>BSQZ01000024.1:5665000-6040000 GCA_033239005.1 Lamellibrachia satsuma
TGCTGGCTGCATTCATCCTGATGACCTTGGTCTTTCCTTTGTGGATGTTCAGGCCCACTTGTAAGGAGACAGCTGCCAGTTCTGTCGTCTTGTCCTGCATATGTTGATGGCTGTGAGACAGCAGTGCCAAGTCATCGGCGAAGTCCAGGTCTTCAAGTTGCGTCCATAGTGTCCACTGGATCCCACTTGTCCTCTGTACTGTGGTCATCTTCATAATCCAGTCAATGGCCAGGAGGAAGAGGAATGGGGACAGCAGGCAGCCTTGTCTTACTCCAGTCTTTACCTCGAAGCGACAGGTGAACTGTCCTCCATGGATTACCCTACAGCCTGTTCCGTCATAGCTGTTCTTGATTAGGTTGACCAGTTTAGTGGGTACCCCATAGTGTCGTAGCAGTTTCCAGAGGGTCTTCCAGTCAACACTGTCAAATGCCTTTTCATAGTCATCGAAGTTCACGTAGAGGGAAGAGTTCCATTCTAAGGATTGTTCTACTATGATGCGCAATGTTGTGATCTGGTCTGTTTACTGCTGTTTTCTTCTCCTTCCGCATCTGGACCTTGCGCAAAGTTTCCACTGAAATCCACTCTTTCTGCTGCGGTGTCCTGGGGCCAACAACTTCCTGGCAGGTTGATGTCCATGTCTCTTTTATGTTCTGCCACTGCTTGTTTAGGTCAGTTTCTTCTTCGAGCAGCTCTTGCAGCACTTGGAATCTGTTGGTGAGATTCAATCTGTATTCCTCTCTTGTCTGTGCATCCTTCAGGAAGCTGACATTGTACTTTTTTCGCTTCACTGCTGTCTCCATTCGGTTTTTCTTCAGTTTCAGCTTCAGTATGGCAACAAGCAGGTGGTGGTCAGACGCAGCATCGGCTCCTCTCTTCACTCTCACGTCCTGAAGGAACCTTCTGAATGTCTTGCCTATGCAGATGTGGCCTATCTGGTTCTCTGTCACGTGATCTGGTGATACCCAAGTAGCTTTATGTATCCTTTTGTGTGGGAAGATGCTGCCTCCGATGACAATCTTGTCAAGGGCGCATGTGTCAGCAAATCTCTCGCCGTTTTCGTTTATCTCTCCCAATCCATGTTTTCCCATTACTTCTTCATACCCAGTGTTGTCCTTTCCAATCTTTGCATTGAAATCTCCCATTAGGATGTTGACATCTTTCACTGGACACTTGTCGATGATCGTTTGTAGTCTGTTATAAAACTGATCTTTGTTTTCTTCATCGCTGTCGTTTGTAGGTGCGTAGCGCTGGATGACATTCATTTTTATCTTCTTTTTCTTTGTTCTGAAGGATGCTGTGATGATTCTTGGTCCATGAGCTTCCCACCCTATCAGCGCACTCTGTGCCGATCTTGACAGCATGAGCGCTACACCTTCTGTGTGGGGAGCGTTGTCCTCCTCATGTCCTGAGAAGAGCAGCATCTCTCCACTAAGCAGCCTTCTCTGTCCTGTTTGTGTCCATCTTGTTTCGCTGACTCCAAGCAAAGCAAGGTTGTAGTTTCTCATTTCCGCTGCCACCTGTGCTGTCTTCCCTGTCTAGTATAAGGTCCTCACGTTCCACGATCCAATCGTGATGTTCCTGGACGAAAGAAGGGTGCTCGACCCTGTGGCTTCCGAGGACTCCCGGCTTTCACCACATGGCGTCATAAGTCTTCGAAACGAAGACCCCTCCTCTTCCAGGACTGTAGTCTCTGTATCTTTTGTCGGCGTTTCTGTAGCAATCTTTTTTTACGGGGTGGGGTGCTGGCCCACGCCCAACCCTCCTCTTTTCCCATCCGGGCTTGGGACCGGCCATGGCAGAGTTATGTATATATATATATATATATATATATATATATATATATATATATATATATATATATATATATATATATATATATATATATATATATATATATATATATATATATATATATATATATATATATATATATATATATGTATATACATATATATATGTATATACATATATATATATATATATATATATATATATATATATATATATATATATATATTTATATATATATATATATATGTGTATATATATATATATGTATATATTTATATATTTATATATATATATATATATATATATATATAGTATCATTCATTATTTCATACTTTATTCAATCATTTAGATTCCATTCACAATTGTTTTTTATGTAAGAATCCGGGGAATGAGTCCCCTTTAGTAAACTTAGTATATGAAGCTGTGAACATCTACATTATTATGCACAATGTGTGTAAGATGTATAATCTAATGTGTATAATCCAATTAATGTAATAACAGTAGCATGTACGAGTGACACTGACCCACGCGTTATTTGTTATAACAACTTGCACCGCTTATTGGGCTAGTTGTTACAGTCGACAACGGAAACTTCACTGACCTACCAAACTACAATATGTGATATCAATGGCATGGTGCATTTTATTAACACGAATAATACATTTAATACATACGTTGACAAAATTAGTGCATTTACTTGACAGAAATAGTGCATTTAACATTCTTTTCACAAACAGTTACTTTAATTGAAAATTGTAATAACTAGCCCCGGCCTCCCGTACCTTATTTGAGAAACTCGCCTAACAGTATGTGATTTGACAATAAGAAACTTAAAGGACGCCAAATAGAAGGTGTTTTAAATATTCCATGGCTATTAAGATATTTATAGAACACTTATAGAAGGTATGAAACAGCGTTAGTTAAAGAATGTTGTAACTTGGATACGAGAATGTTGTCTTGCACACAGAGGATGATAAATGAATGGAACACCTAATTTAAAGATTGTATTAACGCAAGCATTGTGAACATGTTTAACAATAACATTGACAAATATCTGATGGCAGGCTATATATATATATATATATATATATATATATGAACAATTATTGGACCTCGATAAGCCAAAGGCTTCTTCGTCAACTTGCCGTTTGAAACTCGTGGCTTTGGGTGGTAGCCTTGTTAAATCCGTGTTAAATCAATGTTGTCCGTCGTCGCGACGAAGGACTTCGCGATGTCCTTATTGTCTTGTCCTTAGGGGAGCTTGTTCGGGTACATATTCATTATATGCTGTCATCGCCATTAGGACGGAGTTTTTGTTTTGACGAGGCTGAGTCTAAATATTCTTTTTCGTATGGCCTCTTCCCACCGGTTGCGCTCTGTCGCTAGGTCTTTCAGCGCGTGATCCGTATGATGCATCGTTTGAGGGAGTGTGTAATGTATGCGAAGAATGGCAGGTATATGCCTTCGTTGCAGGCTTCGCGGTCTTTTCGTATCTTTGCTATCTATTGTTCAGGTTTCTGGTCCGTACCAGATGGCTTAGATCATTGCAGCAGAGCAAACCATGATTTTGGTCTCAGCTATGATTTGATATAAACATCAAAGTCTTACTCTGAGTCAATTAAATGCAGTAGAAAGACTTTGGATGCTTTTGTATATCTCTTTGTCGAGGATGAAGTCATCTATTACAAGGTTCCCCGGTTATTTAGACGTGTTGACCTTGGCAATTGGCTTTGTATTGTGTGATTGGTTGGTGGAGACTACAGCTTCGCATTGCCATCACTTCAGTCTTTCTTGCATGTATCGCTAAGCCCAAACTGACATGCGGCAGATGATCAATTGTTCAAGATGTTCAGCTCAGAAGTCTGGCACTGCGAATACCAGGAAAGGTTAAGTGACTCTGGAATGTAGATAGGTTAAAGACATTACCGTTTGTCCGAAAACAGATATAGACACGTGTTGAAATTTTCGTCGTGTTATCAAGGGGACTTCATCAATAATAATGATGTTGGTTTCCTCGGCTACTTGCCGTTTGGAACTAGTGGCTTTGGGTGGTAGCTTTGCTAAATCCTTGTTAAAGCAACGTTGTCCGACGTCGCGACGATATAGGACAACAGAAGAGAACCGGAAACAAAGACGGCAATACTGGAAACAAGGAAAGAAGGACAGGACTGGAAACTATGGCAGTAAGCTGGTCTAGAAAAGGGACAAATTAACATAACTGGAGAAAAGCCTGTCAGGCGGAGACAGGTGTCAGCTGCTAATAAGTCTCGACAGCGATCAAGAGGAAGTCGCTTCCTTCTGAATGCTATTTGTCGGAAGTCATCAGTCGCTAAGCCTACCCCCTCTGTCATCGTTACCCATTTCTAGACATGGTAATAACAGGTGAATCTTGCACACGAATCCGGCGACACAGAGCAGCGACGTCATACGCGTAGAGATATTTATGCAATCATTGTATAGTTCATCGAGTGTTATCTATCACAAACAGCAAAATACCCATCCTCTCGACGGAAAAACTTGGTAGTTCTTAAGTCATGTCATGATAACAATATTTGCAAAATTTCAGTTCAGGATACACAACATCATCACAGAACTATCTATCTAGGCCTTTGTACTTGGTGCTGTCAATATGCTGATGTCTTCTTGGAATGCAACTTAAGAAATTAGTATAATTAGTCTAACGACGCCTTGCCCTTTAATACGTAACTTGGGACAATCGTAGACAAGATGCATGACGCCATGATGTTAATTATGCATAATTGTTCGCATAGCGTTGCAGACAATGTACGTAATAACTACAAAGGGTAATTCGAAGTTCATAGTGGGGTGAATTTCGAGGAAAAAAGTGTCATTACAGATTAACCCCATACACTAGCTAGATTATAGTAAATGTCACAACAAGAACTATAACAACAACCTAGCACATTGACAATGATTCACCGCAATGCGTTGATCATAAACATGGTCACGTTTTATGTTGTATATTTTTGCATCAGTTTGATATATCTAAAATGTGGCGAGACGATTAGTTCATTTCCAGCCGCTCGAATGAATATATGAATATCCCACGACGCTGAAAATTAAATCAACCAGGTCGCCTGTCTGTATGTATAATTAACTCCGACATCGTGAAACATTTATGTCTTTGTTTTGCCACTATCCGACAACTGAATTTGCATGTTCAGTGACACAAAATACCCCAGCCTTTCACAAAAATCAATAGAAACATCGCAAACAAGCTGTATCTCATCGTTCTGTAGAAATAATGTCACGGTGAATCGAGGCCGCGGAACACCCTCAACATCCATTGACACGGCAACCACCTACACGTATATTATTTTGAGCATTATGAATGTTGACCGTTACCAATACCTCCCCTGACATAATTATGTTCGCTGTGTGTGGCCGCTTTAATTATATTCAGAACAACGGCCACGTATGTGGTGACAAGCTAATTTAGAAGAGGAGAACAACTAAAGTCTTCTAGAACTAACCTCATATATGAAGAACGCATAATAGAGTGTGGCTTGACAAAATACAAAATACACAAAGTAACACTAGTGAAGGATCAGTGTGGATTAGATATCAGAAAGTACTCACTCTCACAGAGGACAATACATGAATTGAACACAGTATCTACAAATTGCGTAAATGTTCGCAGCTTGAATATGTAAAAACAATTACATATATCTCAGGAAGCTTTAGTTTTACTGCCACCCTGCCACCACATTATTGAGGACAATGCTAGCGTCGAATCAATTCTGGAGATGGTGTCGTTCTACATTATTTTACGATCTGTTTCCGAACCAACATTTTTAATTCAGGCAGTTTACCAGATTCAATATAATTACAGAAACTACATATCGAATTTTCGAGGCATATCAGGTAATTACGAATATACATAATACGCCATACTTGTTGATTAATTTTATGTATGTTTTCACTATGTTTTTTTTGTTTAAGAAAGTAATTATTTAAAAAGGGCAAATAAACAGTATGAATAGAATTTGTAGGCAACATTCTACATATATTTTACACGACGCAGCCGTATATTATTAACATCTTTATGTAACGCCTCTTCGCAGACTAGTCGGAATAACACCATCAGTCAAACCGTGTGGCCGTCTTCAGCTGCATTGTACGCCGATTGCGAAGCTGTGAATAAAGTTTCGGCAGACGCACGACACTTCAGACTAATGTGTACTCGCAGAGACCGTGTCGCCCTCGTTTACTTTATTATGAGAAGGTGAATAAGCTAATGGAAGAGCTAACATCTCCTTATCTCTTGACTATTGCTCTTTTAGTTATATTATTCTTGTTATCAATAATCACAAGGGGTTCTCATCACACGCTTCCATATATTCTTGACAGTCAATCACTTTACTATGAACTGGTGTGATCGTGTTGAACACCTCCACAACCCCAGGTAGAGTTGTACGAACATTTCCAGTGTACCACAGTGATTAACTCGTCGCGTCCTGCAAAAGTCCACAAACTTATTGCGACTGGATTCATTATCCAGCCCTGTGGCCATGTTTAAAGTTTCTCTTGCGCCTTTGGGGAGAAATGAAAGAAGTTCGCCACTGTCATCACTAACGATATAGACATAGTTCTATATCACTTGACATTCCTTAGCGATGTAAGCGTTGATTCGACCTTTTTGGTGATGGCCTAGCCTCCAGAGTAACACCAGAGAAACTAGAATACCTCACGTTTTTCATCAGGACAAAGCATAACTGTTCATTGTTTGATATGCCAAAAGCCTCGTCAGCGCTGGAGGAATAAAAAACACAATTCGCATTTCGGACATGATCTTCTGTTGAATCTGTTCCCCCGGTGATGACAATCATATTTTCGTTGTTATGTTCGATGCCTGCGGAGTGTTATTGGTCTTTGTCATCAAATGCGTCTCCAGAACCACATTATCGTGATTCTTATCAGTGTCGAGATGTGTGGCGTCATGGCTTTGTTTTCTCGTGGCAATATTCTGTTTTAGCAGTGAATAACCGTCTTTATCATGGGCCACAGCTTAAGGCAATCGTCTCTCACACTAGACGTGCAAGCCTGATAAAAGCTGCTGACCAGTGGGAATTTAAAAAGCATCGACAACAAGAATCCATTTGCTTGTAGTAATGGGTACTACGAGGATAAGGCAGGATTGGAGGAGCAATCGGCAGTATTAGTGGCAATGTCCGTAATTTGTATGCTAGAAATGTCCTCATCTGAGGAATAAGTCCCGGATGGCATCACCTCGCGGTGGGATGCCCGGGTGCCTGGTGGACACCCCTGGATCCACCCAGGCTTTTCCTCTTCCCTGTTGTGGTCAAAGTCAACCATGGTTTCGGTGTTAGGTAATTTGTCATTATGAAAACATTATGTCCGAACTATTTCAATCTTCTCATTTTCAAGATGATGCACAGTCGTGTTCTCGTGCTTTATTGTTTGTTGGAGTATGATATTGGAGATGGTGCCGGGCCAACACACTTGGTACTGCATCTTTGAACACCCTGACCTTCGTCTCACCTCGACTCTGTGATGTGACCTCCAAACTCCGGCTGGCTCATCATTAATGGAATTCTATTGTCAGTGTTTTTTTAATTCCCACTGGTCTGCAGCTGGTCAGACATAATTAATTACTTTATTATAATTTTTCTGTGCCAATTGTATAATTCAACTGCCATTTTAATATAATTATTATTATATTATTATCGTTTCTCCAATGCGATGATCGTACCAGCAACTCGTGCATGTGAATTCCACTTCCTACCTAATAAAACCTTATTGGACATATATGGCTAAATTAGTTCGCTCAAGTCCTTGTTGCGTGATCAGAAATGGTTAGTTCATTACGTGTATTTAGCCGTTCGAATCTTGCTGGGATCCACTTACTTTCTATGTCATTTTAACTACCTTGCAAAATCATTTCACGTATAGCTACCGCGAATCAATTTGATTTGTAAGTTCTACTTAATTACATTCCGTTTCGTGGCAGCCAGTGCCTTATAATCCAGAATAAAAAATCTACTTGGACATTTATATTGGTCTAGATATACGTAGTTCGATTTTCCAAACAGAACAAATGTTCATTATATTAGTATTGTCACCATATTTATGCGAACTCAAGATCCACAAACTTTGTTATATTGTTTGGTTAAATTATTACGTAGTAACTTCGTTATATACATCTATAAATCAGACGTTTGTTCGAAAGGTCAGTGGTTCTTCAGTGATGCATGTTTCTGGCCGTACCCGCTATGTTAGTGGGCTTGTGACGAGTGCCAATAACTAATGCTAGCGACACGTCATGCATGTGCAGCTCTAAGAATTCACTGTGCATAACGTTATTTGTATCGGTGTAAGATACAACATGCACAACGCATAGGCCCTAATGATAAGTGTCACTGTCATGGTTTTCACGTTTCATTGGCGGTAATCTTGGTTGTCTTCATATATTTGCCATCTTGCTTTTTTAATCAAACAAAACAATAATGGTGGCATCGAATTCCTCAGCGTACCAGTCCAACTGTTTACGACTGGAACTGTTTATCGACTAATAACTGAATAACCCATTTGTTCTGGTACGCTGCTCAGCTTGGGTACCCCGGGGATTTTAGCACAATGGAAGTTTCTTCGTGTTGTACTGTATAAAATCATTTAATCATGTTTCTTTTTTCTGGTTGCGAAGATTTGAGAATTAGTTGATTGTTCACGGCTATGTAACGGCCATCTTGGATTTTTGCGCTGTGTTCCGAAGGGGAGAACTCCACACCAACCTAGTTAATATTTTGTTAAATTGAACGTGTTTCATAATTACTGACCTGTTAACAGGCAGAAATGAAGAGTAGACATATCTTCTTACATTTTGGCACCAACAAAGTGCGATAAGAAGGAGGAGAATAACAACATATTATAGGCCCCTTCATTTCATGAGATAGACTATATGTCGCCTGCGATGTCTACCTTGTGTCTAGGTGATGTGGGAGAAAATACATGAATTATCGCGTTACTGCGTAATGCCCGTGTACTTTCACAGCTGCCGCAATTGCCACATTTACCGCGACACCCACTCATACAGCCTTGGGTACCAGAACGTACAGCTCGTCACATTAGCTAACATATGTGGACGTCTCTTGCGGATAAGCCTTTGGGTATAATACTAATTGCACTGTTTCTCGCCAGCTGATGCTTAATTTATTGCTCACTCAACACACAAGTTAAGGCAAATTGGTGCTTAGAGATTTAATGCAACTTATGACATCGCTGTGCAGTACGTAGACAAAGACGTGTGTAATCGACGCAGATTCAGCCATATTTGTATATTATTCAATGCACAATGCACAACTATGTGGTTTAACAACCCTAGAGACAAGAACGTTAAGAGGAGATAACATTGTTTACGACGAGATAAAAATGGTTTTTTTTAATATTAAATGTGTATGAAAATATTGGTAGAAATATTGTTTCCTCACATAAGAATGATAGACGAAACAAAGGACACGAAGTAAAATTAGTGAAGGATAAAAGTAGATTAGATATAAAAAAGTTTTCATTCTTTCAGAGGATAACAAATGAAAGAAATAAATTATCTACCGATTGTGTAAATGCTAGCAGCGTGAATATGTTTAAAACAAAATTTACAAATATATCAAAAGGCGGGTTACAAATAGATGAAGAATTGTTGGACTCTCGATAAGCCAATTGCTTCTTTGTTCACTTGCCATCGGGGTTTTTGCCTTGGATGGCAATCTTGTTAAATCTTGTTAAATATTTTGTTGTGACTTACGAAGAACCAGGACTCATACAGGAACATGCACAGGCATGGGCCTTCAAGGTAATTGCTCTCTCTCTCTCTCTCTCTCTCTCTCTCTCTCTCTCTCTCTCTCTCTCTCTCTCTCTCTCTCTCTCTCTCTCCCTCTCCCTCTCCCTCTCTCTCCCTCTCTCCCTCTCCCTCTCCCCCCTCTCTCTCTCTCTCTCCCTCCCCCCTCCCTCTCTCTCTCTCTCTCTCCCTCCCTCCCTCCCTCCCTCCCTCTCTCTCTCTGTCTCTCTCTCTCTCTCTTCTGTCTCAAGAGATAATGTCTTCCACTAGTCCTTGTCTGTAGCGCCGTTGTCTTGCTTTTGTGACATGCTTGTCGGTCTGCATGAAGCATGGCCCGCCAGTTTGATCTGTCCGTGGCAGCAGCAGCAGTCCACATTTCAGATGGAATATTAAATGATAAATGCATTCAGATCTCGTTTTAGAACATAATTGAAGCGAATGTGCGGCATGCCTGTTGTTCAGTCCCATCAGGGTGATTAATTGTTAAACGATTACTCGGTATGTGGAAGCATAATGAAACGACGTTGACAAAGATACACGTGTCCCACAGTCTGAACAACAGTGATCACAACAACGCCGTTGATCAAACTGGACGCGACACCACACTGTCAATGTGTCGCATGTGGGGACACGTAGTCGCGACATGGTGATATTTTCCAGTTATTTAATAGGGTGACAAACTACAGCAGGCGTGCTGGTCGCCAGTGAATCACCCCCGTCATTTTTGAGAAAATGCCAGCATCGATTTGCACCAAATTGTTGTCTCCAGGAAAGGCTTCATTTGTGGTCCTTACGCAGGTGATGCAGCCAATGTGGGCAAAGCCAGCCCACAAGATACACTGGATCACTTCAAGCGAGGGCAAGTCACGATAAGTGGGACGCCAAACTCTCAATCAAGGGGATCTCGGTTCGAGTCCACCTACTGCCCTTTCGAAACGTAAGCCAATTTATTTTACCACACGTTGCCTCAGTTAATTTAGCTGCACACACGAGTAAATTGGAATAGACAGTGATGGATATGTATGAATCTATTGTCTTTGCGCGTAGAAGTTGCAGTGTAGTTGAAGTCGAGTTTGTGGTGGAATGAACAGGTCTGCCAGGAAGTGGAGTGTAAACCGCTTTAAACAGTCCCGGGTAGGCTAGCATAGCGGTTACCTTTACGTTTTACATTTTTTACGATATGACTCTATATATATACTCTTACTAAACTACTCGGATTAGACGTGTCGCGGAATGACGTCGAGTTTGTTTAACGACAATGAATGCATCACTGTATATCATTATCGCGAATATACTGCTAGAAACGAAGGAGAAACCACACACATGCCACGGTTGATGTTGACAACAGACAAAAGAAATCGCTACTATCTTGCGATACCATTATCACAACACAATCACTAATTGTACAGTACACAATCAATCTTAGAATGTATACCGAGGTCGGCTGTGACGCCGTTGGAAGATATCGTCTATGACGATATGAAGATAAATGAAAGATGTTTGTGAGTGTTTTGGAAGATAAATGAAAGATACCTGTGTCGGTCTTTGAAGGTAAATGAAAGACGTTTGTGACAGTCTTTGAAGATAAATGAAAGATGTCTATGACGGCCTTGGAAGATAAATGAAAGACGTATGTGACGGCCTTGGAAGATAACTGTAAGAAATTGATGATGGGTTTGGAACTTAATTGAAAGATTTGTGTGACGACCTTGGAACCTTTATTGAAAACGTCTGTGAGAATCGTGGACGAAATGCATTAACACACGTGGAGGTTATACTGTTTTCAGATTTGTTGTAAGCAAATTGTAGTACAATGGGTGCTAGTTATAGGAATATACTTAACACTCTCTCCCTGATTAAATGATTTAGCTCATCGCGAAGCGGGTTCGTTGGTGTTCAGATATGTAGTGTGTGAATGTAGTTTAAGCAATATGCGGAGTTGGTTTAATAAGAACGCGTACGTTTATTAAAATCATCAAAAGAATTGACTTTGATGGTTAAATCAGGTCACTTGGAAAACAGCTTTATATAATATATAGAGCCGGGCAACGTTTTGCCGTTTTTCCATCGTCCGGTCAACAACAATTTCACCAAAACTGTGTACAAATGTAAACAAACGGCCTAGAATGTCACAGTCGATATTAGATATATTCGATTTTTCGCGAAACGAGTGTGAAACGAGACGAGCTAAAATTCGAATTGAGGAAAGACTTGGAATGATGCCTAGAAATTCCTTGATTAAAACTGTGACCAATTTATCAATCGTCGCAGAGTCGCACAGCTGGTATGCTTACTCATGTTTGATATTAAGGCTCTTTCACTATTCGTTCACAGTAATGGCGCTGGCGACGACAATGATCAATGACCGAACGAGTGACCTGTGGCACGTTGACGTTGACCGACGACGTGCATCCAACTGGGTACACGAGTGTACGTTGATGTTATCATCAGAGATAGATGCTGCATTAGTCCAATTCATATTGAGATAATTCCACGACGTCGTTGTGGGGACGTTCATTAGGTCCCAAACTTTCCGTACGCGATTCTGGACTCTGCTTTAATCATTTCGACGAGCTCTCAAAACTCTCCAGCTGCCTCTATCCGATGCACCTGTGCTGTATTTTACACAGTTTGGCGTAAAACTTAACGACCACACATAAATTCACCGACTATACACAAGACAGTACTGCCGAGAAAATAACTCGACAGATGCGGCTCAAATTCCCCAGCCGCGCCGCGTTGAATTATGGCATCGGGACGTCGAGCTGGCGGTTGCGTCAAAGGGGCGTATTGATCAGGGGCGTGGCTCTCGTCGGTCGGCAGCAGGGTGACGTAGCTGACACGGCCTCGTCCGTGCAGTACGCTTCCGTAGATCGGCCAGTCGACAAGTGCGGTCAGCGCGGTTCTCGGTCCGTCGGACAATTTCGGCCTTCCACTGACCCAGAGAAAGATTCGACGTTGCTTTATTACAAAAACGTTTCCATTCGGAAATAACGTAAGTAATTTTCTTCTCATAGTATATGCTTGTTCGCGCCTTAGCGACATACACTTCATAGCACATGTTTCTTCGTGTATTTACATGTTAGAGTCGTCCGTGTTTTATTAATATGGCATCGCGGCTGTCACGTGTCAATTTAGATAGTCGACGTGACTTTATTACAAAAACGTTTCTATTTGGAAATACCGTAAAGTAATGTTCTTCTTGTAGCTTGCTATGTATGCTTCTTGGTGTCTTCGAGTCGTCCTTGTGTTTTAGAATGGCATCGCGGCTGTCATGTGTCGATTGAGATAGTCGACTTTGCTTTATTGTAAAAAGTGTCTATTTGCAAATAACGTGAGTAGCATTCTTCAGATAGCTTACTCCAGACTTGTTGTAATTATATTAACATGACATCGCGGCTGTCGTGTGTCGAATTAGATAGTTATCAGTTAATCGATGGCCTCTTTTGCATAGACACTGATCTAACGACGCCACACGAATCAATTGCAATCTGAATGTTTTAAGAATCAGGATTGAACACAACACAAAACGTACGAAATCTACGTATTTTAGGGGCAGACATCATATAATTTGTACTAATTGTTTATAAGTTATCCCTAATAACTGCCATGTTTTCGCTGCTGAAAAATGAAGGAAGGAAGGAAGCCATTGGAGTCCAACAATTTAACATTGTGTGCGTGCGTGCGTGCGTGCGTGCGTGCGTGCGTGCGTTCCTCTTCGTGCCACAAGGCTTCCACGAGATATCGCCACTGCTGTCAGTCTGCAACCTGCTTGGTGGATTGAATCCCATGTCAAAATTCATGCGTTTATGTATTTTTCTATTGGGGCCCTAGTATCCATCCATCATCATATACATGTATCTCTCCTATGTGGTACTCTCTTGAAGTTTATTCTTATTTTGAAATCACCTCTTCTACCCACATTGGTGATATGATGTTGTCGAGTGGGTGTATTTCTGTTGCTACAATTGCTGTGTTCGCAACTCTTACAGCGGTAGTGTACGCAATCTTCGACTGGGATATTTTACTTCGCTGTGGCTTAGAAGGGACCAACGGCTTTTAGCGTCTCCTCGGAAACACATAAACACTGTGGTGTGAGTGAAATTGCCCCAAGTTTGAAATAGAAACAAGTTTTTGTGATGACCGGTGCACTAGGACATATCTTTGCTTGTTACGGTCAATTGTACTTATTATTAATACGTGACATATTTTGAAACAACTGAACGAGACGAGTCCGGTGACTTGGACATCCCGAGGTATGTGGGTTGGAGATGCGGCGTTGTGAGAGATTTGTCAATTTACACCTCCCAAATTGAGTTAAAAATAGCTTATCCAATTTTTATATTATTCCTTAAATTCTCACAAGAATCAAAGCAGTTTACAAAACGATCTAGACAAATTATTTAAGTTATGTAATCAATTGAAGATGTTATTCTCATTTTGATAGATAAATGTCAACACACCGGATGTTTGAAGATAAAAGGCAAAATATAACACAGGGAATACTTAATAACACGATTGATGGGTAACGATTACAACGGATATGAACGTTTCCGATCAGTGGGATATCAAGGCTTTAAAATTAAATCAAGTCCGAAGTGTCGTACGTATAAAAGATCAGCGGAGATTGTGTGTCCATATATCAAATAACCATTTTAGAAGTCATCAGCTAAGCTAGGTCATTCGTCGCGAAGACAACAGAACTGTGAGATCAACAGTTGATGTAACTGATTTACATAATATGAAATAAGGACATTAGATAACTGTGAGGAATATGTTAATTTAAGGAAAAGTGAACATGAAGAGAAAGTATATTGAATAAAGATATAACCCACGGTAAGGAATAAGTTCGCAGGGTCATCTGGGAAGAGCGCCCGCAGCAGGCCCAATGGTGTCTACAACGTGATAGTTTTTGCACCACGATTTCAATAGACCCTTAATTCCCATTACCACTATGCTACCTGGTAGATTATAATGGAACTTATAATGGAAACTGCGGGTAATTCCTAGTACACCACGCATGTGGTTTTGTTACCCGATTCTTTACATTCCATTATAATCTACCCGGTAGCATGGTGGTATAACGGGGTAGCGTGGTGGTATAACGGGGTGACATGGTGGTATAACGGGGTAGCGTGATGGTATAACGGGATAGCGTGGTGGTATAACGGGGTAGCGTGGTGGTATAACGGGGTAGCATGGTGGTATAACGGGGAGGGTATATTACGGCCACATAAAATCGCATCTATCATTAAACATGTGCATCGTAATAATAGACCCTTACGACACCTTTGTCCAACTTGACTCGTTATCTCTGACCGGACTCATGTGTCAAGTTCTAAGGCTAATCTGTGTCCATCCGAAAGCAGAATACTGTGACCTATATAGCGTAAGGTGTGGTCACCATGTCACTGTCACCGGAGTCTCCATTAGAAAGTAACTTTGATTACGATACCTTTGCTAAACGTGACTCGTTATCCCTAACGAGACTCGTGTCAAGTTCTAAGGCGCACCTGTGTTCATCCGGGAGCAGAGTGCTGTGACCTTTACAGCCAATGTAAACTTTGGTAATCCTTTCACTGTCACCGGATGTCGCATCATGTTATTAAGTTGCCGCAAATAGCCAGACTACCAAGGTGGTGTTTCGCAATTAGACGACGAAAAAGATCAAGTTTCTTAGAACGAAAGCTCGTCTTCTACAAACCGACCATCCAGACACGCCTGATCTAACATTATTTTGAAAATTACGTATGCGTGTGTCGGACCACACAGATGCGCTAGTGAGTGAGATAAGGTTATAGAGACCCCCGTGCGTGATATTGTTGTCGACAACTAATGTATTAATGTATTACGACAGTTGTTTCATAGTTATTCGGCTTTTCCTGGTGAGTTATTCAACCAACTGCCGTAGCAATTACTGGTCGGTCGGTCGGTCGTGGCACGCGTCTTTTGTGATCTTTTATTAAAAATAATCGATGAAAGAAGAACCAGTAACCTTGCCGTTGGAAGCCACCACATTGCTTGACACAGCTCGACGGGCCATAGATCTCGTTTCATTCAGACTCGCTGTACGAGCACAAGACATTGAACGACACGCTCACACTGCTGTATTTATAGTATCCATGCTTTTTGCATACTGCGGAAACTCGGAGATCGTCTTTCAGCATATTCAGCAGTTTATATTCATCTGTAGTAAGTGATCGGTTCTGACACTTACTTACTTGCTTGCTTACTTACTTACTTACTTACTTACTTACTTGCTGTCTTGCTTGCTTGCTTACTTAGTTACTTACTTACTTGCTGTCTTGCTTGCTTACTTACTTACTTACTTGCTTACTTGCTTGCTTGCTTACTTACTTACTTACTTACTTATTTACTTACTTACTTACTTGCTTACTTGCTTGCTTGCTTACTTACTTACTTACTTACTTACTTACTTACTTGCTTACTTGCTTGCTTGCTTACTTGCTTGCTTGCTTACTTACTTACTTACTTACTTACTTACTTACTTACGTGCTTACTTGCTTGCTTACTTACTTACTTACTTATTTACTTACTTACTCACTTGCTTACTTGCTTGCTTGCTTACTTGCTTGCTTGCTTACTTACTTACTTACTTACTTGCTTACTTGCTTACTTGCTTGCTTGCTTGCTTACTTACTTATTTACTTACTTACTTGCTTACTTGCTTGCTTGCTTACTTACTTGATTGCTTACTTACTTACTTACTTACTTACTTGCTTACTTGCTTGCTTACTTGCTTGCTTGCTTGCTTGCTTACTTACTTATTTACTTACTTACTTACTTGCTTACTTGCTTGCTTGCTTACTTGCTTGCTTGCTTGCTTGCTTACTTACTTACTTACTTATTTACTTACTTACTTACTTGCTTACTTGCTTGCTTACTTACTTACTTACTTACTTATTTACTTACTTACTTGCTTACTTGCTTACTTGCTTGCTTGCTTACTTACTTACTTACTTACTTATTTACTTACTTACTTGCTTACTTACGTGCTTACCGTGTCACCGGCGATCATGACAACGCTGGTATAGAGTTCCAGAAATACACCCAAGAGATATATAAAAACGTAGAAAAGAACACGAAGAAATGGCAGTAAAACGTCTCACGTAATTGACAATCTGGTATTTTCAACTGTTCGTCAATCATCAAAGCTGCGAGCAAATACCCTGAAGATTGTAAATACACACGATCCAAGGGACATCATGATTGAAGTCGGAGGTCAACGTTATGTAGTCAGCAAAATATCGGTCATTACATCCGGGAGTTTAAGTTTGATAATTCGTGGATCAAATAAATTGTTAAATATGTAATGGCTGTGTCTGATAACACTTTGATAACCGCTCCCGCTATTCCGACTTTGTGTAATTTCAATACAAAATAAATAAATAAAGAGGTTATAGTTATTTAGCACATGGCATGCCCGTCCCTGGGGGTGTTCGGGGTTCGAACCCACAGGTTGGAGAGAATTGTAACAGTTTTCAGAAATCATCCCACAATTCCCCGGCTGATCGTGTATGTTCGAACCCCATTTGAAGATCCTCTGGACGTGCGTGGGTGGCATGAGTAGATTAATCTTTAAGACATATACAATATATTGCCTGATATCTGAACAAGTTATACCTATATAAAACATGGTTAAAGGTTTGCATTAATGGTTCAACCTAATGCGCAGAAATACACACAGGTGTTGTAATTCCAATTATTAATTGTTAATATGAATGAATTTATTTTTATTAGTAAGTAACTCTACACCCGTGGAACCATAATAGTGTTTGAATAAAGATTTTCTTTTTAAACACAATTATTGAGATTACTTACTCGTCAGGAATTCTTGGACGAATAGTTCTTCTTCTGCTCGCCAGATGGCTTAGCAAGCAGGCCGTCGAATACATGGCAAAGTTGGCACCCCCTCGATTCATGGTCTTCCTGATCCTTATAGCCTCTTTAATCCATCTTCCTTTTATGTTGCTTCTTCTGTCTATCACCTTTGTCCCCCCAGTCAGTGATGCGATTGTCTCTGACTCTCTCTTTTGTTCCCGAAACGTTGAGTAAGTGATCTCAATAGTTATGTTTAGAAGAAAATCGTTATTCATACATATATACCAACTTGATGAATATGTTCTCGAATACAATTGTGTTGCTGCTAATATATTCTACATACGCTAATTAATTGGCCAGGTTTCATTCTCATATAACAAAATCGACCGCACATCCGAGGTCTCTTGTCGTGTTATCGATATAGTCTTTTGTCTCAGACGTCTCATTGTTCAGAAAACGTTAAATGTCTTGAAATGTTTATTGCTATTCGTTGAATGTTCTCTCCATTAAGTGTTATGTTGCAGTTTGGTGATGTTGCAATCTTTTAAACTACCATGCGTACTGTTTTTCGCTTTCTGTATCAACAGCATTCAGCTGTTTCTTTACTATTTCATCAGATTCAGCCATGAGCCCAGTATCATCAGCATAACGAAAGTTGATTGTGTCTTGTCCTCCTATATTTCAGGATTATTGCGAAAATAAGTGTGGTGACAAAACACTCACATCCACTTATTTATCCACCAATCCTCAACGCAACTGTCTGATGCCAGTGTATAGTTTGTAATAACTACACATCTTTTCCACCAATGTCAAGTATTTCAAACATGTTTACATGTTTTAGTTTGTCCAACACTTTGTCATAACGCACGCACGCACGCACGCACGCACGCACGCACGCACGCTCGCACGTACACAGTTTGTTGCCTAGTGTTTGATTTAATGTGACAGTTATCTTTCAATTGTGTGCTCATAAAAAACTTATATAAAAGAGTGTCAGCAAAGCACTCACTAAACTTCAATATTACTGGATTATGGTGATATCCTGTGTTTGTGAAAATCGACTTTCACTAAGCCGATCCGCATGCAAGTGCTAGACGGATAATGAATGACATTCGTGTTTAATGTCGTTGTTTTCGTTCTCGCATATGTCAACCTGCATCCTGGAGTTCATCGAACTCCCAGTGGACGTCAAAAATTCAGATTCAACGCCAGCAAATGACTCCATAATCCGATTTTCCACTTAATGTTCTCAAAATGGGCCCTTCGTCCGGCCTCTATTCCCGCATATCTGCCGAATTATTAGGTCGTTAGTTATAAAAGGCACTGGCCTAGACAACATTCACACGAGATTATACGTAAATATTAGGACATGCATAAAAAGGTAGTACGCTATTAAATATTTTTAGTCTCATTATTCTAAATTACTTCTAAATCTCTTCCTAACTTGGAACTCTCGATAAGCCCATGATTTCCTTCCGCCTTGCCCTGGACTGTCGAAACCTTGCGGATCCTGATGTCGCAAAGAGTCCGCCAGATTGAGAAGCTAGGACAAGAGCAGTGCAACACTTTATAAAAGAGCGCACTGTCTATCAAACATAGCTGATCCGATCACGCGGAACAACGTCCCCCTCTTCGGTCGACCTACATTCCGAGCGAAGTCACGAAGACAGCTGAAGGTGTCTTTGAAGCACGACTGTTCGCATTTTAACAAGGCCTTATATTGCATCACAGATACGAGACGGGGACCTGGGCATTTTTTTAAACATGAAAATCAAGCCTGCCCACCAGTCTGCTCACACAATGGTATGCTAAGAATGGGAAGGAAATCTAACCTGGTACGGTGCTTGGAAGATCTGGTCCCCGAATATGAGAGTGCCATTACTCATACAGCATAGGTCATTATTTTGATGGCGCTGCAACAGTAAACGTGCTGCAACCTGGCCCCGCCAAAGCATTTGATGATCATGCAACCTGCCATACATCGATTTTCAACTGCAGCAAGCATGCCTGGTACGTGTTAAGTGCCTCCCGGAGAATCTGAAGACAGTTACATGAAGCATGAGGGAAAGGAGTTAGGATATGATTTGAGCCAAAAAGTTCAGTACCTCGAAACTGGAGTTAGTTTCTTCGAATTGATGACAACAAGATGGAGCTAGTCTTCTATCTAGCAACACAAGCCGCAGCCATGGACACCACCAAACAAGTCATCGGCACAAACCACGCTGGTATATCTGCATCCCCGTGATGTATCGGGTTTTGTTCAATGCCATCACGAGGAGGCCGATACACACAGGATAGACAAAGGCATCACTCATCCAGCCCACAAAGAGGGATGTATAGCAGACTGCCAGCTGCTGTAGCGATCAAATGATGATTACTACTGACAAACGTTCACCTACAAATAAGTGAAACAAGACAAATGTGGACGGGACGTGTGTTAGTCAACTTTTCAAGAAAAGAACAAAGTTTGCCAAGAACTTCTGCGATGCAGCTGCAAGAAGGACTGCGGGGGACTGTGCAAACTCCTCAAGGTAGCTATGCAGTGCACTGGCCTGTGTGTTGCTGGTTTGTGGTGGAGACAGTGCCACGACGTGAGAATGAAATGAAAACATAAACAGTAACGTTACACAGGAAGCACAAGCTTCGGTTTTAGTTACCATGCCCAGATCATCCAGCGGAAAATGACGTTGTTGATTCCTCAAAGAATAAATAGACCTGGTGTTATATCTGATCATTATTACCAGTGGTAATAAAGTGGAAATGCAAATAAATTAAGATTGTGATATCATAACTTATGGTACATGCGAACGGACCGTGGCCATTTACCAAAAAATGGCTGCCATTTCCCTTCTGCACAGGAAAAATCTGCTATGGTCGTATAGCTAAAACATCTTCCTTTGGGCTTGCTCTAGATGTGTGCCACATTTGATGTTTGTATCACGACAGTCATAATTGTTTACACATCTGATGGATTAAGTCAGGGATATTCGAATATTCGGCATGAAAAGTTTGGAAAGGCACCTGATACACGACAAAGTGGCCATGACATGTTTTTGCTATTTTTTCTCATACTCCTAGTAAAACATCTAAAACTAATTCATGTGCTCATTTATGGCGATTTAGATATGTAGCGCTAAATAATCATATTTTAAAAAGTTTGCAATTGCAGGCAAGAAACGAGTTTTCTTTTGAGTGAGAGAGAAACTTGAAATGACACCAGCAGGGGTCAGGCAGGAATTAGTTACGTATAATTGTTCGCACTGTTATGCGTGTTTTCTACGATTGTTCCAAGTTAAGCAATTTTCGTCAAACGTTTCGTAAAAGTGCGCCTCCTGAGAGACATACCCCCGCCCGCTTCCGTCACAAAATGGCGTCTCCGAACCAGTTGCGAGATTGCTGCGAAGTCTGAATCATACCTATAAAGCCATACCCTTTGGGTAATAACACTGTACTGGCTCTGTCTACTATCTGCTTCAATGGCGGCCTAGAGCGACGATGCCATCCTGCCTATTATTTGCAGACGGAGCATCATCTGTCGAGCAGCATCGGCGGTGCTCGGGTATCAATTCCGATACCGCTGACGGCAACTGACTTTGCAACAGGTCATCTTGGTAAACAATATAGTTAGATGGCATGGTTACATTGATGCAGTGGATGTTTGACCTTCCTCGACGCAGTGTAACACCATCAACTGCATCAGAACTATGCATGGACGGTGATAGGCACCTGATGCACAAATCGTGCATTACAGACATTGCAAGACTCGAATACGTTCATGACCAGCAAACCGTTGATCACAACGTCAACCACTGTTGCATGTTCGCATTTACTGGAGAAATCTCCAAGATCCATTCAGCTTCTCCTAAAGCAATCGAGTGGAACGTAGTGGAAACAATTAATTGCACTAAATAGTCCAATTTAGAATCCTGAAATTTAGCATCTGGAACGGGTAATGAAATAATATCCTCTCTGGTAAACACTGAACTGTAATATCCATTTAGGTCTTCCGTCACTAAAAAAACCTTGTGATATTATAGTTCCAGCACTGTTTTCTATTGGTCGATCCTTGTCTCTTATGTTTTGTTTACTCCTGACATGCATCAAGACCATTGCTGTAATTGTTTTATATTACATGCTAAGTTTGTTTATAGCTTCTTTTAGACTGTCTAATTTCAGTCGTAGCAGCATTATGTTTCGCTTCATTGTTTCATGATGCTAACACAAATGCGACTGTTTTAATAGATCTGCAACCATCCACACGCGGACATCGTTGATGCAATGCTCAATTCTGCGTAACGATAACAGTCTATTGGTTTCATCAGTCATATCAAATTTATATATAACTGGGTATCATCAGCGTAGAGATGGTAGCTCAAGTTTTGTCGTCTGATGATATCACCAATAGGAGCTTCGTACGTAGAGAACAGTAGACGCCCCAGCACCGAATCTTGATATTTAATATATAATATATATATATATATATATATATATATATATATATATATATATATATATATATATATATATATATATATATATATAAATATATGTGTGTGTGTGTGTGTAAATACATTGGTAAAGGATTAGTTTGTATTTGATATCAGGAAGTACTCGTTATCACAGAAGACAATAAATGAATGGAACAAATTATCCACAAATTGTGTAACTGCTAGCAGTGTGAATATGTTTATAAACAAGTTTGATACATATCTCAGGAGGGCGGGTTACACATAAATGAAAAAAGGCTGGACTCTGGATAAGCCAATGGCTTGGATGGCAATCTTGTTAAATCTTGTTAAAGGTTACTACGATTTTATAGAACTACAAATGCGCTTGTCGGTCGAACAGGTTAACATGTCAGCCCTCGGTCAACCGTAGAAATGCCTGGAATCTCATTCTTAGAAAGCCACTGGCGTGATATTCTTGATTTTAGTTGCACATGGTTAATTATTAATATTATTTTTAGGTGCATAACCCTAAAACTATGACTTTTGCTTTATGTGTTTTGCTTGGAATTCCCAGCGCTAGTGTACGACATCGTACACACAGTCACAAAAGTCAGTGGCATTTACGTTGTCAGGTTACGTAAGAACAATTAAACACCGAGTTGTGTTGAACGAGAACAGCACATCCACATTCAATCAGTCACACTGTTAGTCGTCACTCACTGATGCGCCTAAGACTATTAAGAACTGGATTACCGGGTTTATCCATAACTACCGTCAATGGCCAAAATGGGACTGACGACATCAGCATCATGTCAGTGATGACCTGAGCATGATGTCAGTTCGGCAACAGAAGACAGTGTAGTGCAACAGTGAACAGACGAAAACAAGAAGAACAATACAGAGGCGTGTTTGTACGTTGTAGCTCGGATGACCACACTGAGGTTGTCATGCCCTGAAATTGACCACACCCTGACACTCTGACAGTGATCATGCCCTGGCACTCTGACAGTGACACATCCTGACACTCTGACAGTGACACATCCTGATACTCTGACAGTTATACACCCTGACACTCTGACAGTGACACATCCTGACATTTGACAGTGATCACACCCTGACACTCTGACAGTGATCATGCCCTGGCACTCTGACAGTGACACATCCTGACAGTGACACATCCTGGCACTCTGACAATGACACATCCTGGCACTCTGATAGTGACCACACTCTGACACTCTGACAGTGATACACCCCGACACTGACAGTGACGCATCCTGACACTCTGACAGTGACACAACCTGACATTCTGATAATAACACATGCTAACAATATGACAGTGATCACACCCTGACACTCTGACAGTGACACATCCTGACACTGTGATAGTGATCAAACCCTGATACTCTGAGAGTGACACATCCTGACAATCTGACATTGACACGTCCTGGCAGTGATCACATCCTGACCCACTGTCAGTGATCACATCCTGACACTCTAATGGTGATTACATACTGACGCTCCTCCAGTGACGACACCCTGATACACTGCCAGAGATTACGCGATGAAAGTGACCACATTCTATAACTGTAACAGCACCGTGACAATGGTCACACAGTTACGGTGATCACACCCTGATAGTGATCACACCCTGGTAATGATCATACCATTACAGCGCCCACATTCTATGGCAATGCACCAAACTCCCGCATTAGCGCAAGTTTGGACTGGTTTGGATCCAGACTTGATACGTGAGTTCGCTGCACTGCACATCAGTAACTAACAGTAACTATGAAAAATTTTTGCTTTCAGAAGCCACCGCCATACAGCCCACGATGTGACCTGCGTCCGCTGACAACAAAGTGACAACCAACGATGGACAACCTGACAGCACTCGACGAGATGTGTGCGGGAAACACGAGCGGCGACCTGTTGAATGCGACGGACTGCGACCGGCCAGCGTCGGCAGGTCGTGGCGTCGACTCGATGACCATCATCATGGTGTTTGTTTTCGGCATCATCTGCGCGGTCGGCCTTGTCGGCAACGGGCTCGTCATCTTTGTCGTGACGCGCTACACCAAGATGAAGACCGTCACGAACATGTACATCCTGAACCTGTCGATTGCCGACGGCGTCTTCCTGCTCGGACTGCCGCTGATCATGACGACTGCACTGCTCGGACACTGGCCGTTCGGCAGCGCCATGTGCAAGATCTACTACATGCTGACGTGCATCAACATGTTCACTGGCGCATACACGCTGACGGTGATGAGCGGAGACCGCTTCCTCGCCGTGTGCTACCCGATCGTGTCGATGCGTTACCGAACCCCACGCTACGCCCTCGCCGCCATCTGTATCATCTGGGCCGTGTCGTGTATTGTCATGCTGCCCGTCGTCATGTACGCACGCAATGTGCGTCAGCAGTACGCCGGTCCCGCCGTCTACAGCTGCGCCATCCAGTGGCCGGCAGAGCGCGCTGTCGTCGGCCAGAAGATCTTCATGGCGTATACGCTCATTCTCGGCTTTCTCATTCCCGTCATGCTTATCTCGCTGTTGTACACGCTGCTCGTGGTGCGTCTGCGCACGACGGGCGCCAAGCGGGATGACGCCAGCAAGAGCAAGAAGAAGAAGAAGGTGACGCGACTCGTCAGTCTCATCATCGCCGTCTACATCGTCTGCTGGCTGCCGTACTGGGCCTTCCAGATCCACCTCATTGCCTCGGCCGTCGTCCGTATCGCCCGCTGGCAGGTGAACATGTTCCAGGTGTTCACCCTACTCAGCTACGCCAACAGCATGGTCAACCCGTTGTTGTACGCCTTCACCAACCAGGCGTTCAGGGACAGTTTCATCAGCGCCTTCCGCTGCGTTCCCGATCCGTCGGTCAACGGGCGACGCATCAGCGAGGACGGACACTCGAAGCGCGCCTCGAAGGCTGGCCGAAATCACCTCGCCGTCCCCCCAACCTACGGTAATGGCGACATGCAGGATATGACGTCAATGACCACGTGCGTGCGGACTAGCATTGAGTGTGACGCCGACGCCACTAAGATAGTGACGTCAATCGTGAAGCCGGACTAGTTTCTACAGCGACATTAATGCGACTGGACACCCCACCCCTTAAATGGTGAACCAGTTGGCTGTTTTGATTTTCTCCAAAGCCATAATTGAATTGACACAAAACGATAGTGGACGCCATGTCTCCGCAACGTCATCGAATCGACCAGGAACTGAAGCAGCTACGGCGATAAGCTTTCATCGTCGTGAGATCGATATTTTAATACGTATGAGTTCATACGAAGACCGTTGTCAGGTCGAATACTTACGACAAGACACGTCATGAGCATGGACTATTGACAGACTGCACATGCATGTAACATGATACATGTACACAAATTTGTTGAATGTTAACCGAGTTTGTAAATATGTTGGACGGAACCTGTCAATAGTGAATACATCGAATACAAATAACTAAAACAGCCCTGAAAGAACTGCGCATATGTGCATTTCAGTGGAAAGAAAATAACTAATGCACGCTTGCACGCAATATATTATATTTGTTAGGTGTCACAAACACACAAACACACGCACGCACGCAAACGCACACACACACACACACACACACACACACACACACACACACACACACGCACGCAAAAGACGCACCAACAAAGATACGCAAATCACAAAAATGTGCATTTCATGGCATAACAGTGTTTAAAATTGTACATGTTTTGAAAAAAATAAAATATGGAAAAGTAACGTTTGCATTCATTACTCAACTACTTTTCCCAATGCGACACACCCGAACATTGTTCCGAAAACACATGCATTATAGTAAGTTTTAAGATAAATCTCACATACATAATTGGGGGGGGCTACAGTGTACAGGTAGTGGGGTCAACAAAGGTCAATACCCCCATTTTAACATGTGCATTACAGGTGCACTCGTTGTTTACGATTTACAGTGGGTATGACATAAAATAAAACAGTCGCAATAGTTAGTCTATCAAAATGTGACCTCTGGATAATGGGTGACCTCTGATCATTGTTATCCTATCGCGCGACTGGGAGTTTACCGTTGTTTTGCTAGATGCAACCATGGTAACCGCTGGATTGTGGCTCTTGCATCACAACGCTACACTTCTTATCTACAGAACACTCTTAAACAAACTGGTTTGTTGTGCGTTTGATATTTTCCGGGGTTTGGTGAGGTTAATACACCGAACTGCGTTTAAAAGAACCGCGGATAACAGAATCGGCCGTTTGGTAGAATTGAAATGGATGGAACGGAATCATTCTGTATTCACGCTGTGCTAAAATACGCCGCTTGTCAGAATCAATACAATGGACGGGTAAGGCGAAGTGGTAAAACGGTAATTCATTACATAATCGGAAATATGATCGACTGTAACCGTTAAAATGAGAACAAACGCTCGTGAGAGTTAAGGAATTCAGTTGCAATTTTAACGTTTAAACTTTCAGGATATCTGAGTTAAACTGCTTATATGTGCTACAACTCAGCGCATACTCCGAATAGCAATGTTTATTTTTTAGTCACCCTGACCTCGGAGCGGTACTGAACGAAAACCAATGTCACCTTGCAGCCTATTTCGTCTATATAAAAAAATGTCTCTTCCGAGAACGCCGATTTACGAAATTGCTTATACAGTAATTCATCATGGACGAAATAAAACTCCACTTTATGTCGTTCATTCACTCTCGCACCATTCTGAATTCTTTTTGTCCGGAAATTCGCATACGTAAGGCGACCGCTTAAATTAATAAAATTGCTCTGACCGAAGTAATTATGTTAAGCGGAGTCCGCTGAATCTAGTTTGGCAGATTGCAACGTCCACTTCGAGATGCAGTACGGCCGATCGAAGAAACTGCCTACGACCTGTATTCGAGGAAGGCAATATTGTCCGTTCTCGGCTCCTGGCTACGTCACAAAGAAGGCGCCATGTTTGGGGTGGTTAGCGGAACAGAGGGTAGGTCGAGTTTGGGGTGGTTAGAGCATCAGAGAGTACGTCAACTTTGGGGTAGTTAGCGCTTCAGAAAACACGTCAGCTTTGGTGGTTCTAATGCCTTAGAAGACACGTCAATTTTGAGTTTCTTAGCACCCCAGAGAACACGTCAACTGTGGGGCGGGTATCGCCAAGGAGAGCACGTCAGCTTTGGGATGGTTAGCGCCTCAGCAAACACGTCAACTTTACGGGATTAGCGCCTCAGCAAACACGTCACCTTTACGGGGTTAGCGCCTCGGCAAACACGTCAACTTTTCCGTGGTTAGCGCTGGCTGTGCTGTCCATGTGACGAGTGTGCATCATAACACAGACTTAGCTGTGGATCTCGATGGATTTATTTGGATGTTGTGACTGACTGTGCGTGCTGGTAGATCTTTGCAACATAATAACTATCCACATCAGTAGCAGCAACAGCAGTATAACAGATAAATGTGACAACACAACTACTATTTTTGCATCATATCAGCATATTTCAATACAAATCAACCAGACGATAAAGCACGTCGAACGGTCGCACACACACACACACAGCTCAGATGGATCACGTCTTGTCTATGTATGTAAGCTGCATCTGAGAAATAACCAATTAGACCTGCACAATTGGCGATGATTAGCCTGCCAGCTGAATTAAATACAAATATTGATGGAAGCGGTACCAGATGGATCATCTAGGGATTCGTCCAGGGATCCAAAGCAGACATTCAGAGAGAGGAGCTGGAATCTGATTACATCTACAGTCAGTGCGAATCGAATCAGACCGAAGCACGATGTCAGTCGACGTGCGTGAATAGTCAGACAAGGCGGTGCTAGCCACGGTAAAGCTCACATATCAGTGCAGTGGCCAGACTGTTAAAAGGGATGTGCCGGGCGTGGTGTCTGCCTGTAAGTAGGGGGTGCCTTCTGCCGAAAAGGGGGTAGCTCCTACCTCCCTGAGAAAAGTGGGTTCCTGGGTTACACCAAATGGTGGTTATTAACCTGTGTATATATGGAGTGAGCCGTCGGTACGACGGATCTCGACCTCAGTCAGTATCGTGTGTACGGTTGTGGCTGAACAGACCGATCCGCGATGCACATTGTCGTCCGTAGACACGACACACAAAGGTGACAGTGTTTGATGAAGGCTGGGTAGCCTTCCGCCTTAGTCTCTTCTCTCTCAGGGCGTCGCACCGCTTTTTTTCGAATTCGTGTAGGCCAACAACCAACTGTTTCAATATAAAGGGTTGTGGTTAATTATACAAACTTTGACATTACTACTTTTATGAACTTGGAAAGATCTGACACCTCTCTCACACTATGTACATTGGATAACTAGGTCATTTTTAGAGTATTATTTCTAACTCTGTAGTATCTTTTAATATATTTCAATCTTTCTTCCATCAACGATGGGCAAAAAATTCATCACCTTGATCCCCAGTGTTACATAAACTGCAAGGTTTCAGTGCATCTCTTGTGAGATATCGTCCAACAGAGATAGGTAATTTGTGATTCCCACAAGGAAATTTGGCACACTGTATAGTGTATATCTACAGGTAGGTCTAGCTACCTGGATATAGTTGTGGGGTTGAACATAGTATGCCTGGCTTTGGTTGACCTGTTTGTCGATGGCATTGTTCAACAAGTCATCATAGTTTAGGCTATTACCCAGATGGCAATAGCGTCATCAGCATAAAGTAAACATACATTCTCAAGAACACTTCAACATCATGATCGCTAATGTTGTATCGAATTTCATCAGCTAGCGTATCAAGTCCCGTATAGTTACGGCTGATAGAGTATTCAAAATTATTAATTTAGATAGACAAAAAAACAGAGAAGATAAGTTTTCTCCTTGACGCACACCAACTTCACTTGTGAAAAAGCCTGATAAGGCCCTGTTTTACATATGACTTGACATTTTCTTACATATTATACACAACAGTCAGTACCATTTATTCAACAAGAAGTAAGTTTGGATCACAATGAATATATGTCTACAAGATCAGATGGTTTTTATGATCTATGAATGCACAATAAAGTCTTTTGTGGCGCGACAAACGCAACTCAACCGGCGAGTGTAATACAAATATATGCTCAAGGGTATAGTATATATATATATATATATATATATATATATATATATATATATATATATATATATATATATATATATATATATATATATATATATATATATATATATATATATATATATATATATATATATATATATATATATATATATCTCTCTCTCTCTCTCTCTCTCTCTCTCTTTATTTTTAAGCTTGCTTAGTAGTGTTAGTTCTTCATCCTGGGTGAAAGGCCTATTTATGTGTTCGTTAATTAACTGCATACTCTTCCTTGGATCAAGAGTTATCTCATTTGCCGGTTTTTACTAAGTTCTTCGAAATGACTCTTAAATGTTTCCAGTGCAAAATTGCCATATATTTCTTTGGTGTTACTTGCTTTATTAAGTATGTCCCACTATTATGTAGGTTTACTGTTTTTGAGGTTTAGCAAGTTTGTGTGCAACTATTTATAATAATTTGTTGATGTCTTTTTTCTAATCCAATGTCCAAGCCTCTTAATTCATTTCTTGCTTCGGTTGTTTTGGTTTTCTTTAGTCTACCCTTCATTCTCACATATTATGTTCTTCTTGTTTTGCATTCATCATTAAACCTTGGTTTATTATTATCATGGTTAGTTTTTTAATGATGCTCTACGTGTGTTGTTTCATTACAAATACCAATACTCTTTGCATTGATTATAATTACAGATATTACATATGTGTTTCGCCAGAGTTTCCATTTCCAACTGAAATAGGGAATTTTGCTCGACACTTTCTAGCCTAGCTTCCAAATTCGTAATGTCCAGTGAGTTGAAGTTAGCTTTGTATTCACGTCCCTTTTCTGTGTTCAATCTTGTATTCACCGGCTGGTAATATCCATTGGTGTTAACCAAGTTATTTGCAAAATTTTCAGTAACTAAGCAATTCTGGAATTTGTCAGACAGACATTTATCAAAAATATCAATTTGAAAGTTGTTAAGTTTTAAGAAAAGAGGCGTGGATGCCATAGCATAGTCAACAATAAAAACTATTTGTGTTTTGATACCAAAAAAAATCCGGCTAGTTCTATGCCACCAGCAGTTGCTACAACATCATCAATAGAACTTTTTCCAAAATTCTGGTCATAGAGCTGAAATCGTCTATTATAAGCACTGGTTCATCATATTTACAATTCATGGTAACAATATTATTTGCAGCATTATCATAGATTTCATAGTGGTAATGAATAGAGCCTTAATTCATGTGATAGGTACACCGCTCCAAGTACAAACTTATAACCAAATGCATATATGTGTACTTTAAGCCACAGTATACTTTCAGAGCATGTTTCCTGAATAATATGCAAATATTTGCTATGTGTATATTTTACTGGTACATATAGTTCACGGATACCTCCACATTCGTGTTTCTTGCATTTTTCCCCATTACAATTGGAGTGAAATTGTGAGAAGTACGACTGTAATTGTATATATCGTTCTAGTATGCCCAGCTGTTTGCGCAGGTCACACACGTTTAATTTTGATACAAGTGCCGCATTGACCTGTTATCTGATCCAGAGTCACATTCATTTGTGGATGATTGTCTGTTTCTACTGAGGGATCGTGTCTGTCCCACAGGTCCACGTAGAAACCTGACTCCTTAATTTTGGCATCGGACAACTCTACAGATAGGAGGTCCTCTGACGATTCGATCGCTTTCTCGACATTTCGGCCACCGTCGTTTTGTATGCAAAACATCCTGCCGTCCACGGTCCACACACTTATCCGGTTGGGATCTGCCTTCAGTTCCCGCAAAACCTCAGCTCGCAGTGGTGTGAGGTCGCGCTCTATGAACACCCACCTGCGGCCTTCCTTCTCCTTCAGTTCCCTTCTCCCTCAGTTCCATTCTCCCTCAGTTTCCGCTTGTGTCTCGTCACCTGCGATTTTGCGTCCCTGCGCACACACCTCGCTATGATGGGTTTCGATCGTCTGGATGCTTTTGGTCCCAGTCCTGCCGACAATCTGTGGCTGACACTGATGTATTCGGGCTTTACAGTAATGCCTACATATGCTGCCAGTTCAGCCAGGATCCCGTAAATCCTTATACTCTCCTTTCTGCTGTACAGCTCCAGCCGGTCCAGGTCAAACCGCTGGAGCTTCACCTTTGTCAACGTGTGTCCCACCTCTACTACAGGATAATAATGTACCTTCACGACATAGCATCGTAGTGGTGAAATGCAAACATTGTCACAATCAACGTGGACATTGTCAGTGAGATTCATGACACATTGGTGGAATCAGCAACCGAAGCACATTGGTGGAATCAGCAACCGAAGCACATTGGTGGAATCAGCAACCGAAGCACGTTGGTGGAATCAGCAACCGAAGCACGTTGGTGGAATCAGCAACCGAAGCACACAAATGTTGAATTCCTTATGCGCTTGCAGCTCGCTGATCACATGAGGAAGCAAACGGGGATAGACGTATTGATTCACGTAGAACAGCTTCATTGACGTGATGCAGTATAAGGCAAAGAAACGGTCAACAGCATACACTTTTCGTGTTGATGCAAAGCGTCAGGCCTTCAGCCAGGATTGTAATTTTTTTTAATTACCAGTTATTATTTGTTATTTACCAGTTATGCGAAAGCAAAAAACGGTTACACACGTATCGGGGTTTAATTGAAAATGATCAAATAAATGTCCGAGATTTGTATTTAACGTCGAAATATATGAAGAAACGATACCATCAAAAGATGTACTGTTCATGTGTGAAGAAAAACTGCTGAAACGTAATGATAGCACCAATAGCCAATCCCTTAATTTAAACAGTAGAATTCAAAAAGATATTTTGACCCAAACAACATCAAATCTTAATCGAATCGATCTTAAGTGTACTAATTAATCACTGTCACATATTCTGAGTAATTTTTCTTATTGGTACTTTATAGTTACGTGTAATGTATTGTTTCCATTATTTGTTCATCAAAAAATAACAATTTGTCCGCGCCAAATGTTGTATGTGAAGGGGTGCACGTGTTTGCATGTGCGATTATGGGGGGGGGGGTGGAATCGCTAATTTATTCGACTTCGCCACTTTTGTGAGACGTTGCCTTGTTCTCGTCCAGTTGCTTCTGAGTTCGAACTGTCGCAATGATTGCAATGGTGCCTATTCAGGTCGGCAGAACAAACAGCTGAAAATTACAGCGATCAGCGTCTACATCGCCGTAGTTGGAGGCTGTATAAGCGTCCCGCGGAAAATATGGTGCCGCGGTCGCAACTTGCAACAAGAATAAAGGCTCGGAATAAAAACGGCCCTTTATGACACTACAAACACTGTTTTACCCCGTTACTGGGAAAATAAAATCCAGTTGTATTCCCACAAAAATCCGTCATTTGAAAAATAAAAATCTCGTTACTTAAAACCAAAAAGCCCGTTATGATTTGGCAGTAGCGGGACACTGGATCCTGGTTAAAGGGAATAACAACAACGATTTCTTTAAATCATATTATATTACATCTTGTAGTATATTTCTATTTCCACATCACCAAAAAATTAATTAGAATTCCATTAATTAATAATTCCAACTAATACTCTGTTCTGCCGGCCTGCCTCGATGATGCATATTTTCCCGCGCTTATCGTCAAACTTCGACGTGACGTCACTGGTGATAAAGAACTGATACGAGACTGGGACTTTCCATTCATTCAACCCATCGTACTGTTGACATCGATAGCGGTTGTTTAGAAGCGAGTGGCATAATGGTTTATTGTGCGCCATTTGATTGTAATACAAACAGTAGTAAGAATAAAGTAACATGTAGTTGGTTTAAGACTCTAAGTTTTCTACGGAGCCAACTTTGTTTGAAAAAAGAAAACGTCAAGCCGACGAAGCACAGCCGGCTTTGCTCGCTTCGAGAAAACTTGTATCGACTGCGATCTGGGGCAGAGAAGGTGCAGCCCTGGGTTATCTGGGTGCTAAAATATCTTTGAAAGAGGATGATGTGCCCACATTATTCCCAGTAGTGGAAGCTATGTTGATGCCACCAATCATTTGAACACAGGCAGCGACGCTGGCGTCGACGACCATGGTCCACTTAGGATCGAAGCTAGCTGTCAGTGAGCTGTCAGCGCGGATACTGGTGATGTCGGCTCACGGTAAATTCGGCCCAGCGAATTCGGACAGCATTCTTTGGAGAGTTCGGCCGGGAACTCTGGTAACTTCGGCCTCACAGCACAACGGGCATAGTGATCTCGGCTCAAACGATTGTGTAGCGAGCACATGAAGTTTAGTGTGTGTCTTTCTGTGAATAAAGCATTCTATTTATTATCTCTTTTGTTAATTGATTTATTTCCACATTAACCAGGAATTACTACTTTGTAACTGCTTTTATAACTTTCGCTTCCTTTCGCATAAAATACGGCCCTATATTTTGTCCATTTTAACACACAGTCAACGAGACGATCATTAGAACTTATATAATTCGTTGTATCCTTAAAATTCATATCATATAATATATTACACCCAACAACTATACTATTAATATCTATATTTAAGATTTTCCTCTCATCAGACTCTCCCAATTCTCCCAAGTTTTTGTTTTAAATTAAATCAAATACAGAGCAATGACAGTGATAAGCGATTATTTTATTGTGAATACAACGGAGCCACCTGCATATCGTCTTTGATCTATACAGTCTTTTTCGTCAGATCATTTTGAATGCGAAGCATGGTCTTTTATTCACACCTGCTCACTGTATGAAACAGACAAAACAGTGTACTTCAACAGTATCTAGCTAAACTTAGCATCCCTTTGATGGCACGTACATGAATAACAAACCCTTAAAGTGAAGACTAATGCATTACTAGTTAAAGCTCAGTAGATACTGCGTGTTACATCAGTCACCGAAATCACCAAGCCGAAACAACATGGAAGTTGGGCCGAAATCACCACCACCAGTCAGCGCTACTCCTGCTATTGTGATGTTTACTTTCTGACCTAACCATGAAAACGACCACCTAAAGCCGACAAACGTCTTTCTTCTCACATATTAATCATGCATACACACATGTCACGTGGACAAACATTACTCTTACTTCCATGTAACGATAACAAATTACTAAAACAAACGCTAGCTATATCTTCTATGCCTAGCTCCGCGAATCTAGGCGTAGGAGATGATAAGTTTTCGTTTATTCTGATCTCTATTTGGGAGTAAGAGTAATGTTTGACCACGTCACGTGTGTATGCGTATGGCAGACGTATGGGGAAAGTTTGGAAGCTCAATGTGGTCGTTTTGAATATGGTTCGGTCAGAAAATAAATAAGTTCGAAGTCAAAGGCTACTGGCCTAGCTGAACTGCTCCGAAAGAACCTAATTGATTATGCGGTATCACTAGAGCATAGGCTAGCAGTTCGAATTGATTACATTATACGTTTTATTCTGGAAATCGACATCGCCATCACTCGCTATAGTAACGCGAGTGAAACTATACTGAAGCACTGGATAGAAAGCAGGGGCATCCCCGGGTTTTTTTTCAGAGGGGGCAACAAATTCTGCTGGCTGATTTCGGCCAAAAATCTTTACACTTACCAAAATGTCTACTTTCAATTAACAATAATGATATTAGTGTATATAATTAGTTAACAAATATACTAGATAATCTACTTAACACAAATAGTAAACAATCTACTCGCTATAAAAGACCTAAATTTTTACAAACATCCAGGTTCAGGGAGGGGCATGTTCCCCCTCCCCCCGGGCGCCCATGATAGAAATCACTGACTGAATGTAAACCGGTATCATCATTGAGGTCACAACACCACGTGATTGCTCATCTCATTAACTTCGAATTTTTAACAGGATTTAGCAACATTTGCCATCCAAGCCAAAGGCCCAGATGGAAAGTGGACAAGGAAGCGATTGGCTTATCGAGAGTCCAACAATATTCACCTACGTGTAACCCGCCCTCCTGAGATATGCGTCAACCTTGTTTTTTTTAACGTATTCACGCTGCTAGCAGATACACAATCTGTAGATATTTTGATTCATCCATTTATTGTCCTCTGTGAGAACGAGTACTTCCTGATATCCAATATGCACTGAACCTTTACTAATTTGACCTCATTTCCTCTAGTTCTACTATCTTCAGTGGCGGATTAAGACATTCGTGGGCCCTAGGCACCTGGCACTTTCGTGGGCCCCAAGTAAACCCATATATATTATGTTATATTTACACAGCATAATGTACATGAATGAATCATCAATAAAGCTAATACACAAAGAGTTCTTCTTTTAAAAGTCAAGTTACATATCGCAGATATTGTCGTGGTGTACGGTAGGCTAGTAGCGATTGTCGAAGTCGATTAACACCATCTCACACATAAGGCTTAGCGATGCGTAGTGTACAGTTTTACCTTGCGCATTTTCTTGATGGCAAATGAGCTAATACTGTCATCAACCAAGAGTGAACGCATCATTTCCGACTCTATGGCTAAAAGTGACAGTGCCGACAAGGGCGATTGGCCCACCGTGGGACGCTGGTAGTCTTTGATACGTTTCAGTACCTAGAAAGATCGCTCGCCTTCGCAGCTTGGGCCGAAAATTTACATATAGATCCGTAGCGCAATGTGAACTTTAGGGAAACTGGTAATCACCTTATTTTCATGAAGAAATGTTATCATATCGGCACCTGTCTTGAAGTCTCTATATTTTGTGAAGAGGCGGAATTCCTTCTCAAAATCATGCTCAATATCATTTTCGTAATATCGGGTGAGCTCTTCGCACTTCGAAGTGATATCGCTGTCGGCGAGAGATCGAATCTCGGTCAACACCCCAAAACGTTCGTAGACATTCGTGTAGACGGCCTTTCGTTTCTTTATTCCGGAGAGTAATCTGTCTATGATGACTAGGTACGTGTTCACTCGGAAGTCGCCCACTTTTACCTCTTCTGGTGTTTCGTCGTGGAACAACTTTCTCTTCTTTGCCCGCTTGTTTTCATCGTCGTAATCAAGTCCTGGTGCAACGGACTGTGCTTCATTCTCGAATAGATCGAACCTTTCTGAGTCACGTAAAGAATGGATGTGTTTCAGCAAGACGCGGTAATGCATAACCAATGAACCAATCTAAATTCTTGGAGCTTGCAGTGCCTTGTTAACTCGGTTCACTGTGTCCAGGATGTTGTTCCACACAATGCACATAATAACAGTTTCGACCACCTCTGTGGCGAGGCTGACAAGAATGTGTAAAGTCGCTGAACGATGCCGAAAAACCTGACCGCATCAGTGCTGGATTCGGCCGCTGCGGTCCCAACTAAATTTAGGCTATGCGCTCGCATGGTACCCATTCAGCAAGAGGGTTCACCTGGTGAAATCATGCCTGTATTCTAGAATAAGTTCCAGGCATATTGCTCGCATTATCATACGTTTGTCCACGGCAATCTTCAAGCTTTATTCCGCATTCGTTTAGGAAAGACTTGGATGTTTTGAACAATTGTTTCGCCTCGTGTTTCTCAATGTCTTTGAAGGCCAGGAAACGTTCCACGGGTTGTCCGTCAATCCGAACGTATCGTGTGACGATGCTCAGTTGATCGATGTGTGCTATATCAGGTGTGAAATATATACTGATAGAGTAGTACTTCGCCTTCTTTATTTCAGCAATTATTTTCGCTTTCACCCTGTCCGATAAGAGCTTGACGAATTCTTTACAGATTGAAGAGAGATATGGTACTTGACCTCTTCCTTTATTCCCATATCGGCAAATATTTTCGGCCAGAAAAGGGTCGAACTGTGAGAGCAACTCTAACAAGTCTAAGTAGTTACCATTGTCCTGCCCAAACAGCTCGGTGTGGCCTCGGGACGGGTGTCCTCTCTCTGCCAAGAAGGTAACAACTGCAACGATGCGCTTGAGGAGTTCGATCCAGTATTGCTGCTCATTCTCCAGCTGCTTTGTGATCGCAGAATCAACATGGTGCGCTTTGGCATTTTGCAACCCCTTCTTTACAGCTACTAAATGACTATCTTTACGCTCATGTGTCGTGATTCTGTGCGCATTTTTCCAGTCATTGAAACCATTCAGAGAAAAGCTATCACTTCCGCTCCTGAATAGCCTACATACATAACAATAAACATTTCCAGTTCATGGAGGATACACCAACCATTTCCTCGTTACACTTTCCTCGTTATGAAGCGTTCGAACAAAGAATTTCCGTTGTAGGTATCTTGTCTTGGACGTGTGCGATATCGCCGATTTGTGAAGATCCTTGTCCAAGTTCTGTGATGGTGTGTTTCTTGTAAAATGGTCTATCAATTCCTGAGTAATTTGCCAATCTGCCGGGTCGTCACTGTAAGTCTTCCGGAGGTCTGTCAGTTGACAGCCTTCTAGTGGTTCCTCATGTCCGGAGACTGTAGTAAGAGGGTCATCATCTTCTGCAGAAGCTACGAAATCGTCATCAGAACTGCAAGAAGTTGTCAACGATTCTGTAACTTCAGCCACCGGATTTTGACTGTCGTCACGAGCAGATACAGATGTAGACGTACCGTCTTCTTCATGTCCGGATGAATTGGGATGATCGTTGTCTCTCGGTTATAAAAATCCCAGCAAGGATCCCTGGTTGCGTTTGGCTTCTTCGTTTCGTTTATGCTTTTTCTGACGTTTCGAATGACCACTTTGGTATTTACTGATGTATGCGTCACCACCTGACACCAGTAGGCCCTACTGCGAACCTAAAAAAAGGTTGTGGCGTCTTAAACACTGATTTATCACGGTGTATGCAGCAATTATTAAAACACAAGTACACATAATTTAAATCGTGATTTACTCAGTCAATCCTATTTTGGGTTTGTTTATATTTTAACCACCTCATCATCCAAAGCATGCTAATCTACTGAACTTCTTTTGTAACTTCATCATTTATATATTGCTACAGTACATGTGTATAATCTTACTTTTCAAATGTTGCTAACCTACTTAATCTAACATATAGGTTGCCATTTAGGAAGGCTCTGCTGAAAACAGGGAGCGGCCATAACTTATCAGGAGGGGAACCACGGAATGAAAGGAGGGCTCAGTTTTTAGTGCACAGGATTTGGGGGTGAGTTGGATTTCAAATCCAGCCAATACGTCCCCCTCGATCGCTCCACGATAAATAATGATCGCTCTTTAATAACACCTCTATAATGTCAGTAAAAACATTGAAACATGCTAGGCCTACATCAGGATATGCCAAAACATAGCTGGTTTTCGGGAACATTAAGTCTACAAAAATATGCTCGGCTATTTTCGTGGGCCCCTTGCATTCGTAGGCCCTAGGCACGTGCCTATGGTGCCTATTGGTTGAACCGCCACTGATTATCTTTCTTGAGAAATATGTCTATCAATATTTTCATACCGATTCAATATCTTAAAAACTTCTATCTGATCTCCTCTTAACCTCCTTGTGTCTAGAGTTGTTAAGCTACATTCTTTCAGACGTTCTTCTTAACTAAGGTCTCTCAGTTCTGGAATCATTTTAGTTGCTCTCCTCTGTATGCGTTCGAACGTATCTATATCCTTCTTACGACATGGTCTCCAAGCTTGTATACAGTATTCTAAATGAGGTCTAACTATTGCTTTATAAAGAAGTATAAATAACTTTTCTCCTTGTATATTATCTTTCTCCTAATCAACCTAAGAATTTGATTACCCTTTGAAGCTGCAATACCACAATGCTCTGAAACTTTCATATCAGCATTTATTTTTACTCCTACCTCGAACAGTACCTATCATATTATAGGTTGCATCCAAGTTCCTGTGTTCTGTTTTGTAAATGTTTCTTATTACCATCATTGGTAACCTTTCTAAACACTTGTTACACATGTCGTCCAAGTCATTGATATATATATATATATATATATATATATATATATATATATATATATATATATATATATATATATATATATATATATATATATATATATATATATATATATATATATATATATATATATATATATATATATATATATTAAGAATAATAAAGGTCCTAGTACAGATCCTTGTGGTACCGCACTCAAAACTGATTTCCAGTTTGAAACCTCTCCATCTAGTACAACACGCTGTCTTCTGTCACTCAGCCACTGTTCTATCCAGTCAATTATGCCATCCCCGATATCACGGGCTTTTAAAAAGTAAGTAGTAGTCTTTGATATGGCACTTTGTCAAAAGCTTTCTGAAAATCGAATAGATAATATCTACCGGCGATCCCTCGTCTATCCACTTAGTGATTTCTTCCAAAAAACATAACATATTAATAAGCATGACCTCGCTTTTAGGAATCCATGCTGATATGAATTTAATAATTTATGCCTGACCATATGGTCTTCAATTAACGTTTCTAATAATTTACAAATCATTGACGTTAAGCTCACTGGTATGTAATTCTCTGACTTACTTCTCAAACCCTTTTAAAATAATGGTATGATGTTTGCTTCTTTCCATTCAAAAAGAACCACTCCCTCTTTTAATGACAAGTTGAACACTCTTGCAAGTGGTATACTAATTTGTTCTACTGTTTCCATCAGTAGTTTTGGAGGAATCCCATCCACTCCATGTAATGTATTATCTTTCATTGCCTTTATTTTCTTAGCTACCATTTCTGGAGTTACAACTAACTGCCCTAAACAGTCAGATTTAGCCTCCTGAAATTAGCATTTTACGCGTTGCGTTTTTACGCTTACACTTTGCGAGTTAGACGCAGTAAACATCTAATTTTACATACAATACTAAACTTTGTGTACACACCGAAAAAGCATGTCAGCTAGTGCCTTGTTGTTAGTCCCTTTAAAGGCGCCGTTCATGTCAACGTGGCTTCAACGTGGCTTCAACGTGGTTTCAACGTGGCTTCAACGTGGCTTCAACGAGGCTGTCATTGCAGTGAGTAGTGATCAAAATACTGTACAGTGTCCAATAGATTCATGCCACTTATTATGAATGCATCCCTTTTCAGAAGTGAAATAAAAAAGGAAATATTGGATGATGCATTACTTGAGAATACAACCCAATATTTCATACAAAAACAAGGATGTTAATGGAAATTCTACGTTTCTACCAAACAATTGCTGTAACTCAGATTTCAGCGCAGTATGTAATATTCCGTGTCGTGTGTAGATGTAGATGACGTTTGAGGACTATATCTCATGATTGATGATAATACTATTGAAACTGACGTCGATATCAATAATGACACCACCGCTGTCACAAAGGGATGTAATGGCGAAGATGGTGGCAATATCTTACCACGTATTCTCAGTACTCTGGTTATTCAGAAGCAAAGTAATATTGATTTGGTAGATTTTACAGAGCTCTGGCACTCGTGTTGTCGAGCGTCGTCGCATACGAGTCGCACATTTACAAGGCTTGAGACTTAACTTGAGATCGAGCAGTTGGGATTTGGGACTTACTTGGGACTTGTCTGCCAAAGACTTGACACTTGAGAATTCAACACGAGACTTGATACTTGAACAACTTAGATTAATTATGCAACGTGTGTGTGCGTGCGTGCATGCGTGCGTGCGTGCGTGCGTGCGTGCGTGCGTGCAATTGAGATCTGACCGAAATTCTGTCTGTATGCCTAACCCAAATTTCGATCGATGCCGGTTTGCCGACAGCAAGACCGTGGGATGACAATGAGTGAGACTAACACTTAACCTTAGGGTTGATACTTACCTGTGTGAAATGCGCAGTCGCTGTTGTAACACTTTACATTGACGTCAGTCGGTATAAACAAAGACGTAAGACCTGGACTTGCATGCTAGCGACTTGCCCTTTACCACAACTTGAAGAAAACACATTTCCAAAAGCTCTGGCATTGTATGACTCTAATTAATGTGTTTCTATAGATATACCGAACTTGGGCTCAACTGCAAAGGCATTTACACTTGTACATGAAAATATCGCATTTTGATGAAGTGACACTATATTTTTTTTCGCATTTGAAATTGGATCAACGTAATTTTCATTTTAGTCAAATTTACTTGATTTTTATATATTTCAAATGCGATTCGTATGCGATCACTTTTAGGCCCTTATCTTAAACAGTAACTAGCTCACAAACTCCATATCCATTTAACTTCACATTTGCAAATTAATGGATTAAATTAAACTCAACATAGTCATATGCACGCCAGGGCCGGGACCAAAATACTAGTTACTGGCACTCACAAACGTCAGAAGCACCAGTTAGGTACTGGTACTCACGATAGGTTGACGTACTAGTTAGTGGTACTAACGATAGGCTGAAGAACTAATTATTGGTACTCCCAATAAGATTTCCACCGATTGCAAAAATATAAACTAGCTCATAAGTAATATTAAAGTGATGTGTACGGGTTCACTACATAGATAAAATACAAAACGGTTCGGGTGTATTTAAAAAGAGTTAATAAAGACAGGCATTACTTTTGAGAAGGGAATATGACACGCGTGTACCCGACATAAAGTACCCGACTGCTTCCGCTGACATGTTGTGACTAGAGCGTTGTTTTCGTGTAGATGCCATCCAACCAAAGATCATGATTATTCCGTCTCGTGACCTTTCACGTTTCTTCAAAACAACGAGGCTGTTCTCTGCTGGCAGTCAACATACTGATAAAAACGTGGTGACCGATATGTCCTCTGCATGCCACACGCTCATCGAATGACGACCTTTCGAGTTCAGTGACACGCGTAAATGAATGACCACACTCGAAGCTGAAACAAGATCCGGCCTAAACATGAAAGGGAAATGAAAGGCTAGACTCGAATCAATCACAAATAAGATACGAATCTTCTCAGAAGGAAAGACGAAAAGCTGCAGACGTGTAATTGTAGCCGTAGACAACGGATAGGTACACACCGAAATATAATCTGCGCATCCTCTCCGCAAAGTGTTTCGATCTCAGCTCTACCATTAGCCGGCTTTGTGGCGTTATTGGTCGGCTACGACGCATTCAAAACACATTACGATGGACCATCGGCTTTAAACCGGCGTTTATCGGCACCTGCATCTCTCGGCTCGCGCCGACGGTCGTTATTTCATCGGCAATAATGCTCTAAATGCCAGGCGCTCGTGAACCCTGCGTTTCTACGCGCTCGTCCCGGTAGTTTGGCGACCGCAATAAAACTGCTAGGCGCATTGATATATGCACATTTAAAGACGTGAGTATCACGTTAACTGACTAAGTAGTCCTAAATGCTTCTCAGTCGCGCACGCACGGTATCGTAGAATGGCGTCGCTTCACATCTGTCGACCGCTCTTAAAATATCATGCACGCTATCAGGCAGACCTCTCCCGATAGGCAGCGTATGCAGACTAATTAGCCTAAAAGGTAAAGGTGCGTTCTTATTGGTATTCAATCCTTGTGACTGCTCAAAGCATTTCACCCCCTCGACTTCTCTGGGAAGCATACAGCCAGGTTTCAATAACTGCGCGAAGACTATTATTTCTCATATACACCACTGCCTATAGCCAGGTAGTCAGTCATAAAGCAGCTTGAACTGAAGCAACGTTTTGAAACGGCAGCAAGAGTATTCGAAACCTTGTTCTCTCGGTTGAGAGCCCGGATGTTCTAACCACGACGCCATCGCGTCCCACGCGACCGGTACGATTATGAACACACAATTGTGCGGAATAGTAATTTTTAATAACAGTAGACTGTGCAGTATATTTAACCTCTGTTACTTTTTTACGGCAACATTAGTCTTCTTGCTTGCGAGCGATGTTGCTATGTATTCGAGGATAACGTTGACTTGCTGCCACAAAACAAATTCGGGAAAAAAACAGACATAGCAAACAAAAACAGCGGCAAACAGCAACCTCAAATATGACTTCTCTGCTTAGTTTTTACACTTGCGTAATCTAAAGCACTATGGCTGTGCTTGTTAACCAGTCAGCGTAAATCGTGAACGCCGTTTGAAGCAGCCTGTTCGCGATAAACGTACCAAATGAACAATGCTTTCGTGCGTACCAGATACTCATGACGCCAATCGAAAGTTTCCACGTTGATTGCTCGATTAGACGCTCGGGCCTCGGTCGAAGGATTTGGCACCCGGTGAACGAAGACATGGACCGATGTAGCGTGCACTTCGTTAGTTTTAGGCATTGACGCGAAGAGCGCACGACGATGCTAAGAGTGCCCGACGATACTAGGCGCGGCACTAACCGGGAAGTTGATAACGTTTATTGCGTATAAACTTCGGCGTAAATAATATTGATGCGGCGGCGATGCTCACATTAAGGACGCGCATAGTGTTCTGAGATTCGTTAACTTCGCCCAGCGTAAATGACTGTTCTTTTGGCGCCGTGTCCACGTCTCCTTGTTCCGCCGTTAAAGGGCTTACTGCGGCTTGGTAAACAGCCCATATAACTTGTTGAAGCAGGACATCCTGAAAAAAAAATTATTTAGACATAATTTATTATTAAACTGATAATGCCCATGTTTGTTTTAACGAATGGCATTAACGCTGTGTAAATCGAAAGATTTTCCCAGCTGAAGCTGACACACGTATTGCTGTCGACGTTCTGCATGCTCTGGAACAGAGTGCAATGGTAGCCACGGTCATCACTGCAAATGCCACCGTAGTGGTCATCCTAGCTGGAAAGTTGTTAAAATGTGGGTAGCTTCCCCAGAGGGCCCTGGCTGGACGACGACGAAGACTTTACGAAACCCATTTGGATAAGATTTTTTCAAGAAATGTCCAAAGCATGGATGTAATTGACCAGGTGCTCTCATGTGAACTGAAACTGCAAAGAAATTGCAAAAGTGCGAAAGTATCTATAGAATGCACAGTACAGTGTAAGTGCAAACGTGATCAATATAATCACATTGATATGTTGGCTTTCCATGACCCAGTAGCTGCCCCTTATCAGTAACATTGCTTGTATTGTCATAATATCATGTAGCACTTCAACTGATGTGTTGATGCATATCACATATATGCGCTTACGTATTACATATTAATTTCACTATATCTTTTAGAAGGTTCTAGTATAATTAAAACAATACGCCATATGTAAACACCAATTCATATTACTAAATTGTGCAAGGTTATAGAAATACTAGCATAACCAAATCGGGAATCCGAAATCACCCGCACATCTTCAGAACCCACGTGTAGGAAATTTGTACAGAACTCCGATTTTCACTAGAATTCGATCGATCGTAAGCTTGTCAAAAATAAACCTACTATGGTATGTTATATAAAAAAAACCTATAAATAAATGATGCCCACTTTCAAAAGAAGGAAACCCCCAATGTAAACAGATAGAAGGGCAACTTAGCTTAAACTAGTTTGTAGGGTGGAACCAATGGTTAGAGAAACGAACGAGGCAAGTCACCACAATCCAGGATGGGAATACAAACGAATGGACAGGAATGCTCATGTAATATACGCAATGCGGCTTTCAGGAGGCCGACAAGAATCGAAGAAAGTCATCCCGAGCCGAGCCGGATACAAAAGTGAAGTAAGTCGTTCCCTATCCTTTGCACAAGCATTTATACTTCCAATGCAAAAATGACATCTACCTGTTTTGAGACAGTTTGATTAATATGTCTGCTGGGTCGAGTACGTCTTACTCTTCACCTTTAAGTTGTCTACACAATTTCGAATCGCCTTAAATATATATAATATATCTATATATATATATATATATATATATATATATATATATATATATATATATATATATATATATATATATATATATATATATATATATATATATATATATATATATATATATATATATATATATATATATATATATATATATTGCTCCTTGTGTTAGCTACACTCTAAAGTAGTTCCCAAACATTACTCCTTGTTGATTTGCTTCAAAATAAAACAACATACATGTGTTCCGCGTTACCTAGTTTTTGGAATCCATGTTAACACATTTGATATTACAAAGACATTTACTATGTAGTATCTAATTAATGTTTCTAATAACCAACAAACCATTCGTGTTTAACTGAATGGTCTGCAACCTTTTTCAAACAAAGATGCATTTGCATATTTTAACTGTAGAGGAACTACTCCTACCAGTGACAAGTTACATACTATTGTATGGTAAAGACACCAACGATAAACGAGAGTAGATTTTCAATTGTTTAGACACTTAAACAACTTCTCAATTCATAAGACGAAGACAAAACATATTAAAAGCATATAATAACATGTGACGGGGGTTCAGTTGGAGCGATACAGTACACGAGATGACTGCAAACCATAGATATTTTATGTGGCTGCGACACCTTCTCTGACAATCTCGTAAGAGCGTAGCTTTCTTTTATATGTGCTCCGCGTGCGTCTCGCTAACTCAGGCAGGATGTAATTTACCGTCTCCGCAGTAGATTCATAATTATGTCCCAAGCTAGTTCACAGAAATGCATAAAAATCTCCTCAATCACCGCTCACAACATTAGCGATTATTTTATTGATACAGATAGCTCATAAAGATACCTGTAATACTGAATACTAAATCAAATGCAGACGACTTGGGATTCGGTTCATTGATCGATGTAATATTTAACGTTATCAATTCTCGTGGGTCGAAAGCGGCAGAGTCATTAAATTCATTTCAGCTGTTGATTGCTGCTAGGACACAGGTCGCCTGTGTGATGGAACTACGGGAGTTGGTTTGTGTCTCGTTGTAGACGAGTGGACTTCAGTGATCAACAGTGGCCATCGTGAAGCACAAACAGCTGTTACGAAAGAATCAACGCGTGCATTTTATTTATTGGCTATTTAATTTCCATTAGTAGCGGTAGCCGCTATAAATTTGTGTCTTAGCAGGAGGTAGTTAGCAGAATTGACTGATCTTCGTCATGGACTCATGCGATTGAGAGATAGAGTCCACAGCAGTGTACACATATATATATATATATATATATATATATATATATATATATATATATATATATATATATATATATATATATATATATATATATATATATATATATATATATATATATATATATATATATACATATATATATATATATATATATATATATATATATATATATATATATATATATATATATATATATGTGTGTATCTATATATATATATATATATATATATATATATTACTATTATATTATTATATATATAATAATACTACTATGGAGACCCAAGTTCGGCAGCGCTAAGCAGTTCATAATCTATAAGCAGTTCCAGTTGGATTTGTATGCTGGGGAGCTATGGAGGATAAGCATGTGTAAATAGGTTTAAACATTTACGGCGAAATTATATATATATATATATATATATATATATATATATATATATATATATATATATATATATATATATATATATATATATATATATATATATATATATATATATATATATATATATATATATATATATATATATATATATATATATATATTTATATATATGTATGTATATATATATATATATATATATGAAATTGATTCTTCAAGTGCTAAACTATGCTTGTTTACGCCAGGCGCCATTGATGGATCCAATTTTACATTTTACTGCATTTTGTAAAACCGACAGTCGTGCGTTATAGTCAGAATCAATGACACAGAGGCACTGATGACCTGTTTACAATGTGTCCCTACACTAAAGACTCCGTTTGACACTAGAGTGTCTCGCCGCAATAGGAATATGTAATGTATGCATGCATGCATGCCAGTATATGCTTACAATTCACACACACTTGTTAGAAGATTCATATATAGAGTCATAGATTAATTAATTTTTTTACATAGTGTGTGCGTGCGTGTCTGCGTGCGTGCGTACGTGCAATGATCAACAAGGACGATCTTGAAAGACAAACAGCTGTTGCGAAAGAATCGACGCGTGTATTTAATTTATTGGCTATTTCATTTCCATTAGTAGCGGTGTCGCTATAAATATGTTTAATTAATTTGTGTCCTCGCAGGAGGTAGTTAGCAGAACTGACTGATCCTCGTCTTGGACTCATTTGATTGAGAGATATTACATTGGAGATAGAGAGATATTACATTGGAGATAGAGAGATATTACATTGGAGATAGAGAGATATTACATTGGAGATAGAGAGATATTACATTGGAGATAGAGAGATATTAGAGATATTACTTGCAATTCTACCGACATGTATGTCGTTACATTATGTCGTGTGTGCGTGCGTGCGTGCGTGCGTGCATGCGTGCGTGTATGTGGTGGTGGTGGTGTGTGCGTGCGTGCATGTGGCGGTGGTCTGTGTGCGTGCGTGCGTGCGTGCGTGCGTGCGTGCGTGCGTGCGTGCGTGCGCGCATATGCTTGTGTGTGGTATTGCCTCCACTGTTAGGCATTCTTCTGTCTCATAAGACAATGGCCGTGGTGGTCAACTCCCTAATGATGTAGGAATTGCAGAGCTGTGTTTTTGTGGTTCCTCTTCTCAGCCAGTTGTGCGGTTAATTTCTCTTCTCCTCTTCTGATACCCTACTGAGCTGCCAGCCTCCAATTGTCTCGATCATCGGCGGCTGCCTTCCAGCTGCCTGCCACTACACAGGTGTATTCACATAGACGAGTAACTAGACGAGAAACAACAACATAGTCGACGTGTGCGGATTGGAATGTCAGTCCTTGCTAATGGCATATTTTAATTAATTCCGGTTGAAGTCAACCTCGAGTAGAATTATGCTTACGCAACCTCAGTAACTGTAATTAAGGATTAATTATCACAGTCGGGTGGAATTGTATCCAGCTCGGTAATCAATGGCTTTAACAACGACCCGAGAAGAACATAATTAATGCATTGTAATGGTCTGAGTAGATCGAACTCGTGTGCTTTGACAGGTAGTTTGTCTTGGAGACCATCAACCATACAAGGGTACCAAACCCCTAGATACACAATTTGACATACTACTGATGGTGGTACACCCCTAGATACACAATTTGACATACTACTGATGGTATATACGAGAAGAGTCTAAACATAACGCTGTTTGCTTTTAACAAACGTTTTAGTACTATCAAGTTCAACAAAATACAATCTTATTAATTCCAACAACGAAAATAACAAAAGTAAAGATCCGTGAGTTCGAACAACACAGCACCGACAGTTCCATACTGGAACACAGGACTACTGCGCGTCTACAATGTGATCTTGTTCAGAGGCTATCCTCACCTATATTGTTCAAATGAATAATTGACACGTCTTCATTGGTCTTGCTGATAGGCTATTCACACACTTGATGTTCAAACGAATTAATTACACGTTTTCTTTGGTCTTGCTCAAGGGCTGTTCACACACTTATTGTTCATATGAATGAATTATTGTTCAAATGAATTAATTACTCCGGGAGTGCACTTGTTGGCCGCCAGTCTCTTTCCATCCACAGTCGGTATGACTCACCTCACTTGTGGGATCAGTCTGGTTGGCCCTCTTCCAGATCCTTTCCGCAAAGCGGGCTCGGTGCGTGGGGGAAGAGAGGCGCCGTTAGTCTTCTCTATTCTGGCCAGGGGCTCCTTCTCGTTGTCACCGCGCATGCGCATGAAGGCCTTATATCTTGCCTCGTTGATGTCGCAGGTTTTGAAACCGTACTGCAAGCAGACAAACGATGTGACAGCAGTTACTTCGATCTCTTCGGATGTGAGTGATCACAATGCCATCACATGTTTATGCACGGCATCTGCCTCAAGCAACGTGAAGGGCTTCACCTGGCCTTTTCGAAAAAACAGGATGTGAAATCACATCCTGTCAGAGAATGAAAACCCGTAAGAGTGTCCGTGAGCCTGCGCTGTTTCTCGTCAAGGTTGCTTCGGTGGTTGCCAGACAGGTAGTCTAGGATGATGGTTATCCTTTCTGATCTTCCGGCAAGCCCACGGAGAATGACGAGGACGTCCGTGTCGGTGGACCTCACCAGAATGACGAGGACGTCCGTGTCGGTGGACCTCACCAGAATGACGAGAACGTCCGTGTCGGTGGACCTCACCAGAATGACGAGGACGTCCTGTGTCGGTGGACCTCACCAGAATGACGAGGACGTCCGTGTCGGTGGACCTCACCAGAATGTTTCCCGAGGAAACTCTGCTTGCATGGATTGCAATCAGAGTGTCGGCCTCCTCGAGTCGACCTTGGAGGTTGCTGGATTCTTCTGTGTCTATCAGATCGCCCTCGTTGTTGTCCATTCCCATACACTTACCACCATGCAACACGTGCACCGTTCTTCGTTTTATAATTGACCGGTAGTGCGGCTTCTTCCACTCAACAATGAGGAAATGAGCAAATTCATCCTTTAATGCCCCGTTCTTGAGGAGCTCCATCCCGCTCTGCCGCTGAGCTTGGTCAGGTCCAGTACTTGACGAATGTGTGGTGATTATTTCCTGATCTACGCAGCTTTCGCTTGGAATCTTTGATGGTGTTGATCTCTTCAGTTGTGCTGGAGATCGTATCATTTTGAAGTGTGTTTCGACGTCTAGCAGTATTCTTGGCAGTTTCTCGGTTTGATTGACTTCAAGCCGGGTTTATCTTCTGTCTCTTTGCAAATGATGCTAATGGGAGTATCATTTGCCATGACCTGAGGAGAAATTAGCTAAAGGAACTACCATGCCGACAGTTCACGGGTCATTATTTGTCTCATCGCAATAAATGATTGATGAAGGCGCATGGAACAATTGACAATAACGCAATATAATTAAATTGTTAATTTCAAGTATTGCATCAACAATCCTCTGTTTGGATATGGCAAATTGACAGCGTTAATCTAACTATTATCAGCAATATGATAAATAAGAACGTATTCTTTCAAGATAATACCAATTAGCATGTAAATAAAAGGAGAGATATATACATTACTTGTTATCTTAATTGCGCAACATTCGCCATATGAACCCACACCTGGGGCAAGATGACTTTCATATTTGGGCAAATTGAAGATAACATATAACCGCAAACCTAAACCAGTTATAAGTAATTATAAATTGTGTATATTAACGACTCTCTATCATCTTTACCGCTTGCAGTTTGCTTAAAATGGTAAATGTTGTTGACCACTGCACTTGTGCGTGTACGTCACTGGGCTGCCATCTGTTCCCTGTTGCGATATTACGAGCAGTTGCGTTACTGTATCTTAAATACATAAAATAATGATATGTGTTCCTCAAAATAGTAAACAATCGTTATGACATATATTGTTCGTTGGTTCATCGGCCTATATCATTCAAACTGAATTCACACTGATCGAATGTAATGATATATCAAGCCATGGAACACACCTACATCGAACGACATTTCTTAACCGGCTTGCGTATTTTCGACACAGATCGAGTGGCGCCATCTATCAGACCAAATTTCTGCATCAATAAATGCCCCTTTTCTCACCCTTTGCGGGTTTTTAACAAGAGATTTAACAAGATTGCCATCTCGAACAACAAGTTCCAGATGGCAAGTGGACAAGGAAGCCATTGGCTTATCGAGAGTCCAACAATTTTCTCATCTATGTGTAGCCCGCCCTTATCAGATATCTGTCAATTCTATTTTTAAACATATTCACACTACTAGCATTAACACAATCGTTTGGCAGTTTGTTCCATTCATTTATCACCCTCTGTGAGAATGAGTACTTTCTCATGTCCAACATACACTGCTCCTTAACTAATGCTGCTTTGTGTCCTCTAGTTCTACTGCCTTCTTTAAGTTTGAAGAACATATTCCTATCAACATCCTCATAACCGTTCACTATTTTAAACACTTCTATTTGGTCTCCTCTTAGTCTCCTGGTCTCTAGTGTTGTCAAACCACATTGTAATAAGCGACTTTCGTAACTAAGGTCTCTTAATTCTGGAATCATCTTAGTTGCTCTTCGTTGTATTCGTTCTAGCTTATCTATGTCTTTTTTACGATATGGCCTCCATGCTTGAATACAATATTCCAAATGTGGTATAACTATTGCTTTGTACAGGGGTACAATTAGATGTTGCTCCTTATACGTGATAGTTCTCCTAATTTGGCCTAGAATTTGATTTCCTTTCGAAGCAGCAATCCCACATTGCTCTGAAACTTTCATGTCAGCATTAAATGTTACTCCTAAATCCTTTTCTTGTGTGGTTCTACCTAGTACAGCATCCCCCATTTTATATTCCTCGTCCATATTCCCATGTCCTATGTGTATACATTTACACTTCCCAAAATTGAATAACATTTGCCATTTTTCTGACCATTTAACTAATTTTTCTAGATCATCCTGTAAATTTTGTTTATCTGTATCATTAGTAACCTTTCTGAATACTTTTGTGTCATCTGCAAATTTGAGTACTTTGCTAGATATGTCATCCTCCAAATCATTTATATATATTAAAAACAGTATAGGGCCTAACACTGATCCCTGTGGTACCCCACTCAAAACAGATTTCCAGTTTGAAATCTTACCATCTACTATTACTCTCTGTCTTCTGTGTGTAAGCCACTTTTCTATCCAGTTGATTACATCATTGCCTATACCATGGGCTTTTAGTTTAAGTAACAATCTTTGATGTGGCACTTTATCGAAAGCCTTCTGAAAATCTAAGTAAACAACATCCACTGGTGACCCGTGATCTACCCACTTTGTAATTTCTTCTAAAAACATAAGAGATTGGTTAGACATGACCTTGCTTTTAGGAATCCATGTTGAGATGTATTTATTAATTTATGTTTTATGAGGAATTCCACCATGTGGTCTCTAATTAATGTTTCAAGTAATTTACATACAACTGATGTTAAACTCACTGGTCTGTAATTTTCTGGCTTCTTCCTCGATCCCTTCTTAAACAGCGGCGTAATGTTTGCTTCTTTCCATTCTGAAGGAACTATTCCTTCTTCTAGTGACAAGTTAAATAAGTTTGCAAGTGGTGTACTAATTTGATCAACAATTTCCTTTAGCAGTTTTGGTGGTATCCCATCAACTCCAGGTGATTTATTATCTTTCATCTTCTTAATTTTCTTTGCTATCATTTCAGGAGTTACAAATAACTGCCCTAAATATTCTGATGTATTGCCCTCAAATTTAGTCAATGGAACTGGAAGTGAGCTGATATCTTCTGTGGTAAAAACTGAGCTGAAATACTCATTCAGGACCTCTGCCATTTGGAACCCATCTGAAATTATGTTTTTACTGTTGCTTTCCAGTGGTCCGACCTTATCTCGAACTTTCTGTTTACTCCTTACATAAGCATAGAAACTCTTGCTGTCATTTTTTATATTACCTGCCAATTTTTGTTCAAAGGTTCTTTTAGATTTTCTAATTTCAGTAGTAGCTAGGTTAAGTGCCTCTTTGTAGTTGGTGTAGTCTTCTACATTTCCAGTGTGTTTATAGACCTTCCACAGCATCTGTTTGTGAGCAATTTTTCTAATAGCTTCTTTTGACAGGTGTTTTTTCCTGGATCTTTTCCCTTGTTTTCTTAATGGAATAAATTTCTCAATAATGCCCTCAATCTCATATTTTAAACAAGTCCAGCATTCTGTTGCTGTCTTGTTCTTCAGCAAATTATTCCAATCTATATTTGCTAGATATGTTCTCATCACTTTATATCTGCCTTTGTTGAAGTTCCTCCTCCATTGTTTTTTATATGTATTCCCTGTTTTTACTTTTATATTAAAATGGATTTGGTTATGGTCACTTGAACCCAAAGGTTCGTGTACTTTAACATTGTCAACTAATTCATTTTGAGAAGACAAAATTAAATCTAACACATTCCCACCTCTGGTTGGTTCCAAGACATGTTGAGTAAGGAAACAATCCTGTGTTAGAAGTAGAAACTGATGGTCGTCACCTCCAGCACTCTCTAATGATTCCCAGTGTATATGGCCATGGTTAAAATCACCCATTATAACACATTCTCCCTTGCTCACTTCCCTTATCGCCTTTTGTAATTTTACATCTTCCTCTTGTCCTATGTTAGGACTACGATAAACTACTCCTATTGTTAATGTTGAGTTCCTGGTAACTATGTTACACCAAATTGCTTCCACACTATCTGCTTCACTTTTCAGTGTAATTTCATATGCTTGGATAGATTCTTTAATATACAAAATTACTCCACCTCCCCTTCTTTCTCGTCTATCCTTCCTAAATATTACATAGCCTGTCAGTGCTAACTCAGCATCTACTATATCTTCATTTGCCCATGATTCTGTGATGCCTATTACATGAGGATCAATATCTGCTACCATAATGTCTAACTCACTTTTTTTATTTACTATGCTCCTGGCATTTAAGCATACACATTTAAGTTCATTGCCTGAAATTATTGGTGAACATTTCTTTGGATGTGTATTTGTAGTAGTACTCCTTTGAGTTTTCTCTGTCAGTTCCCCCTGCGCATCTAGTTTAAATAATCTATGGTACCTGTGCCCTCGTCGACAACTCTGACAAACTCACACGCAAGAACTGCAGCGCCCTTCCCTGTCAGATGAAGTCCATCTCTCATGAAAAAGTCACCTCTTCCCACAAAGTTTAACCACATGTCTACGAAGCCTACTCCCTCCTCCATACATACCTTCTGTACCTGTGTGTTGATCGCCATCCTTCTACAGTTCCTATATTCCTCACCCCTGCCTCCCATTATTGGTAATATCCCCGACAATACGATCTGCCCAACTCGTGCCTCTTTAAGTCTCTTGATCAACCTCCTGTACTTACCAATGATGGTTGACGTTCCCTCCTTATCTGCATTGTTCGTTCCCACATGCACGAGAACAGCACCTCCCGTGCCACCACCCATGACCTGTCCTGCCTTCTCTGCTATATCCTCTACTTTTGCCCCTGGTAGGCATACTGTTATGTCATCGCCTCTATTTACAATTTTATCAACTTTCCTAATGATGGAATCCCCCATAAATACCCGGGCTTTCCTCGCTTTCCCCTGTGATACTACATCGGCAAAGCTCCTTTCCTGTTGCACACTACTTGTATGCCCCCTTTCTCTCCTATCATCAACCTTTACCGTCTTACCACCTGGCAATCCCTCTCCACTCACCCGCTTACCTCTCTTTTGTTGCATTCTTTGCCTTCTGTCATCTTTCTTCTTCTTACCAGCTTTCTCCCTCACATTGCCACTGCTCTCCTTGTTCTCCTCGGTCTCACCACCTCTGCTTTCCTCGGTCTCACCACCTCTGCTCTCCTCGGTCTCACCACCTCTGCTCTCCTCGGTCTCACCACCTCTGCTCTCATCATTCTCACCACCTCTGCTCACTTCTGTCTCACCCTGCCCTGTCATCTTCAAAATCATACGCCTTAGCTGGCAGGGGGAATCCCCACATAAATTGCTGGCATTGGTCAATCCGTACTAAGGAGATCAAACGAAAGAGTTTACACTGTTTTTAGCCTTGGCGCAATTCCCATAAATAAATATACTTTTTCTCACCCTTTGGGGGTTGCTGGCAGTGGAACAACCAAACCTAAAATTGCTGCCATTAGTCATTCCATAGTAAGGAAACCGCACGGGAACATTTGACACTGTTTTTAGCCTTGACGCCATTCCCATAAATAAATGTACTTTTTTGCCCCCTTTGATGGGTGATTTCAGGGGCAACCCCGCAGCCCAGACCCGGCAGTGATGCATTTTTGGGGTGTCGGGGGGTAGGGGGGTGGTTGTTTCAGTCCATGGGTTCAAACCTTTTGGGCCATTTACGTAAATAAAAGTTCTGGGCTCCCGGTCTAATAAGAGGAGGGTTGGGCATGCGCAATACCTGCGATGGAATGACTAAAGTGTCCTTATGCACCAATTAGGGTGCAAAGAATCACATCGAAGATCTCATCGATTAGGTTCCACTGAAGGAGATGTGTCGAGTAAGTAAGTAAGTAAGTAAGTAAGTAAGTAAGTAAGTAAGTAAGTAAGTAAGTAAGTAATGATCATCAATGACATACCATTTTTTATCAGAATACTATTTCCTCTTTCTTTATTTATTAGTTAAACCTTTCAAGTATGAATGAATGTATCAGCTTTTGTTGGAGCCGACCAACATTATGTAATTAGTTTGCTCAATCATGCTCGTGTCCCTGGACAGCGTGGGTTGGTTTATCTTAGAGAATGATGTATATTAAGTAGGCAAGGACCGTAGTATTACTCTATTTAGGGGTTTTTTAGTGGACTAGACCATGAGACAGTGATTGGCGAACTATTGTCATGTGTTATCTTAGAAAAAAAAGGAGTATAAAAATAGACTGGATACACGTGTGATCATCTCGGCGAGCAGATCACGGTGATGCAGATTAGACACAGAAGGGTCGTGTACCTAGCGTGGGCGTCCAGGCGTCAATGGAAGGGCACGTGTGAGTCAGCCACGGGGAAAGTAAGACTTTGTGTATGTCGGTAGAATTGTACACTCTCCGCTAAAGTTTAGAAGGATAAGTGGAAACGTAAGTGAAGTAGTGATCGAGCACACGACCGAGAGGCGCATCGTAGACAGAAAGGGCACTAGATGAACGTCCGTCCATTGCATGTATACTCGTGAGGCAATGAAGCGCACAACGACTGCGGACGGCGCGCGGGGCGAGGCAGACGGTACGCTCTTCGGCACCGGACGGAATGCTTTTCAGTGTACGCTGTACGACTGCAGACGGTACGCCCATCGGCAGTGGACGGCCCGTTCTTCGAGGCAGACGGTATGCTATTCGACTGCACACGGTACGCTCTTCCAAGCAGACGGTACGCTCTTCGGCGGCGGATGGCGCAACTGCCGAAGTGCGACGTCAAACGGCGACAACTCTCCGTTCACGACGACTGGGAAATCATCTCCGTCAACCATGTAACCTGAATTATAGAAATGGAGCATTCCCACTAGACCCGAGCCAAATTAGTGAGCGGAAACCCCGCCAATCCGTGACAATACCGCTCCCGGACAAACTGTTAGTGCAACTATAGGTTACCTACAACTTCGTGACAAACTGTTACTAGATACAGCTTCCTGACGAAATGTTATTGACGCCACCAATTACATACAACTCCACGACTAAATGTTACTGACGTCAACAATTAGTTACAGCTTCGTGACAAGCTATCATTGATGCCAATAATCACGTAGAACTCTCTGATAAACTGTTTCTGACGCTTCAAATGAAGATTGTGCATGAAAAATCGGATGGACCGAATAGAGCCTTTTTTCATGCACATTTCGGATTTCAAGTTAATCGACTAATCATCATATAAACTAACTTTCAGTCGACCAGTTGTCTGTCATGATAGCCTTTTATCCATACATTCAGACACATTTATGCATAGGCCACTGAAACCCACACGAAAACAAAATAACAAAAAATAAAATATCAAAGGTTTAACTCTTTAACACACACACACACACACACACACACACACACACACACACACACACACACACACACACACACACACACACACACACACACACACACACACACACACACACACACACACACACACACACACACACACACACACACACACACACACACACACACACACACACACACACACACAAACACGCACGCACGCACGCACGCACGCACGCACGCACGCACACACACGCACGCACACACACACACACACAGTCATTTGGGCGAGGGTGGCCCTAGCGGTTGTGTGTTATATATATATATATATATATATATATATATATATATATATATATATATATATATATATATATATATATATATATATATATATATATATATATATATATATATATATATATATATATATATATATATGTATATATATATATATATATATATATATATATATATATATATATATATATATATATATATATATATATATATATATATATATATATATATATATATATATATATATATATATATATATATATATATATATATATATATATATATATATATATATATATATATATATATATATATATGTACATATATATAGGGAGTTTGACGCCCCTGCATTGCAGAGTTGAAAATCACTGCCTTGTGATACAGGTTCTCGACAGAACCGAAGGCTAAGGGAGCAAACCCTAACAGAAAACCATGTCATTGTGGCAGCATCAAGGGTGGTTGATGAATGGAACTCCCAACATCTCCCGACCAGCCACTGCAGGGATAAATAGCTCGCGCCTGTCTTGACGTGTTCTTGCCGGTGTGAGACCTCTATTTGCTCCCCGAGAGAGTGCCGCTAGTAACTTGCAAAAGCCAGCAGCACTTCAACACTTTTTGCAAGCAGCTCTCATGAAATGCACAACCGCACGAATTACCATACCGGACCGGTCGTCGCCCGGGTTACCAAGGACCGCGCTGCTCGACCTCATCTTCCGTCGACAGTGAAAAATCAGCTAGGAAGAAGAGAACAACTATCAATCGCTCAATGGAACGTCAGGACTCTCCTCGACCGAGAAGTAGCCGACCGACCGGAAAGACGTACTGCACTAGTAGCAATGGAACTCGCCAAGTACAATATAGACATTGCCGCCCTGTGCGAAACAAGGTTCTCAGAGTCTGGTAGTCTTAATGACTTGGAATACTCTTTCTTCTGGAGTGGCAGACCCAAAGGAGAGAGAAGGGAGGCTGGAGTGGGCTTTGCTATAAAGAAGGACATCGTGACAATGCTGACAGAAATGCCACGGCCAGTAAGTGACAGAATCATGATGATGAGACTACCTCTGAGCAAGGACAACTATGCTACAATTATCAGTGTTTACGCTCCAACAATGACAAACCCGGACGATAACAAGGAGGCTTTCTACAACCAGCTGTCAAGTACGCTCAGAGGCATCCCTCGTACCGATAAGCTACTGCTGATAGGAGACTTCAATGCAAGGATAGGAAGAGACAATGACAAATGGACCATGGTCATGGGCAAATATGGGATCGGGAAACGCAACTCCAATGGCGAGCTTCTACTGGCTTTGTGCTCTGAGTTCGAACTGATAGTGACGAACACCATGTTCAAGCAGAAGGATGAACGCAAGACCACCTGGATGCATCCTCGTTCCAGACACTGGCATATGATCGACTTCATCATCACGAGGTGTCGGGATAAGATGGACATCCACAGTACTCGAGCCATGCGTGGAGCTAACTGCTGGACCGATCACCATATGCTGAGGTCAAAAGTGGCATTTAGAGTACGACGAAAGCACAACAGACAAAGGGTAAGAAAACCGACCAAGCTAAACACAGCAAAACTACGTACCATCAGTCATAGGGAGAGCTTCGAGCAGGAGATGGACAGCGCTCTCGCCCAATGGGAGGAGAAGGAAAGCTCAACACCAGATGAGGAATGGGCAGCTCTGCAACAGGTAGTATACAACACAGCTAAAACATTTCTCGGCAAGCCAGACAGAAAACACCAGGACTGGTTCGACCCCAACGACCGGGAGCTACAAAATCTAATAAGCAGAAGAGACCAATCCCACCAGAGAGTGTTGCAGACCAGGAGTACTAGATCCACCACTGCAGCGTACAAAGATGCCTGCAGACTGCTACAAAAATGCACCCGTGCCCTGAAGTCAGAATGGTGGGAAATGAAGGCAGAGGAGCTGCAGAGATCTGCAGACAGAAATGGCATGAAGGGCTTCTACAATGGACTGAAGGAAGTGTGGGGACCCGCGAAAAAGGGACCTGTTCACCTGAAGTCAACAGATGGAATGGAGACCTTCTCTGACAGCAAGAGAGTTGTGGCAAGATGGAGTGAACACTTCCAAAAACTACTCAACGTCCCTGGCGACATAGAACATGAAGCTCTTGTCAACATCCAGCAGCGCATTACCAACACATGCCTTGATGAGATTCCAAACATGGATGAGATGGCTAGAGCAATCGCCGGCCTGAAAGATGGCAAAGCACCTGGGGGTGATGGAATTCCTGCTGAAGTATGGAAGCACGGAGGAGACAATCTGTCCAACAGACTGCACCAATTAATCACCAAAGCCTGGGAGGAGGGTTCTGTACCACAAGCGTGGAAGGATGCCAGCATTGTAACCATCTACAAGAAAGGAGATCGAACAGACTGTGGGAACTACAGAGGAATCTCTCTTCTTTCCATAGCAGGCAAGATCTTCGCCAGGATCCTGCTCAACAGACTATCTATTCACATAACACCAGAAGTAGTTCCGGAGACACAGTGTGGCTTCAGATCCAACCGGACCACAGCGGACATGATATTTTGTCTTCGACAACTACAAGAAAAGTGCATTGAGCAGGACCGACCACTATATATAGTATTTGTCGACTTCACGAAGGCGTTTGATACAGTCGGAAGGACTGGGCTATGGCAGCTACTGAGGAAATATGGATGCCCAGAGAAATTCACAACCATGATCGAGGCTCTACATACGGGAATGATGGCGAATGTGAGTGTTGGAGGAAGTCTCGGAAACGTTCGGTGTTACCAATGGTGTCAAGCAAGGCTGTGTACTGGCCCCCACGCTCTTCTCCATCTTCCTATCAGCAATGCTTGTCGAGGCTTTCCGAGGCATGGAAGATGGCGTCTATATACAGTCTAGACAGAGCGCTGACCTATTCAACATCGCACACTTCAGAGCGAAGACCAAGACTACCCAGATACTTGTGAGAGAGCTGCTATACGCAGATGACAGTGCACTGGTCGCCCACTCCGCTGAAGAGATCCAGAGAATAGTGGATGCTTTCTCCGATGCATCAAAGAAGTTCGGCCTGAAGATTAACATCAAGAAGACGGAAGTGCTGTACCAACCCAACTCTACAAGAACCCGAGAGGAGGATATCATGGTTGATGGAAACAAACTGAACTCTGTTCCGGAATTCACCTACCTCGGAAGCACTATATCAAGTGATGGACGCATTGATGCTGAAATACAGAGGAGGATGGCCAAGGCTAGCGCATCTTTCGGCCGATTACGCCAGAGACTCTGGAACAACCACCATGTGTCCACGCGGGTCAAAGGCAAGATCTACCAGGCAATTGTGCTATCCACCTTACTATACGGAGCCGAGGCCTGGACAGTGTACAGACGACAGGTGAAAAAGCTGCATGCCTTCATGATGCGACATCTGCGTTCGATCATGAGGCTAACCTGGAAGGACAAAGTGACAAACAAGGAAATACTCGGTCGGATAGGGCTGCCCTCTATGGAAGATCTTCTGATCAAAAAGAATCTCCTGTGGACTGGACACCTCATGAGGATGTCATCAGACAGACTACCAAAGCAGATCCTCTACTCTCAATTGTCTTCTGGTCACAGACAGAGAGGACGCCCTCGTCTCCGGTTCAAGGATACCATCAAGAGAAACCTCAAGCTGAGAGACATAAAGACCGACTCATGGACATCACTCTCACAGCAGAGAACTAAATGGAGTGCGGCGGTCAAGAAATGAAAGCAGTCTTTGTCGCATAGCGACTGACAGCATGATGATGATGATGATGATGATATATATATATATACATATATATATATATATATATATATATATATATATATATATATATATATATATATATATATATATATATATATATATATATATATATATATATATATATATATATATATATATATATATATATATGTGTGTGTGTATATATGTATATATATATATATATATATATATATATATATATATATATATATATATATATATATATATATATACATATGTATATATATACTGAGATAACTGAGAGACATTAGATGTGTAGCTGTTCATAAACATTATATTTGGTGGACAATACAACATAAAATGGTTTATAGACATTGTTCGGTAGATAATACAACATAAAACTGGTTATAAAGATTGTATGGTGAAGTGGACAACATATGACGATTTATAAAAATGAGTTAGTGAAGAAGACAACTGTTTATAAAATGGTTTTGTGTAGAAAACAATATAACACTGTTTATAAACATTGCTTGTTAAAGAAGACAACATGAAAGGGCGGACCTTTAAATGCCGTCTTCTGTCGTAAACTTAAGCAAGTGTGTTGTTGCAGATGAAACTATTCACGTCAATAACTGTGCCTGGGCAATTGCTTTAATGACTGATATGTCTCGTCACTAGATGAAATAGTAAAGGGATATTAATTAGTTTGCAACAAGTTGCAATCAATAATCCGGAGTGAGGATTAAGGTTCAGTCGAAAGGATTATCTGATAAGTGCGTGTGAACAGCAAAAAAGAAAGCTAGTGGCATATTGAGAGTACATGTTTAACCTAGAATGTATGTGAGACCGGCCCTTCATAAACCAGTATCGTCGTGACGTGTATGTCTGGCTTTATAGGACAGCACAGGACAGCCAAATGAAAGATGACAACTAAACTAAGGGGCACCAGGCATCAGTAAACGATTTACCAGTATATGAAATACATTAATACCACTAAATAGTTTTAATACATATATAGGATACCATAGGCGGATCCAGACCTTGAAAGTGGGAACACTTCTATCCGCATTTCTACATGATATACTCACACGCACGCACACAAACAAACACACAGTAGCCTCCCTCTTACAAGGTCATTTTTGTTCAAAGCAGCAAAGGATTTATAAGAGGGGTGGCCTCTCGTGAAGGGGGGGGTAAGCTTTATTTGCTGCACGGAAAGGTGGCAATAATATCGTTCTGTATTATATTCTCGACCCACATGGCGTTTTGTTTTGAGTAGCCAAGTTCGTATACATAAGCATATACGTGTGTTGAGATGGGTGCCGTCATGGCGGCGGCTTCTCGTGAAAATGTTCTGGTTTGCAGAGACAAGAACCGTCTTTACGATGGGCTGCAGCTTAGGGCGACTGCCTCTCACACTGGTTTGCAAGCCTGACAATAGCTGCTGGCCAGTGGACATTCAGCGGTGTCTCATAAGTGCTGGAGGACGCCACCCAGCTCATAACACTTAATAAGTCTATCTAAAATAATAAAAATAAACATTTATTGATAGCTCCACACAATGCAAACACCGTACGGAACAACATAATTATTTTGATTACAATACATTTATAAATCGTTGTCACAGTAGCTTACCGGTGTTCTCACTTCCCCTAACGGTTTGTTGGTTTTTTTTTAACAAAGGCAATCGCCCGTATGGAATGATGCGACAAATAGTTATTGAGCACGACAAGGTCAATACGTGGATGATGCCCATGAATAGTAGTAGAAGAGAAAGAGAAAGAGAGAGAGAGAGAGAGAGAGAGAGAGAGAGAGGGAGGGAGGGAGGGAGGGAGGGAGGGAGGGAGGGAGGGAGGGAGGGAGGGAGGGAGGGAGGGAGGGAGGGAGGGAGGGAGGGAGGGAGGGAGGGAGGGAGGGAGGCAGGCAGGGAGGGAGTGAGGGAGGGAGGCAGGCAGGAAGGCAGGGAGGGAGTGAGTGAGGGAGGGAGGGAGGGAGGGAGGGAGAGGGGGGAGGGAGGGAGAGTAAGACATCCATCCGTATTTATTCGACGTGCGATGCTCATGTTGGAGCGCCAGTGATGAAGTAGTCGTGACAGCGCAATGTGAGAAAATGAACGTGGAAGGAATAACAATGCAGGCTACAGTGGCCAATTCACCGCGTTCACCAGATAATTTGATCATTCTACTAATTTGTGTTGTTCCTTTCTTATAGCAACGAGTTTCATTGAATGTTTAACCGTTGTTATTCCGCTATTGTCAGCGGTGTATATCGATTATATAATCAGCTAATCCGATTCCGTTGACTCCTTTTGATCATGATTCCAGAATGTTGATTTTGTTTGCAATGCAGAACTGCTAAGCAAGTATTTGCACCACAGCACAACCGACGGGCATCGAATAGAATAATTAAAACCAAAGGTCATGGAGACTTCCATTAAGTATTAAGTTAGTTTAGCTATTTTCTTAAATAGTTGTTAACTCTTGTTTACCAAAGTATTGATCACTGGACTATCCCATTGTCTGCGAATACGCAACGTGTTGAAGTTTATTAAGATTGTTTACATGCATGCAGTACATGTACAGGTATAACCCCGACAAGCATCCAGTTGTCACCATGGCGTCGCAAGACACTAAATGACCGCTCTGTTGTGGCAATCTAGACATACCTCACCAACAGTATCTGATGTATGCATGGGAGGGTACAAAACATGACTGATTTCCTGTATCGTATCATCGAGCATGTTGGGCCATTCAGTTCACCATATCCCATCTTGCCATCCAGCGATCCACTTTATTATCTAGCTAACGCAGATCATCTGGCATGTCGTCTTGGAACACCTCATACAGCTGGACTCTCCAGTGTCAGATTCACTCGCTGTCGTGGTGTGAGGTACAGGACCACGTAGTGGTTCTGAGCTACCAATAGACCATTTCCTGCAGCAGGTGATCCACGAACGGCAGATACATTGCCTTCGTCCAATAGTAGCTGGGCGTTTCAGTTATATCAGCGGGCACGTCCTCGCGGACGGTGCCTCTGTCTACCACCATTGCGCGGATTGCTCTCCTCAGTCTAAAATCTTTACGGTCTAAAGTACTGGAAATAATGTATTCCATACTTCTGGGTCGGCACTCTCCTGCTGCACATGGCCAATTGTAGTTGTTGCCTCTTTGGCAGACTGTTACACTGTTTGGACTGTATGAATGTGGTCAGAGAAAGCCGACTTTGGAAGACATATTCAATGGTCACTATATTTATATAACGTATACATTAAATTAATTATTCGTGTTAATAAAATCTGTTACATCATACGGGGCACGTTGTTACAGCAAATAAGGACAGCAAGAAAGTATCACTCGTACATGTTATTGTTATTACATTAATTGGATTACACACACACACTTATACATCTTATGCACAGTGTACATAACAAAGTAGGTGTTCACAGCTTCATATATTAAACTTTTAATTTTGAGTTACCAAAGGGCACTCATTCCCCGGATTTTTACACCACAATCAATTGTGAATATAAATTACTTAATGGAGTATGAAATAGTGAATGGCAATATACACGTAATGCGAATGAATCTACTTGAATGAATGAGGTGTACGCACTCATGCACACGCACACGCACACGCGCACGAACATCTCACATTTCAATGTATCGTGCAATATTTATTAAATGCTCAAATAGGACTGTGTCATAAACAAATGTCATCTATGTGTAACCCGCCCTTCTGAGATATTTGTAAATTTTGTTTGACGCTGCAAACATTTACAGTACTAGTTATAAATCAGTACACTAGGCTTCACAAGTGAAATAAAGGGTTCACACGTCGTGGTTAAATAAATGGTGTTCTTTCAGTCATTTATCGCGCACAACTCGCTGGCTGCCCCAAACACAATTTTTGCAGTTGAACGCACAAATCCTGAATTTCAGTATAACTGCTACTTGGCATTATACTGCATAGCAGACATAATTCAAGTTTCACTCAAAAAAGAGAATATTCTACCATACTGCATGGATGCACTGAGCCACACGACGCCTGCAGAACGCTATGAAGAATTCATGTTCCTCGATCACATTATCAATCATCCTTGAAGTGCATAACATCACGTAATTTAGGCGCGTGCGTGCGAATGTGCATTTACTGATTTTTATTGAATATGTGCTTAGTTTGATTCTGTTTTGGATTTTTCCTGGACGATTCACGATTGATTCTCTGCATTGAACGAAAATATAAACGTCACCTGTTTTTCCTAACCTGTTGTATTTGAGTACTGCACCTAGTTAGGGTAATATACTTGCATGATGAAATTGCCCTAACTCTATGGAATATAACATAATTTTGCCCCCACTCAACTCGGATAAAATCATGCTGACGCTCGTTACACCGGTGTGCCAAAATAGTTTTAACTGCTGTGACGGAAATATAATGACGACTATGAAGACATTGGAAGACATTGCAAGCGCACCCTTTAGCAAAGTATGTAACTCTAATGCGCAGAATCCATATTTCTCGTCAGATACATGCATAAACTAAGTACTGTGGTTTAATATTGTTTCTGATTTATATCGATTCGTGACAAACTGTCTACGAGTATTGCATCATAGCTATTAGATTCGTGTAATTTTAGTATTTATTTGTAATTAATAAAACGGAGGTTGGAAACGCTTCCAAGTAGCACTGTCTTGCAGAATACTATGTCATCCACCCAAAACATATCAATACAGAATTAGAAAGTGAGAGGCTCTTATCAAATCTCAATTTGTCGGAAATCAATCATTTGAAATAACCATAGCCTTGCACATTGTCATACAAACAAGACTCAATTGGAAAGACGCAAAATGCGGTGGGCGTTTCCGTCCCATGAGTGTAGAGGCATATATAACATGTGTACAGTTGTTCATCTGTATGTGAAAGTGGCCAAATAAATATGACGCATGTTCGGCCACGTGCTAGGGTTGCCAGAAGGGACTCCCGTACGGAGAGTCCTGGAATTCGTTCGCTGCTATGTGCTAACCAATATAGTGCCCGAAAAAAAACGCCACTGCACAAACATGTTAAGTGTGCTGCGGAGTGACGTCAAAGAAGAAGGACCCTGCGCCCTCAGACTGAGGGAAAACCTGAGGGAGATAAAGACTTTCGCTAAAGACAACACACAGTGGTGAAGGGCGAAGAAGGACTGACTGCAGCTGTCTGATGTATTCTTACCACTACAGTAGCAGAATACAGTAGAACACAGACAGACAAACATCGGCACAGTAATTAACACTCGCATGACGAGCCGTAAGTCGAGTTCCACGAAAATCTCGCGATTGCAGTTTGGTGAATCTAATCAAGTCAATTGCGTCATTTCTTTTTGCCTTTAGCATAGTTTGGCCAGTGCATTGATTGTGGAAACTGCCGATTTTTGTATTGACCTTTTAATACCAGATAATCTGAAAATGTAATATGTATTTAGTACTGTCGCGTGGGTTAATTTATCCAAAATTTTAAGATCCACTTTCTGTGTGTCATTATCTTATCCCATATGAAGTTCAATTATAAATTATGTGTGCGTGTGTGTGTGTGTGTGTGCGCGCGCGTGTGTGTGTGCGTGCGTGCGTGCGTGCGTGCGTGCGTGCGTGCGTGCGTGCTTCGTAATAGAGAGCTCAATTAATATTCTTCCGAGATCCACTGGATTTATATATATATATATATATATATATATATATATATATATATATATATATATATATATATATATATATATATATATATATATATATATATATATATATATATAGCACACCTTTTAATATATCGATAGAGTTACAAGGTTGATAACACAATTTTGTGTCCGATCTCCCTTTTGCATGATACATTATAATGGACAAGATAGGCGTGTATGCAAATTCGTACCGACTAACACGCACACAGTCTACTCACGAGTGTCATTATAGATGCCAACTACTGTTGAATTATTGATTAATTGTCGGAATTTGTTACGGTGTTTGGGAAGTTTAATAGTGCATATTTTGTCATTGTCAACCGTAACTCCTAGTCAATAAATTTCGATTTATTTTTTCAGTGTTAATGATGCAAAATATTGTGGTTATAAATTAATGATGTTTCGTGCACGTATGATTAAAATGTGACAATTGGCGACCATTAATTTGACTGTGTCTGTATGATCAGCGTGCAAACTCCCCACAAGTGGCGCCACATAGTGAACGTAATGTAAGTCACTCACGATTTCACAACTTCCAAAACTTAGATACTTACATTTGATATGCAGATTTTGCACGTCGTCGTTTCATTCGGCAAACTGTTACTCGATTTTAATTGCATACAGTTGTGGATAGTGTTTTGTTGGAAATGTGTGTAGGAACAAAATAACGTTCGTTTTTGTTTGAAACTGTTACTTATACTCAAATGCACAATTGCAATGACGTAATAACAATCGCATTGTCCAGCCAACATACCACTCCAAACTGTCCATTTTGAATCTATAATCAAGTTGTGGCAGTAGTGGTATGCTGAATGGCGCCACTGTCTGATAAAAGTGAAATCGCGTGAGATTGTTGACGAACGTACAACACGTATATAATTCGCCCGAATCTTTTGCGGCGTGCTGAAACAATCGCCCACCTATGCCAACCCATGCTCAGTCGCGTTAAAAGTTATTCAAACGTCAGATCAGCCAATTGTTGCTTTCCTATACTAGCGTTGTGAGTTCTGTTTAATATCAGTAAGCGTTATTGTTGGTACGATCAATGTATTCTTTGCTGAAACAGTAGACTCTCTAATTTGAAGTACAGGTTGTACTCCGTCGACAATCGATCCCGCGATGCATTGCGTTTATTCACGCTCGCCGTCTAGCGATCAAAAACATTTTATCGCGGGCAACAACCACTGGTTAAAGACAAAACGATCATCGCGTAGGCGGATTTAGACTTAATAGTGGAGGAAGGGGGTCATATTGTGTGTAATAATGTCTCTTGGATCTCAGAAATTCATTCAGAATGCATTTCTATTTCTAAGCTATCGCCCGGACTACAACATTCAAAACACCCCGTGAGCTGTATTCCACGTAGCGATCTCGAAGGACATTCTCAAATGCCTCCACGAAACGATGCATTCCAAGCAATCATGGTTGTTCGTGAAGTTGATATCGAAACTGTGTCGCCATCTGGAGATTAAATTGGAACGCATGTTAAGTTAAATAAAAAAAATTATGGATTGTCGACAAGCTAATAGCATCCTAGCCTGTTCCCGTGGTTCAGCCCATCGCAAATCCGGTTCATACATTTTCAGATGTGTAGTGTGTGACTAGTTTAAGTAATGTGCGCAGTCTGTTTAATAAAAAAAATGCCTGTTTTTGTTAAAATCATCGAAAGAATTGACTTCAGTCGCTAGATCTGGCAAGGATCAAAATAGTGGATATCCAAAATGGTAAACACTGTGCGAGTCAATGACGATCATGGGCGATACTTCCATCCTATCGCCGATCACATGACAAAATTACGAAATTTCACCGACGAGATTTTTTAGCATTTCGATTTTCACTTCACTTGACGCCAGTATTCTATGCCCAGTCATCATCCGGGCTTTGCCGTTCACATCGGCTGGTTTGCATCGCACATTTCTGCATTAAACTATTTCATTTAAAACATGGGTCCTATCAATTGGTGTGGTGGCAGCGTTTAACTCACGTCCAAAACAGTCACCGATACACCATCGGCTAAATATATTACCCGTTAACTTTATTTATCCAAATAACTAGTGTGTTAATATGCTCGCCCCAACTCACTGTGGGCGAAAACACGAACTGTTGCAAGCAGCGCAGTATAAAAACTGTTGCTGAAGCCAAAATGCTGTGTCAAAGGCGTGGTTACGACCAGCAGTGACCAGACTGACATTTGCTTGTAACAAAGCAACGTACCATGTTATTCTGCACAACGAAATTATGGTTGCTGCTCATCGAGCACCAAACAGTGTTTGCTAACAAAGAATGAGTCCATTAACCTCGTTCGAAAGCTGGAAACAGAACTTAATTTATCTGCTTTCTCTCGATGCAAATTTTGCACATTTCGGGAGAGATGACATCTCGTGGGGAAAAAATCCTCAAGCACTCCTACCAGATGTCTCGTAAATGACAGTGACGATACACCAGAGGCAGCACGCCGTTCTGCAGCGCAGTAATGAGTACATATTCGAACTCATGCTGGGACAAATTGCGAGTTTCTGTCTCATTATTTCACGAAACTCGATCGTGAAAAACTCAACATCGCTTGCTGACATTTGGCAAAAGATTCGTCAGCACTGGGTTCCAGTTAACAGTAGCGCATTTTTTAGATTTAACTAACATTCGACTTGAACCAGACGAGCGTTCACTGTTTTTTTTTCGACAATCTACTCACCGTGGGTTGTGGCGTCATCCATCATTTAGTTGCTACAGATGTCGATGAAGAAGTATCACCCTCCCTTGAGAACACTATTGTTTATCCCTAGTTGCAACTTATCAACCTTGGCCTTCCGCTACTTATCAACCCCGGCCTTCCGCTGCTCATCAACCCTGGCCTTCCGCTGCTCATCAACCCTGGCCTTCCGCTGCTCATCAACTCTGGCCTTCCGCTGCTCATCAATTCTGGCCTTCCGCTGCTCATCAACCCTGGCCTTCCGCTGCTCATCAACTCTGGCCTTCCGCTGCTCATCAACTCTGGCCTTCCGCTGCTCATTAACCCTGGCCTTCCGCTGCTCATTAACCCTGGCCTTCCGCTGCTCATCAACTCTGGCCTTCCGCTGCTCATCAACTCTGGCCTTCCGCTGCTCATCAACTCTGGCCTTCCGCTGCTCATTAACCCTGGCCTTCCGCTGCTCATTAACCCTGGCCTTCCGCTGCTCATCAACTCTGGCCTTCCGCTGCTCATCAACTCTGGCCTTCCGCTGCTCATCAATCCTGGCCTTCCGCTGCTCATCAACCCTGGCCTTCCGCTACTCATCAAGCAAAGGTACGACGCAGAGCTGCGCAGCCGTTATTTGGCTTTACTAAAGTCAGAGATCTCTCAGGCACTTGCTTCCCTTCAGGACGAGCTACGCACCATTGGGGACACTCGGGCTATGCGTATATGGGGTGGCTTCGGCTACAATCGCAAATCTGTCTCATCTAATAAGGGGCAGATATCCTCTCACAGGTCGTGTGTTTTGTGCAGCTGCAGTTAAAAACGTCATCATGCCGAATATGCCATCAAAGAGTTGCATCACTGCAGTTGCCAATCACAGATAGACAGCTGATTCTAAACCAAAGCTCGAGCAGAGCAGAGAATCATGTACACAGTGCCAAGTCAAAAGCGCACGGGCACGGCCTACCGCCTACCAAAAGTGTCTCCATTGGCGACCTCGTTTACCTCAAAGGTGACAGAGACAAGTGCAGAGCACGTGACAGATACATTTTCAACCAATTGCCCAACGGTGAGGGGTTGTGCGACCTTCGGAAGTTTACGAAGTCGCAGTTCCGCAGCAAGACTTATGATGTTCGAATCTCCGATTGTTACGAAGTAACACCCGCGCTTCTCGCCCAGCCCCCCCCCCCCCCCCGAAGACCTCGTCCGTGGCCAAGGAGAGCGCTCTGATTCATCATCTCACTCGTTCAGGATACAGCAGCTCCTGAGTAACCGGAGTTGCCGTCTTTGCCTCCACTCCCAGAAGCTCCTGAGCAACCGGAGTTGCCGTCTTTGCCTCCACTCCCAGAAGCTCCTGAGCAACCGGAGTTGCCGTCTTTGCCTCCACTCCCAGAAGCTCCTGAGTAACCAGAGTTGCCGTCTTTGCCTCCACTCCCAGAAGCTCCTGAGCAACCGGAGTTGCCGTCTTTGCCTCCACTCCCAGAAGCTCCTGAGCAACCGGAGTTGCCGTCTTTGCCTCCACTCCCAGAAGCTCCTGAGTAACCGGAGTTGCCTCTTTGCCTCCATTCCCAGAAGCTCTTGAGTAACCGGAGTTACCGTCTTTGCCTCCACTCCCAGAAGCTCCTGAGTAACCGGAGTTACTGTCTTTGCCTCCCCTCCCAGAAGCTCCTGAGTAACCGGAGTTACCGTCTTTGCCTCCTAGTTCATCCTATTACACCGCCTGTGGACCATACGGTCGACACGCCGGACACACCACGTTCGTCTGGTCTAGGAAGTCTGAGCGCCCTCGCCAACGGCCTAGATGGCAGAATAATGACTGGATTTTGGACCATACTTAATGATATTTTGTCCCGCAAGCATGCTGTTGTTAGACTAGTGGCTAGTTTGTTTATTCAGGTGTAGATATAAGAACCTTTATATTTATACAATTACCTGTTTGCAGTTAATGTCCCTGTTTGTTTGCGTTATATCGGGTATGGTGTTAAGTAATTTTACTATTATCGTAAGCACGCTTCTTAGCTGCTACGCGGAGGAGAAAGAGACAGGCACGCCAGTATTCTGTTATAGTGTAGTCCTAGCCCAGGCATCATCCGGGCTTTGCATTTCATATCGGCTGGTTTGTATCACACAGTTCTGCATTAAACTATTTCACTAAAGCACGGGTCTTATTAATTACACGAGCATTAAGTAATTTAATAGTTTGTTTGATGATTTCACAAAAATTACTATGAACCGCACCACCACCACCACCACCACCACCACCACCACCACCACCACCACCACCAACACCACCACCACCACCAACACCACCACCACCACCACCACCACCATCATCGTCGTCGTCATCATCACGGAATATGGTGAACGCTTCTATCTAAAATAGGCCACTTCGAGCCATCTGGACCAGACGGTGGAGGAGATGGCTCCATTCTTCCTCTCCACCTTCTGGCGACTAACATGTTATACCATCTGACTGGAAGTCTGCGAACGATCGTCTGTCACGTGTAATTCTACAAATAACGTGACAAACACTACATCCCAGCTGATGCACAAGGTGAAGCCAGGACCGTCTTTTGTGCGAATATTAACTTCTGCCGACAGTGCATTTGTGTTATTGCGCTGACGATCAATATGGGTATGGACGAGAACACTAACGATAAGACAGTACTGTGTAAACGTTTTCCCACTAGATCGAAAAATAGTTCTACTCGAGTTTGATTTTATCTGGACAATTTGGTAATGGTCTAGTTTAATCAAGCCGTTGTATATGCACATTGGCTCTGTTTTGAAAGTATTACATGAACGCAACAATGTGTAATATAAAATGTTATGTTTACAAAATAAAACTGCGTTTGTATTCAGTATTGCTTATCCAGCGGGTATTTGATCACGTATGCTTTAACTAGCAGTCGAAATTACCAACTATGCTTAATGAAATACAAGTTTTGCGTAAAGACAAGATATGCTGACTCAGTCAGACAGTCGAAACAAACACATGCTCTAACATTTGAGTACGTTTTATTTTAACAGCATTCAACAGACAATACATTCGGATGCACCATTAAATGGTCATTAGATATCTGCCCTACGAGGACCGACGTCGGACCGACCGTGACTAGCCGATGTCACTTCAACATTATATAAGCACGATGCTGTTGGAGCTGCGTCGAATGGCGCCACGCTTCACGCTTCGTGTACGGTGCAGACCGTGACCGTGCACAACAAGGCAATAACAACCACATCGAGTTGTTTTCAAAATGCATGTAATCACTGCGAACGATTTACGCTTTATGTATAAATAAATAAAGCAGATGTTATTCTCTTCCATTTCCTGTTGTTGGGGTCGTCGAGACGGTCATTTGTAGAACGAACTTGTTTACAGCAGGCCCTTGTACTTGAAGTCAATGCCCTTGATATGGTTGACCAGCCTGCAACGCTAAGATTGCACTAAGTCAACCAATAAGTCACCATGATTATTTGTACTAACGAACTGAGTTTTGTCTGAGCACACTAAACAAATCTGCCACAAACACACGATACCTATATCGAACCAGTGCATAATCTCAGTGATATATTCACACTGCGCACAATTGTTTTTCTCTAAACACTTCGAAAACTCGTGCTAGGTTTCCTTCCATATTGCCTACAATAGGAATGAAATCCATGTTATGTTCCAAAGCATCGTTGTGACATGATGTCGGTTTCCAAAGAATATAATCTTCAATGCATATTAATTATGTAGAGAAACATCTGTATGACCAACATTAAGAGCGCATCAACACGTACCACTGCTTGGCCCACAAGAGGCTGGCTTCGTCGAGGGGAGCCTTCAGCAACTTGATGTTGTCAAGGAAAGCTTTGTGAATCTCCTTGTGGATGGCCACATCCGCGTACTTTGCCTGATCCATCATGCCCTGAAAGTTCAAATGAATGAGCACAGGTTAAGCAATGTGCTAGTATTTCCTTTCAACCATGCCTTTAAGGAACACTTGTTCATAAGGTATAACTAAGATGGCTCGATATATACGACATTATCTGAGAGAATCTTACTAGAATCAAGCTATCACACCAGCAGCCTCAGCGAATTTGGGAGTCACTTTTGATAAGAATTTCAACTTTAGACAACATTTTTCTCAAACGTGTCGTTGCTGTTTTTACCATATCCGTGATCTTCGCCGTATTCGCTGTTATATGTCACTATCTGTCGCTAAAACTATTGCAACAGCTCTTGTTAGCAGCAGGCTTGATTACTGCAATTCCCTCCTTCATAATATTGCTATCAAGGATATTACAAAACTTCAACGTGTCCAAAATTGTCTGGCTAGGGTAGTTACACGATCTCCTCGTTTCTCTCGCTCAGTGCCACTTCTAAAATCATTGCATTGGCTCCCTGTGCGATATCGCATTATTTTTAAGATTTGTACAATTACCTATCAAGCCCTTTCAACCAAACAACCTGCATATTTACATTCAATGCTCACTCCAGCAAGACAGCCCAGACAACTTCGGTCGTCTGATTCTGGTTTACTTTCTGTTCCCAGAGTTAAGACAAACGCTGGAACTCGAGCTTTCTCGGTTGCCGCACCAACTCTGTGGAATTCACTCCCCGACAGCATAAAATCAGCAGGAAATATAGCTTCAGTTCGCCGTAATCTGAAAACCTATCTTTTCAAAATGGCCTATCCTCCTTAGCTTCTTGGCACCTCCATCCATCGGTTGACGACTTTTTGCATTGTACATGGTTACGAGAATGCCTAATCCTTTGGTTTTGTTGTGCCACTGAGCTCGGATTTTCCGAGGATATTGGCGACAAAGAAGTATTTTTATTATTATTATTATTATTAGATCTGAAAGAGGGAAAGACTATACACGAATGAAAGAAAAAGAGACCTCACTATTCGTACAACGGAGATGAAAGTAAGTTTACTCTGACACATCGATACAATGACGGGAGGATAATTCCAGCATTCATATAACGAACAATGAAGTCAGTAAAGCCATGAATTGTCATTATGAACTTTAAAGGGCCAGTGCTAATGTAACAACGTATTCCGAAATGTTCCAAATTAAAGTCAAACTGTTAATCAAATATCTAAATTTCTGTGTAGAACTAGTGAAACGGATGGACAGATACGCGCACATATACCTTAGTCACACGGCAGGCAGAATAGAGGCAGAGATCGAGATCCACCAGACCAGTACGTTATGCAATGTAAACAGTCCGTACCTCTTCATTCTTGAAGTGACCAGCTGTGACGTCATACCACTCTGTGATCAGATCGGCACTACTGGGGTCCTCGGTGCAGTTGACGATGCACTCAAAGATGGCCTTGTGCCCCTCGTCGAGGTTGTCGTCCTGCAAGAACCACAATACATACACACGTGCGCACGTGCTACGTATGCATGCATGAGTTTACACATGCATGGATATAGTAACACAGACATACAAAATATACATACATGTTTAATTGTAACCTGGCTGACCATATGAGTGATAAGTAGGAAAATTATTTCGACATGTTTTGTTTTTCGTATTTGGAAAGCGTAGAGAAACAGCTTTACAGTGTTCCAATAATTATTATTCTGTTTAAAAAATTGACAAAGTTATGGCATATTGAACACGGCAGGGGTAAAAAAGCAAAAATGGAGAAAACGGCTGTTAAACTTTTGCAATTTTATGCACAAGGACAGCATAGAAATATTGAGTGTATGACATTCAAATTTGGCATACAATGTGTATGTTATGGTATCATGACATGCTAGAAGGGGCAATCTGCTTCTATAAAAAATATAAAGCTATGCCACGTTGTAAGGGTAGGGATAAAAACGGAAAAAAACGGATGTTAAAGTTTTGTAATCTTTATGCACAAGGACAGCATGGGAATACTGAGTGTATGACATTAAAATTTGGCAAACAGTGTGTACGTTATAGTACCATGACAATCTGGTGCTGCAAAAATATATAAAGCAATGCCAAATTGTAAGGGCAGGTGTAAAAAAGTAAAAACAGCTGTTAAAGTTTTGCGTTCTTTATGCACATGGATAGCATGGAAATATTCAAATTTGGTGCGATGACACATTAAAAGTAAATGAAGCTGCCATTATCACATTGTTCCCACTTTAGTGAGCACGCTTGGCCGGAGTAGGCCCACTACTGGTCTGCCTGTTTCCTGTCGGTGCCACGGATGCACCAGTCATCGGTTTGTCCACATCTGGACGTGAACAGAGAATGTCCTTCTCTGCATCCGGCACAAATTCTCGGATGGTGTCGTTCAGATACCATTGTTGCTGTGCACTCATGCCAGGTGCTAGCACAGTGACGGGGCGATGGTTGGCAGATCTCTCATCTCTCCAACCATCATGGTAAAGGGGGTCACGGGTGAGTCGAGTGTGACCCAAGCAAACACTTTCCCCAGGCGTGCCCAATCAAAGGGGAAGTGCTAGTATCCGTTGATACCAACCAGGGGCTTGTAGGAGGGGCTCAAGTGGGCTCGCCAATCCCCAACTCTGTACCGACCAGCTGGGCAGAGTTGACGTGAGCACTCTCATTCACCACAGACTGAAACTGTTCCAGCGATGACACTGCGTGGCGTCTGAATGCCTGCTTCAGAAGACATCCGTCAGGGGCAAACTTAGTGTGTCCTGCTAGGAAATTCAGACTTATCGTTTTGTGGAGACCGATGGAAACCCTCCATGCACAGTACGACAGGAGAAAACGATTCTTGTTTTGCTCTGGGCGGTTGTCACAGTGGAGGTTTGTTTTGGTCTCACCAAGGCCAAAATGCTCAAAGAAATAGTGAAGAAAAGACATCACCGCGTTTGACCACTTTGCGATGAGATGGGCTTCATTAATCAGAAAGTTCACCTGCTTAGGGAACCCCTCACAGCAGACGCCAAACAATCCAACTTTTGCGGAACCAGAAAGTAGATTGGCCCCGGCTGGAGTGGGTCACTAGGCAGGTGAACTTACTGAGCATGGTCAAGGCTGTAGTGTATCTCAATTTGATAGCTACAGGGAGGGCTAGCACTCAACTCACCACTTCCCAGCTGGCGGCAGACATCTTTCACCTGGTGCACCATGCGGATGTACGGCGACTGCTCCTGCTGCACGACCAGGAGGTGTTTCTCATGTTGAAGCAGACGCTCGCTCTTGTTAGATTCTGGCAGGTGGGTGCTCCGGTAGATGAATATATTGTTTTTCTGACATGTCCAGCAGAGGTCAGTCATCAGCCGGGTTGTCACGATGAACGAAAGCAGTGCCTTCCATGTCTTCTGGAAACCGGTTTCACTTATGATTCGGTGTCCTGAAACATTCACATCCAAAATAGGTACGTACACCACAACTTACAGCTTCTTTAAAATGTATAATGCTATGTAGTTTTTTATGTTTTAATTAAAAATAAATAACCCTTTTCTTGCCACCTTCTTAAATTTTTTTCAGAACGTGGTAGACAAAAACATTGCATTTCAAAAACAATGGCTTATTATAAACTGTGATAAACCACTTAAAGGTGAGCATCAGACTTGGGTTCGATTCCGTTTCAACTATTCAGACTCCGAATACAGCAGACCTTTACGATTCAAATTTCGATTCCAACTCCGGTTGTCTCGGTTCGATTCCGACTCCGATTCCAACTCCACCAGACTTTTGCGATTGCGATTCCAACTCCAATTGTCTCAGTTCGATTCCGACTCCGATTCCAACTCTAGTACAACTTTTGATTCCGATTCTGACTCCAGCACAACTTTTGATTCAAAAGTTGTTCTCGGTTTGATTCCGATCGGTTTCGCGAAGGCTATGATTATGTATACAAATTGCAGGTATTATGGCATGAATTGGTTGAATATCAGGTGTGGCAAGGCATATCAACTCTTCTGACAAACTGTGCAGTTGCCCAACTGTAGGCAACTCACAAGTCACAACTATATTTCAAAGGGCAGGATGCAAGCATGACTGAATACAACCAAATGATTGAATCCTTTAGATGGGTTTGTATGATTCTGTGCAAACACTAGCAGTGAGAAATCAGTAAGAGTAAATTGCAATTAGCCATTGTCTAGGTATGACCAGGCCAGAACTGAACCAGGCATATGAAGATTCTTCTGACAAACTGCTAATAAACCAAAGGGTTTAATCCTTCAAAAGGATATGTGGCTTTTCTGAGCAAATACTAGCAGTGACTGGCTATGAGCAGTGAGATACCAATAAAAGTAAATTGCAATTAGCCATGGCCCACGTGCATGACGATTCCGATTCCACTCAATGTGATTCCGATTACAACTCCACTCAAAAGGATTCCGACTCCGAATCCGATTCCACTCAATTAACTCCAAACGATTCCGACTCCGATTCCACTAAATTAACTCCAAACGATTTCGACTCCGAAATCAGAATCGTCCTTTGATTCCGATTCTGGAGTTGGAATCGCCCCAGGTCTGGTGAGCATTTCATATTTCATAATAATTGGTACACCATTACATATGCTGCTGATACATACCCAAATCACACATAGCCGTAGAGTAAGCTGCATGTGCCTTTCGTTTCACGTGCCTACTTTAGACGGCTGTCACGCGAAATATAAAATCCCCACTTATCACTCATTTGGTCAGCCGGGGTATTTTATACGATACGTAGTAAAGAGATTACCAGTATAAGTAGTTGCTATACTTACCTTCACACTGAAGGACTCATCCCATACGAAGGGTTTTGGAACCTCGAAAGTCATGATGTCGACTTTGACTTCGGATGCTCACACAACGAATCACGTACGTCGATTTCGGCCCGGCGATCTCGGCCCGTCGATCTCGGCTTGGTGTATTGTTTCATTGGGCAGATCTTTTCATGTGATTTGTCTTTGATTTCTGTCTGTTAAGAATGTGTGGAGGCCCTATAGTAATCGGCTTGCTGCTCTAGCACAGTTTCATTGAGCAAGTCTTTTTGTTTGAATAACGGCATATAGCCGTTATATATGTACTGCTTGTTTACTGCTCCAAAGCTAGAATTAAAACCTGACTTTGTGTATATAAATAGCTTAAATATATACAAAAGTAAAATATTTTGCACTCAGAGACTGGAGCCATATTACCATATTGCATTCTCCGCAAATAAACATAACATGTATACACACATGTATACACACAATAGGAACGTAAATTGCATAGCATAGACATGGTAGCAGCGCTAAGAGCTGCTGAGATCAACGTAATCGAAAAAATAGACATATATAATGATGATGATGATGACGATACGCACGCACGCACGCACTCACGCACGCACGCACGCACGCACGCAAAAACATCCGTGTAACATTTTATTTATTTACACATATTTCTTTACACAGGTATACCCAACACAACTATCTAATTCCCTATTAACAACTGAATAGGTGGGCCAAGATCGACTTGGGCCGAGATCGATACCTAGCTCACAACTCTACTGGAATCTTTAATGTGGATGCAAAGTTTGATCGATCGCAATTTAAAAGCCCTATGTGGTTGATCGGGGTCGATGTGCGACCGCTCACGTGCGCCCAGACATATTTACATAATTATTAACATGCAAATATTTCTATGGTTGTTTCACGCTGGGACACGCACGCAGCTTCGACATTATGATACTTAATTACGGTAATTAGACGCCGTCAACGTGGAAATAATAACGACATATTACTAACAAATTAAGAAGGATAATATGTAGCCGAACCATGCTGCCATATTTGTTCAGTATTTCTCGACAGTCTCCTGTCAGGAGAAATGGCCGTGCGAGTGGGGTGTGTAACTCGACGTTGGCGGCCCGGGGGACAACCCCACGCAAGAGGTAATTACGTGTAAGATAATACGTTTTATTTTGTTCATTTGGCGCAGTTTTTAGCATCCAAAATGCGGTTCCGTTCGAAAGAATGAAGATCATACTAGTAAGTGAACACATAATAACCGCGATAACACACATAAAATAAACCGTATGGCGATATTCGAAACAAATTAAATTGTATCCTACGTCCCACCAACCCTAGTTCCGGTAGTCCATTCCCAGTAGCTCTCGTGTCAGTAGCCCTCGTCGCGATAGCTCTTTACCGGTAGCTCCCGACCAGAAGCCCTCACTCCGGTAGTTCCAGTACCCCCGTCCCATTATTCCAAGTGTGATAAGTAATGAACACGTGCACAAACGGAAAAAGGAAGTAATTATACTATTATACTATTGATCTGACAAATTGATTTTAACAAATGCCCTCAAGCAAAGCTGAATATGTTATGTTCATTATACGTTAGTTACACACATTACTTAATGTTTTTGCGTTTCCTAAACGTATTAATTTCAGTAATATATGTGTGTGTGGGTGTGTGTGCGCGTGCGTGCGTGCGTGCGTGCGTGCGTGCGTGCGATCCTGTTACTTTTATGTATCTGGCATTAGGCCCAGGCTTTTACATTTATTCCCCATTATAACGGTATGCAGTGAATATAAGGCTTGTTAACAACGCATGTCAACGCATTTGAATGCAAATGCAAATGTTTCGCTTCATTCAAATGCAAATGCGAATGCAAATGCCAGTTCCCATGAACGCATTCAAATGCAACTGTTTGGGGGTCGACTGCAAATGCAAATGTTTCGGTTACACATTTGCAAATGCATTTGCATTAATTTCAAATGTTTTGGCTTTATATTAACAATTTGTTTTATTTGGAGGAAAAAACAATGTAATGTATACAAACACATTATTAATTTATTTGATAAATACAGTAGTACATTATTGTAACCACTAAGTACCACTACATACCAGTCGCACTACATGAACATGTCGGTAGAGTCATACACAGAATCACATACTGAGTCACACACTTCCAGGCCTGCAGAGGTGGTGGAAATGGGAGGGAGGAATAGACAATTGACTGTTTACTGGGAACCATGGCAGGGAATGAAAGGCTAATCCTTCAGGTAGGACAGAATGGGAGGGGAACCCAAGACTGTCCACTGGTGGGGTCACTGGGAAGATAACCTGGTGGATAATTACAGCTACCACTAATCACTCTCTTTGGCTGTAAATATTCAGGGCTGGCATTGTAATGTTTACTCTCCCAATGAGTTGCCACCCCAACCCACCCCAACAGTGTCAACACAACACAAGGGAGTCATTTCGTTTGATTGGTTTCAATGAATAGGTAATCTCTGAAGCCATCGACTTATAGACCAGTTGGTCTTTTCCTATTGTATGAATAATAGCTCAGGCATTGACCCGTTGACCTACAGAGCACTTTTTCAAAAAGTACGTTGTGAAAGTGGATTAAAATTCACAGGTCAAACAATTATTTCATAATCTGCTGAGGATACTTTTCAATATAGAGCAATTTTTCCAATGGCATGTTGTGAACTTGTGAAAGTGAATCTAACAATAACAATTAATCAAAGAATTACGCATGCATTTGATTGCGCATTTGACAAATCAAATGTTTGTTGGTCGCATTCATATGCAAATGTTTAAGGTGCGCATTGAAATGCTAATGCTTCAAACATTTTATGAAGGCATTTGAATGCGCATTCAAATGCTCAACATTCAAATGCGCATTCAAATGCTAACAAGCCTGGTGGATATACGCGGACATTTATAACCCTTTTTAGATTCGCTGGTATAATCTGGCTTTTAGGGCGCTGCAATAACATTTCCCAATTTACGGTAATAAATGTGCGGATGCGCAAACGGGAATGCTTGTTATCATAATATGTACTAACCCAACCAGTATACGCGGGAAAATATTATTTTCCCGCGTATACTGGTTGGGTTAGTAGTTATAATAGAATATGCCGTTTTAAAAAATCTGAAGAAACATTTTGTGCAAGAGATCGATATACCAAATCACTAACAGCTACTTCGTCTATACAATGCAAACAAATTATAAGAAAAGTTGTTTCGAGTGAAAAACTTACGAATATTGAACGTCCGAACCATGTCGCGCGGAAACCGGAGGAATTAAACCTATATCCATGGCAAGCCGTACTGACAATAAATTCAATAAATGCGTCAACGTCACTCGGCCGTTTGTTGTCTGTCCAGGGTTGAAAAAATCATGATTTTGTTTTAAAATAAAAAATTCGGATTTTTTAAATTAAAATCGGATTTTTTAATCTGGTTTATAGACATTTATATAGATGTTTATATTTATAAACTCTTTCAAACGTGTTCTATTCAAATCGATTTGGGTACTTGTCTTAACAGAGAGTACATGATTTTTGCTTATATAAAGACATTAAACAATGTCCACAAGGCTTCACCCCTTGTAGTTGCATAATCTGTCTTGGACAGGAAAGCATGCTGTGTGTCTGTGGCTATAGCAGTGCTAATTATTGTTTGCTGAGAGGGTGGATTAGCATCTGTCCAAGGCTCTGTGTACTCTAAGGGTCTCCAAACAGACTGCAAACTGGTACAGTATTAAACAATTATAGCCCAGAATTGGGAAAAACTAGCACAAGCTCTAAATGGACTTTAACTCAGGGCTTCTGACTTGAAAAGATACTTGCTCTGGACGACAAGTTTGTGTTGCTTCTCTGCATTCAGAAAGGGAATAGCTCAAACATACACAACGTCATAAAATGCCTCGAGATACTGATGTTATTAAAATGTGATTCATCCTATAGGCATCGATGTTACAAATACCAGGGGTTTCCCTTGCATGTGTGGATTTTGCTTTTGCCTTGGCAGCGATCAGTTGCAGGCAAGGAAGAAGTAGTTTGTCACAATTGTATTTTATATCGAATTAGCGTAGATTATTAAGTACTGAAATGTGCATCACTAATACAGTCCAACACAGCCGTGGCATCCAGATGAATCGGCGGGGTGGGACCGATGACTTGCGCGTTTTGGCTGAACACTGAATCGGCGAAACACATTTTGAATCAGCGGCCACCGATAAAAAGGCCTTAATTTCGAACACTATGCCTAACCCTTTGGTTTTGAATGCACTGCTGAGTTTGATGTGCTGCTGAGTTTTGGTTCACGAGAATTTTGGCACAATATATGTTTTTCTTATTGTATTATGTTTTATTGATGCGCTATAATAATTGCAAACAGCATGCAGTATATAATTTGAGATGCATGAAACTGTTAATTGAACTTTAGTTTTAACCAATCAATATAGAAAATTTCAATAAGTTAATAAGTAATAGTTGATGGTGACCAAAACCATTTCACGTGGCTACTATTAAGGTGATATACTACAGCTTAATAGAATTTATTTTTAATTTGAACAGTGAGTGCAATTGTTTCTGCCCAAACTGTATAGTGGGTCTTACTGAGTAAAACATATTCAACTTTTTTCTGCCAGATTCCCGTTTCCATGGTACCAAACAAAATGGCCACCAAATATAGGCAAATTTAGAATCAATGCCATACTTTATTGAACCAAGATATCTTTATAATTCTTGCAAAACCGTCTTCAGTATACTATGTTACAATAATTTTGTTATGGCAACAATTACTGTTGTAACAATTACTGATGTAACTTTAAACCTTTCCTGCCAATTGCATAGAAAAGGATAAGCTAAATTCAACACTAAAAACCTTATTTGGCTAGATTGAAAAATGGGATTTATTACTTGAGAGACGCATGCTTTACCCATGAATAAAACTGATTTAGAGGTATGCAATTGTTATAAACATTAATGTTATGGATAGTAAACATAAAAGCTATGAGAATAAGGTGGAAACATATTTTGAGTAATTTAGTCAAAAAATTACATTTCACCTGTCATGTCCCCAATTAAACTAACATGGATGGCAAATTTCTATGTATTCTAGGTCCAATTCACAAAATCATAGATAGGGTTGTCTAAGTGTATATTTTTGCATTTGTTCGGTATATATGTAAGCATTTTTCTTTGGAATGGTATTTACTTATTAATAATTTTATTATTATTGGTTTTTATTGCAGTTGATGAACAGGAAGAACAGATTCACATGTTGGCGGACAGATTGTGCAACTCAGATGCTGAGTAAGGACAATTGATGCCATGTTTCCATGTTTTCTATAATTACACTAATTATTAGTTTGATTTATCAAGTGTTTCGGTCACGAATCTTGGAGGAGATACACAATGTTCTGAATGTTGTATAAAAAAAGTGATGTGATCATGGTGTCATATTTTATTCATTTAACGAGGATTGACAGAGGGACAACATGAATTGAGGTATGCGATACAGTATATATATTTACAGGTATAGGATACTGATGTAAAGGAGCCAATGAACCTACTTCCTTGGCTCAGTCGAAGAAGACGCACTGGCATTTCATTGGCCCAATCAGGTTTTAGCTTGGGCCGGTAAAGAGCCAATGATGTTGGCACATTAGCATTTAACATGGGCTGGTGTGCAAATTATTATTGAGCCAATGAAAAACAGCCAATCATGGGCCAGTGATGTCGGCACATTGGCATTTCATTGGCTCAATCAGGTTTTAGCTGGAGCCAATAAAGGGCCAATGATGTCAGCACATTGACGTTTGACATGGGTTGGTGTGCAAATTATCATTGGGCCAATCATGGGCCAATGATGTTGGCATTTCATTGGCCCAATCAGGTTTTGTTAGCTGGGGCCGGTAAAGGGCCAAAGATGTTGGCACATTGGCATTTTGACATGGGCCGGTATGTAAATTCTCATTGGGCCAATGAAAAACAGCCAATCGTGGGCCAGTGGAAAAGGCACATTTGAACTTCATTGGCCCAATGAAGTTTTGCTACCTGGGTAGAGACCCTGACCATGGTATGTGCAAAAATTAAATAAGGTAAACTTTATGTATAGCCACAGAGGTGTTATGCAAAATATGTGTTGTTTGTGCTGATGTGGTGACATGAGAAATGGAAAAAAATTCCTCATTTTAAATACCTCTATCCAAGAAATGAGGCAGCTATCCCATATATTTTCCAATAATGTCTTGCAACTCAAGATGTTTTTTGGATAACTTAGACAAAGGTCTCATATATAGCGTGGTATTCAGTCCTTGGGACTGTTCAAAGCACTTTACACTTTACCCCCTGGCAGACCTGTTCATTCCAGTGTCATCTCGACTTCTGTTGGAAGCATTCAGCAAATCTGCAATTACTGAACAAAGACTATTCGTTCACATATCAACCTCAGTCTGTAGCCAGGTACTCGGTTATACAGCTGAGTGAATTAACTGCGGCAACATGGGGGGTAAACAAATTGCTAAAGCTTCCAAACGGTAGGATTCGAACCCAGGTTCTCTTGCCTGAGAGTCACATACTTGTAGATTTGCAGGTATATGGTTTATGGTGTATGTATGGAGTTTTCTGAGTTGGTGGTTTCTCAGTTGCTGACATTTCATTTGCATCTTCCTCTACTGTTATAGGGTCACTATTGGTTCGTCTTTACCCAGGACAGGGAGGATGGAAGTTGCCCAACAACCAACAGTGGGGATTCAAACAGGACGTCTCATGTCATGCTTTCCATGAAACCATCCTGAAACATTTAGTGTCTGTATGTGTTACATGTGGATTCCCAACTTGCTCCCATACTTCCCCTTCTCTCCTGCTCCCATACTTCCCCTTCTTCTCTCCTGTTCCCATACTTCCCCTTCTTCTCTCCTGCTCCCATACTTCCCCTTCTTCTCTCCTGCTCCCATACTTCCCCTTCTTCTCTCCTGCTCCCATACCTCCCCTTCTTCTCTCCTGCTCCCATACCTCCCCTTCTTCACTCCTGTTCCCATACCTCCCCTTCTTCTCTCCTGCTCCCATACCTCCCCTTGTTCTCTCCTGCTCCCATACCTCCCCTTGTTCTCTCCTGCTCCCATACCTCCCCTTGTTCTCTCCTGCTCCCATACATCCCCTTCTTCTCTCCTGCTCCCATACCTCCCCTTCTTCTCTCCTGCTCCCATACCTCCCCTTCTTCTCTCCTGCTCCCACACCTCCCCTTCTTCTCTCCTGCTCCAACACCTCCCCTTCTTCTCTCCTGCTCCCACACCTCCCCTTCTTCTCTCCTGCTCCCACACCTCCCCTTCTTCTCTCCTGCTCCCACACCTCCCCTTCTTCTCTCCTGCTCCCACACCTCCCCTTCTTCTCTCCTGCTCCCACACCTCCCCTTCTTCTCTCCTGCTCCCACACTTCCCCTTCTTCTCTCCTGCTCCCACACTTCCCCTTCTTCTCTCCTGCTCCCACACTTCACCTTCTTCTCTCCTGCTCCCACACTTCCCCTTCTTCTCTCCTGCTCCCACACCTCCCCTTCTTCTCTCCTGCTCCCACACCTCCCCTTCTTCTCTCCTGCTCCCACACCTCCCCTTCTTCTCTCCTGCTCCCATACCTCCCCTTCTTCTCTCCTCTACTCTCTAGCTTCATTGCTCAACTTTGTTGTTTGAATATAGTATTTGATGATGTGTTCGTGCTCCTTGGCTATGTAGTGTGTGTCTGTGCTGCTTATAATCCTTGTAGCGTGTATTACAGGCAATATGCAAGAATATTAACTCTAATTAAACAATTTTGATGTTTCAAGTATGTTTTCAAATATGATGTATTCTCCATATTATCTTAGACAGGGGCGTATTTGGGGGAGGCCATTGGGTCATGTCCCCCTTTGCTTATTTTTTTACAATATTTTCCCAGTGAGTCGATACATGGTATCATGGGTGACTAGGATTGCCCCCTTGGCCTCCCCTTTGAGTCGATACATAGTATCATGGGTGACTAGGGTTGCCCCATTGGCCTCCCCTTTAACTCGATACATAGTATCACGGGTGACTAGGATTGCCCCATTGGCCTCCCCTTTGAGTCGATACATAGTATCACGGGTAACTAGGATTGCCCCATTGGCCTCCCCTTTGAGTCAATACATAGTATCATGGGTGACAAGGATTGCCCCCATGGCCTCCCCTTTGAGTCGATACATAGTATCATGGGTGACTAGGAGTGCCCCCTTGGCCTCCCCTTTGAGTCGATACATAGTATCATGGGTGACTAGGATTGCCCCATTGGCCTCCCCTTTGAGTCGATACATAGTATCATGGGTGACTAGGATTGCCCCCTTGGCCTCCCCTTTGAGTCGATACATAGTATCAAGGGTGACTAGGATAGCCCCATTGGCCTCCCCTTTGAGTCGATACATAGTATCATGGGCGACTAGGATTGCCCCATTGGCCTCCCCTTTGAGTCGATACATAATATCAAGGGTGACTAGGATTGCCCCCTTGGCCTCCCCTTTGAGTCGATACATAGTATCAAGGGTGACTAGGATAGCCCCATTGGCCTCCCCTTTGAGTCGATACATAGTATCATGGGTGACTAGGATTGCCCCCATGGCCTCCCCTTTGATTCGATACATAGTATCATGGGCGACTAGGATTGCCCCCATGGCCTCCCCTTTGAGTCGATACGTAGTATCATGGGCGACTAGGATTGCCCCCATGGCCTCCCCTTTGAGTCGATACATAGTATCATGGGCGACTAGGATTGCCCACTTGGCCTCCCCTTTGAGTCGATACATAGTATCATGGGTGACTAGGATTGCCCCATTGGCCTCCCCTTTGAGTCGATACATAGTATCATGGGTGACTAGGATTGCCCCATTGGCCTCCCCTTTGAGTCGATACATAGTATCATGGGTGACTAGGATTGCCCCCATGGCCTCCCCTTCGCGATATCCTAGATACACCACTGATCTTAGGTGAAAAAAATTAATGACGACCAAGCAATAGAAAAATACCAAAGCTAGATATCAATAGTGTGTTCACTTCAGCTGCTGCAGAAACGTTTTATTATATTCAAATGTTTTGAAACATTTGTGTTGTGGATTACACTTGCATATATCAATTGGAATATTAAAACACACCCATTCAGTTGGTACAGAGGCTATTTGTCTTCTATGTTATCATCCGTTTTGTGATATCCATAATTTACTATTGAAGTACAGTGTAGCAGATGGCGTTTGGTGGGTGAAACGACTGCTAGCCTTCGCTTCAATTTGAACACCAAAACTGCATGTTACCCTAAACTTGTATTTGTAATAATCATAATACTCTATCAACTTCACCAATGATAAACTAAAAGTGATATTTTAAAACATTTTAATATGATTATTTATATAGCTATGACAAAAGCACTATAACAAATTGTCAATGTTGTAGACATCTATGCAATAATATGCTTTAAAACAGTTTTTGCTTTGTTTTTTGCTATCACCAACAAGTTGTGGTGATACGAAATACTACAAGGCGAATGCTGCAGTTAACTAGAAGAATTCGGCAAATCGATAAGGTTTGTAACAAGTTTCAACTGAGAACGGGAAATAGTACGATGAATGTCATGCCTACAACAAAATAGGGAATAAACCTCAGAATGTACAACTGTATTGTGATAAACAGGATGGACTGCACAGCGATAACAAAAACTGTGATGAATCGGCTGGACGTTTTAACTGGGGAGTACCATAATAAGATTCAACACATCTCCAGAATGTTGCATATTAGACAGGGAAACGCAGGAGGCGAATGTAACGACGGTTGAGCAAAGTGTTCAAGAGTAGGAAATGGTCATTACTTGTGTTGTCAGTATGTTAATGAACGACACATACCTAGAAGAGTGACACATCCAACCAACAGCCAAGGTTTCTCAACTATAGCTTCTCTATGGTATTACATTCATAACGTTAAATTGTATCACACAGAAATATAAAACCCATAATAGCGTGATGTCACAATATTACTCCCAGCAAAAACACACCTTTTAGTACTGAAAGCTAGACCTGTCAGAACGACAATCGGTGATCACTGCAATAAATGACATAATGTGGCAGTAAACAATGGGAGGTAGCAAATGGAAAATCATTTACACAGTACCAACAATCTGGTCTTTGGCTTAAGTTTGTATCCGATGCAGCAATTGTAGCAATGTTCCCACCAACAGTTGTTAACAGAACATCTTTACAATGTCGACAAGACTGTCTCATTACCATATATCTATAGCACATCATTAAAATTGTGGTAACCAACGACATTAAAAAGATGAACCACTTGCTAACTGGTTTCTTCAGGCTTTGCTGTTGACTCCGATTTTGAGTTTTCCCCCATGGCAGAAGGCTCAGGACCGTGTTCTGTTTTCAACTTCTTCTTTGCCTTGTTTTCTGCCATCACCTCTTCTATGGTGCGACTGTCTCGCTTATTATCACTTGGTACTGAAAATGATAAAAACTTTGATAGCGATTCTGTAAAAGCGTATTCCATGCCAGCTCTACAGACACAACTATTACAAAAACAATGTCCTCACGTGACAGGATACTTTCAGTATTTAAACATGTTTTTGTACAAAAGTTCTGCATATACGGCAAACGAACTGGTGTACTAACCAAAACCATATGACTTGTTGGCAGTTGTAGCTTGAGCAGCGTCCTTTGCAGCGACTTTCCCAATCAAATGTTCATATTTATCTTTGTAGTTGCTGTGAGGTACAAATGTTTCACACTTGCTGCTGATGCACGACTCTCTTGACAGAGCATCTAACTCCTGCATGTCAGATAGCAAACATATCAGTACTTATGGAAACAAATCAATGTACAGATGAAAATGGGCCATGTTGATTTTTTCTAAAAGTATCCAAGATTATGTTATATGTCTTACATAACAGCACAATATAATAGTGTCTGCCATTATTGCACTAGATAATTGTGTTTTCCATTACTGAATTACATTGCAGCACCATATAATAGGGTAATAATAGTGTGCTCTATTAGAGCATTAAATATTCTTCTATTATAGCACTAAATAATAGTCTGCTTGTGTCTCATGCAATGATTGCAGCCAACAATGACTGTTCTTCTAAGTATTAACTGTAATATAACTTATACAGTGTAATCGTTACTAAATTAATATCAAGGCTGTGATCATAATAGCATCACCTAGACTGATATTTTCAAACCTTATATTATAAAACAAGCCATCCAGCCAGGACTTTCCCTGATTAGCTCAGCATATACACTAATAAGCCACACTCGTTTGTCTAGTCCTTTGTCTACATAAGCGTACCTTCTGTCTGACAAGTTCCTTTGCTTTTTCTGGGTCCCACTCATCGCCCTTCCTGTAAGCTACCAACTCTTCATCAGACGGTGCAAACTCCTGTGAAACAACACATCGCCAAAGGCCGTTTTAAGCAGCTACAATCTGCATGGTGTCGTCACAAGAAAAAAGTTCTTGAAAATCTACTTCGTTACTTTTTTAACCAACCACAGTGGGGTAACAGCTGAACACAGCACATATTTCTGTTACATTCTCTGTAATAGAATACCTTCTTCCACAACTCCTGTAAAAACGACACATCCACAAAGGCCATTTTCAGCAGGTACATTCCTCACGGTGCATCACGAGAACATAACATATTTTTTATATTTCAAATATACTACAATAATGTACCTTCTTCCACAGCATCACATATCTGTCAATCTCTTCTTGACCAAAGGAAAAAGATGTCAGCCCAGCAACGTCAGCTACTTCATGTCTACAGAGAGAAATGTTGGCTACATGCATATAATGATAAACTGCATGACAAGGGAAACAATAAACTGTAGTGCAAATCTTATTTTCAAATGACTTAAAAAAACACATAAAACATACCATATAATGATCAATAAAAATTTAATAAAATAAACAATCTATTTGAGTACAATGAAATGATGATGTTGTAAAGCTTTTGTGTTCATAAGCACAAAAGTCAACATACACAATGGCTCGCCACACTTTCTCCATCGGCTCTAATCTCATGTTTTGTTGTTGGCCGTCTTTGATGAAGCCATTGATTTTTTTCTGAATCTGCAACAGAAATGTTATGGAACAGAGGAACCTTGAGAAAAAAGTTATGTACATTTATGTCAGTTATGAAGCACATAGATTGATACATTTATGTCAGTTATGAAGCTCATAGATTGATGGGTTTGTGGCTCAATTCAAATCCTGACATACATAAATCTGTGAATAAGTTTTGCAAGTGATTTTTTTCAGGTAAAATACATTGTTTTTATTAGCACAAACCAATACACAATTTCTAATCACAACTGTCACATTCTGCACTGCCATTCTCTCGTGCCATGTTCTCTTATTCTGGTCACGTCACGTGCAGCGAAATAGTAGTAGACAGGTGATAGGTTAGTAGTATGTATATGTACGTAAGAATATCTATGAATTACCGGTAGTTAAAGTATGATTCATTACTGGTACGTACGCCAAGGGAAATGCTAAATAAAACACACAATTTGATTTTTAGACTATCTTTAATGCTTCTGTTGAACTAGCACAATAATAAGTAATCAAGTAAGGATGTTGGTAGGAAATGTCCCTGGGGCACATGGAGGTGCACTTAAAACATACCTGCAACCTGAATTTGTTTAATTTTTCCTTTTCTTGTTCCTTCAGTTTTTCAAACTGCTTCTGTTGTTCTGTAATTAATAGAATGCAAAAATTTTAAAGCATGACATAATTTATAATGATGATAATATTAAAAGCACCTATGCAATGACATGTTTCTTATTATGGAAGTCTTTTAATACAGTTTTATCATTCTTTTAAAATTAATGTCCCATTAGATAAACTTAATAAAGACTGCCAATGGAGCACTTATAAGTTGACAATGTCCAAGTTTTTATTTGCCCACATTTCATGACCTGAGATTGTAAAGTTTGCTAAAGGATGGTCAACATTTGGGGTTTGCAGTATTTGCTGTTCGTCATTTCATGGATCCTGTCATATTTAAAAAAAAAAGGCAACTTTTTTCTGATGAAAATTAAAAGTTGGCAAGGGACATCTTTTCCCTGTGGTCTTTGCTATATAATAATTATGTGATAGCACCAAGTTTCAGATTTGTGTGCAATTGTAAGTTATAATCGCATTCCACATGTGAAATAGACATCTTGGAAACTTTTGAACAGACGAACATAAAGTTTAAACAAATTCTTACAGGCTAAGGCTAAGAAAACTGATCACAAAATAATGTTGTATGGTGAGAAATAATTATTTTCAATTGTAGTTTAAAAAAGAACTTAGTTTTGATTTTATGTGTAACATTAAAAAACTAGCTATTGCTCGTATTTTGTATTACACATAGCCCCTCACTGAATATACCTATTTTATTACAACCTTGTGAATAAATAAAATTAATAAACTATTTAACTTTGTTATTTGGAACTGGAATAATACGGACTCGTCCCTGCAACTTTTTGCTAGCCAAATAATTATTGCTCCTTGAGTACTTCACATTTTACGAATTATCTGTTTTTAACATAAAAAACGCACACAGTACAGAGCTGAACACAAGTGTCAGTTGTGAACAAAATATATAGCATTTCTCAGACACTAATTATTTACCCCTGGCTTTCTTTCTTTCTGCATCCCCCAAACCAGGGGGCTTTTGCATTGAACCCAAAATCGAACCCAGAAGGTCGGCCATGTTTCTGAATATTTTTCTATTTCAATTTATGAGTACAGCATAATATAAGTAACATATTTACACGCATCATTTTTTTCGCATTTAAATTATTATACACATGTAATAATCACACGCTTGTTTCTGAAATTACCGTGATTTATGTTCATATATTTTTATCCAATGACATCCATACCTGAACGGCTGTGCAAAAATGGCGGTGCTCAGCTTGTTACGAGCGGCTCAACTGAGCTGCCAAAGTTTGAAGACACCACTTGGTCGTTACTCTTTGTCGCTTGTTCCAAAAACAGGCACATGTCTGGGTAAATAATCATTGTGTTGATTGCAGCGTGATGTTTGAAGATGTTAAGGAGCACAATATATAATGCAGTCATCGAATGTAACCTTCAGTCAAGACGTCCAGTTCTTCAATGACACCGGCTACCTGGCTTCATCACGCGGGTTGATGCTTTATGTTTACAAATGGAAAATAAAAGAATAGCCCCTGAATTATATAGTGGTTAAATTGCCAACTGTCCCAATGCAGTGGTTGGAGTGTAGAGAGAAAATGTGTCTAGCTGCTTAAAGTTTATGTATGTATATTGTATACTGATCTGGCCGATGGGTATGGCTATGCCTAGTATCTTGAATGTAAGTAAGGCTAGTTGGGCATTTTTTAACTTCAGCCAATTCATCCAGTATCGTGTTGAACTGTATGCCTAAATAATGGTTAGTTAAAGAAATCTAGAAAATGTGCAAGACAGAAAGTGACTGACTTGTTTGCATTTAGGCAACGTGCGCCAGATGAGCCATGGACGCAAAATGGAGATCCTGCCAACGCGATATGATTACACAAGATGGAAGGACCATTTTGTAAGTGGCTGCAGGATACACACGACTTTGTTGTTGTAGTTCATGTTAAAACATTCTTGTGTGTATGGTGTCTGACTTTGTGGATGAAGCAGCCATCAGTTTAGCTTGAGATATTGGACAACATTGTTACTAAAAAACATTTTATTATTATTTATTAAAAACTACATCTTGTCTGGTGATATGGCATTTCACGGTAACCAGCAAATTATGGTAACTTACATTTGTAACTCTCTGGAGTGTAATCTTGTGCTCCCTACATAAAAAGGCTGATACTGTTGAACCTTCCATACCAATAATGTGCCTACTTTTATCATAAATCAGATGTTGTGCTCCTTTTAGTTTTATAAATATGTGTTTTAAATACCCACCATACATGTTGTAATGTTACATGTTGTTGTAATGTTACATATTTATGCATTTTATGTGTTCTGTTTTAAACAGTAAATGATATTGTGAATGATATATGAGGAAGAACAAATTCTTTGTTAGTTCTTATTCCAATGTTACACAGAATAGCACATGTTATCTATTTATGTTTTGCAGCATTTCTACTTGGCTTTGGGGCTCATTCCCATTGGCGCCACCATCTTCCTGTCAAATCTTTTCATTGGTAAGTTTCCCAAGCTTTTGCAAACAGACATTTGAAGGTTTTCAGCCAAATTTACGTATTTGATTGAAAAGTATCTGACGTATTTGAACTGCTATTCATTTAGCATATATTTTCATAAACCTATAAACATTCTTGCATCAAAACAGTACACGAAGACGTTGATCTTCTCGGAGGTATTGTCATTGAAGTTTGACAATGTGAATGTGGGGAGACAGCCCTCCTGAAAAGATGTTTTTGAAAAAAAAAAAAAAATGTGTTTCTGCTATAGTCCGATAGCTTTGCATGTTTCCTATCAAAAAGATAACATTTAAAGCAATTCCATACCTCTAAATCACACATCCATATAAAGCGTGCCTCTGTTAAAAAAAAATTAATTATTAATATTTCAAATGTAAGGTTGTTATTGTATAACATCAAGTAGTCTACATTATGATAGTGAAAAGATTATGCCGTAGCTTATCTGCTATAGTGAACGCCATTTGTTTGTTGCCGCGGCATTGGGGGATCTGAGTGAAAAAGTTTAACATATTTTTTACTCCCATTGACCAACACTTACTTGACAAAAAAGTTTGCCGTATTATTTTATGATAAATTCCCTTTATCATAATAGGACATTTTGAAACTTCAATGTTTACAAAATTGTTTGGCAAGGGCAGTTACCTGGTCACCTCATTTCTCTCACTCAGTACCAATTCCTTAATCATTGCATTGGCTCGGTACCACTTCTCAAATCATTGCATTGACTCCCTGTCCGATATCGCATTATTTTTAAGATCTGTACAATTACCTATCAGACACTTTCATCCAAGCAACCAGCATATTTACATTCACTGCTCACTCCTGCAAGACAGTCCAGACAGCTTCAATCATCTAATTCTAATCTACTTTTTGTTCCCAGTGTTAAGGCAAATGTCGGAACTAGAGCTTTTTCAGTTGCTGCACTGACTATGTGGAACTTACATAATAGTGTTAAGTCTAGGAAATATAACAACATTTCGCCGTAAACTAAAAACCCACCTGTTTAAACTTGCTTATCCTCCATAGCTCCCCGGCATACTAATCCAACTGTTTACAAATGGAACTGCTTATCGATTATGAACTGCCTAATCCCTTTTATTTTGGAGCACTGCCAAGCTTGGGTCTCCCAAGGATTTTAGCGCAATAGAAGTATTTTATATAGTATTATTATTATATTAATATAAAAAATACCCTATGCATTTGTCATGTCTCCCATCAATTATTATTACTTTTTGCTTTTAGAAGCAATGAACATTGATTAAATATCTCCTTGTTGGTTGCTTCAGGCAATGCCGAGTTGATTGATGTCCCAGAAGGATATCATCCACAACATTGGGAATATTACAAGGTATGTTGTTCTGAGTAATCAAAACAATTTAAAATAATATAACCCAAGACAAGATTATGTAATATATTATCTCTGTGCACCTGTTGTGCGGTATTTATTTTGATAGTCATCATGCTTGTCTTTAAATGATGAGAATTTGTGAACAAGGATTTGCACTGTGATAATGCGAGAAACAATAATAGTATATGAGGGAAACCTCAACTGTTGGTTCGTTTACATACATCAAGTGCAAAGTGTTGAAATGCAATGATTATCCTATAAAAAATAAAGTTTGTTATGCTTATAAATTATTATCATATATGATAGAATTTTTTTGCCTACCACAATATCGTCTTCGAATGTAATAAAGTCCTTGTTTTAGTGTCAGTTTTTTACATTTCAATATGTTTTGCAGTTGGTGTGTCAGTGGCTTTGTTCAACAATGTTTAGTTGTTTGTAATTTTTCAACATCTTTCATTCTCTCTAGATTTAAATTTTGTTATTTAAACTGCAGTGATGCTGACTTTTCATTGCAGCATCCTATCACACGCACATTTTCAAAGTACCTCGTTGATAAGCCAGAGAAATCCTACGAGGTCCATATGCATGCTGTCAACGAGGAGATGCAGAAAGCCAAGATGAGGTGAGATACTTGCGAAGTGAATACTGATTTACAATTTTCAAGTTCTTTTTATAACGGTTCTATCCTTTTGGTGGCAACCTGAATGGGGCCTTTGATATTTTATTAATGTTTTTTTCTTTTGAAGTGGTTTTGGTTGTCTTACATTTAATGTTTTTGTTTTTCCTGCCCCTCTATTTTCTATGAAAGTTAGCCCTAGTTTGGTTCACCCCTATGTCATAATCAGGGAAATGTGCATCTTAATAAAATTGATTCCCAGTCATAGTACTGTAGTAATGTAGACGTCTTGGAGGCAGTAGATTTCCTGCACTGTCATCACAGCTGTTTATTTCAGGGCACTGGAGAAGAAGGTAAAGCGACTGATGGCAGAACGGGGTGATTACAAAGGGTGGTACTACATACCCTACGGCAACGAAAGACACATCTATACCAGCAGGCAGTCAATTGATGAAGAGGATGCTAAAAAGGGTTTCAGGAACTGATTCTCCAGATAGACACGCTCCCATCCAGACATTTATTTCTTTGGTGCACTGTTTGAAAGGATGATGGTTGCAGCCGGTGCATTTGTGATGTGACCAATACAGCCAGGCAAAATGGTGCTCGAGGAAATCTGCATCATCAAAAGCAACGCTGCTGTGGACTTTAGTGGCAAGTTACATGCGTACTGATCATGGAGGTTGAGAATAAAAATGTAAAATACAAGAATGAATGTATGGCTTATGGAAATGTTGGCCTTATGGAATGATTAACCATAAGAAGTTGCAATGATACCACATGGACAAAACACTGCATCATGTTATGTGGACGTGTTTTCTACATTGTGTGGTGTGTTGCATCTCCTGTGGTGATGTGTTTTGTGTCTCCTGTGATGATGTGTGTTGTGTCTCCTGTGATGATGTGTTTTGTGTCTCCTGTGATGATGTGTGTTGTGTCTCCTGTGGTGATGTGTTTTGTGTCTCCTGTGATGATGTGTTTTGTGTCTCCTGTGGTGATGTGTTTTGTGTCTCCTGTGATGATGTGTATTGCAACTCCTGTGGTGATGTGTTTTGTGTCCTGTGGTGATGTGTTTTGTGTCTCCTGTGATGATGTGTTTTGTGCCTCGTGTGATGATGTGTGTTGTTTCTTGCGGTGATGTGTGTTGTGTCTTCTGTGGTGATGCATGTTCTCGTGTGGTGATGTCTTCTGTGTTGTTGTCTCCTGTGTTATCTCATGTGGTGTCGTGTCCCCTGTGTTGTTGTCTCCTGTGTTATCTCATGTGGTGTTGTGTCCTCTGTGTTATTGTCTCCTGCGTTATCTCATGTGGTGTTGTGTCCTCTGTGTTGTTGTCTCCTGTGTTATCTCATGTGGTGTTGTGTCCTCTGTGTTGTTGTCTCCTGTGTTATCTCATGTGGTGTTGTATCCTCTGTGTTGTTGTCTCCTGCGTTATCTCATGTGGTGTTGTGTCCCCTGTGTTATCTCATGTGGTGTTGTGTCCTCTGTGTTGTTGCCTCCTGCGTTATCTCATGTGGTGTTGTGTCCCCTGTGTTATCTCATGTGGTGTTGTATCCTCTGTGTTGTCTCGTGTGGTGTCATGTCCCCTGTGTTATTGTCTCCTGCGTTATCTCATGTGGTGTTGTGTCCTGTGTTATCTCATGTGGTGTTGTGTCCTCTGTGTTGTTGTCTCCTGTGTTATCTCATGTGGTGTTGTATCCTCTGTGTTGTTGTGTCCTCTGTGTTGTTGTCTCCAGTGTGATCTCGTGTGGTGTTGTATCCTCTGTGTTGTTGTTTCATGTGGTGTTGTATCCTCTGTGTTGTTGTCTCCTGTGTTATCTCATGTGGTGTTGTATCCTCTGTGTTGTTATCTCATGTGGTGTTGTATCCTCTGTGTTGTTGTCTCCTGTGTTATCTCATGTGGTGTCGTGTCCCCTGTGTTGTTGTGTCTCCTCTGTTGTGAAGTGCCATTGATTTAGAGTTGTGAACACTCGCACTTCGTGAATATGTTGTGTCATTGACGAGCAGTATCCTCGACATGCCCGTCTAACGGTCCGGGTGGTTACTTGTCGACAAGACATGCACCCGTCTGGTTTGACCGCTCAAGTGTACTGCCGATCGTTGGAGCTGTCTCGCTGTGTCTTATCCTATGATAAAAGACGTGTTGCGGTGTATTTCATCACTGGTCATCTACGTGACGACGTACGACGAACCCGCGTGGCAAAAGCATACGATATAATGGCTAACATTTTATTAATATATTAGTTTGGGACAAAACGATGACGTATTTATAACGAACGTCCGTCCGATTCATTAGCGATCAGCTATTTCCGGAAGCATTCGTTCGAAGCTTCTTGGCTTAGATACCTGTGTTTGCAGGCTACCAAGCCGTTGCGTTTTAGTAGTAGAACGAATAGTCGTATGTTAAATCGACAGTTAAAGTCGGGTCGTAATCGTCGCCTGGAAACTTGTACGGCTGAGTCATGCCGACCCAGTCAAACACTGTCATCGTGACAACGACCTGAATAATAATGAGCATGACCTTGTCGATGATGGCTGTGTGCGGCCGCGCCAGGATGCGGAAGACGCTGAATAGGACAGAGGCGGCCAACAGCACGATCGGCACGATGACGTAGACGCTCTTCTCCAACGCCATGAGCAGCCGCAACCCCACGATCTTCCACATGAGGAGGAAGACATCGTCGTGGCTTTGTTTCCCGTCAAGTTCCGCCGGGTTGAGGCTGCTCACAGAGATGCCGGAGCAACGTACATATTCAACAAGATTTAACAAGATGCACGTCATTAATACGACGATTCCGAAGAATACACTAGATTGTGTTTACAAAATGAATCCAATGGCAACAGGACAGTGATTTATAAAAGGTAAAGGTACGTTCTTATATAGCGCGGTATCCAGTCCGTAGGACCGCTCAAAAAACTTCACCCCCCGGCAGACCTGTTCATTCCAAGGCCATCTCAACTTCTCTGGGAAGCATTATATCAGTGTTGTGTCCGTGGTTGACGTTTAAACCGTAAATACACACGAGATTGTGTTAATTGGCAGGCCTGCAGCGTGGCCCCGGCCATTCCATACCAATACGTGTCATATCTAACCAATTTCTTACAGTTTTTGGAAGAAATGACTAGCGATGTGGATATTGTCTATTTTCAGAAAGCTTTCGATGAAGTACCACACCAAAGAGTGTTACTTAAAAAGCCCACAGTATAGCAGATGTGATAAGAAAAAAACGGCTTACATACAAGACACAGAGTCAAGGCCTGTTTAGACGATCGACGGTCGGGCGACACTGTGATTTTATAAAAATGATATATCAACCTCATCGAAACAGCATCACCGAGCTATATTTAGATACATGGATCAAACAACCATTCGAAATTATCGTTACACACCTGAGCGGTTCGGCACAGCGGTCTTTCGGCTTGGCGACGCTGGAAACGCTTGTCCGACGCAGGTTTCGACCGTGAGCTTCCGTTTGACTGCTATGTTCTGCAGCCGACGCCATGGTGTAAATAAAATATTATATGTTACAGTTATACCCAATAACCTTACAGCATGGGCCTGGCCGTCATAACAAGCTATAGTTTGCTTAAGCCGCGTGGATCACAAAATAATACTAAAGTATAAGACAGTCGTCAGAGAAACTGTTTATACTAAATATCGTGAATACCCCTTGTGTGACTTATGAATGAATGCACAAGGATAAGGTTACGATATAAACACGTAACAGGACCTTACGTAATTTCCGGAAGCAAAACAGGCGTGAATTAATTACTTCACGCAGAGAAATGGTATTTGAAACGGCGTCCTTTGTCACTGTCAGTTTTATTCCGCATGATGACATTAATTAAAATGAATAATATCTAATTGGTGTTTCTAAACGCTATCTAGTTATTTCTTTACTGCATGCTTATATATGCGTACAGAGTTGGCCCCTTCACACCTACGTTTACTACTTAGCCTACCTAAATCAACGATCGCACATTTTGCACACAAATTCTCAGCAGTCGTTCCATGAACAATCATGTTATGCCCACGCCTCAATGTCAAAAAGTAGTTGCTGCACGGGACGGTCGTAGGGCCCCGTAGGGGTGCCATTTCCACAGACATCGCCAGCTTTTTTGTCTTCTGCTGTGCGTAGTATGGTAGGCAAGCTTTGATTGGTGACGTAGCCAAACCGCGAGAGCTTTTATCGTTTCACCGTTGACAAGTGCTCTTGCTACACATATACGGTGTATTAACGCAGCGGTTTGAACGATGACCTCTTTAATTCCAGCTTAGCTACATTAGTCTAAGTATTCCTCTCATCCGGATTTGCCCAACGCCCGCCCGCGACCTGGTCTTTGGTCACCGCGATCCTGTACCATCCGTACAAGGATAAACGCAGGAATCGAGGTTGTTTTTAAGCACATATCAGTGGTAACAAAAAGTCTGGAATGTGTGCCATTTCTATTTCCTTTTTGCACACAACTCGATCTCGCCCAGCCTGTTTCCGCATGGTTTGGTTATAATAATAATAACAGAGCATTTTGTTTCTGCGCCATATATCTGACGGTTGTGGCCACTCACAGGCGCATCACAGTAATAAAACATTTATAAGTAAGTTTTAATTAAAGAACATATATGACTAAGAAGAAGTATAAAGCATTAAAATAGTATTAAAATAAATAAGATTAAAAAAACTTAAGATACAAGTTAAAAGTGAATAATAATATTAAGTATAATTACGTCTCAAGAAACTTAGTGTTCGTTCTGTATATTTCAACTGCATCTCGCAGTCTTCTTCAGCAGACTGAAGTTACGGATGTGTCACATGACCAATGTCATGTGACACAAGTACATCCGTAACTTCAGTTTGTTGAAGTAGACTGCGAGATGCAGTTGAAATATACAGAACGAACACTAAGTTTCTTGAGACGTAATTATGCTTAATATTAATAACCAAGAAACCGGATCATCTATCCATTCAATGAATAATACTAGTTAAAAGTGAATACTAAAATGTTTGTGTCATTGAAATAAAAGTGACAATAACTGTAGAGAAATGTTATTTAAAGAGAAAATGCACGTTTAAAAAGAAGAGTCTTAAGCTGCTTCTTCAAACTGTTATGGCAATCTGCAGCACGCATGGCTCTGTCGCCTTGAGGACTGAACTTGCTGTGCGGGACCTCCTGCAGGTGAGCGACAGCGTAGCGTAGCGTAGCGTGTGAGTGGGCTGGTGTCGCGTCAACAGGTTCGTTAGGTACGACGCAACCAGGCCGTGTAGGCTGCGAAACGTGTACATGAGTCGTTTATACTCGATGTGTTGTTTCATGGGCAGCCATTGAAGGTCGATCACAACAGGTGTGAACGGATCACGTCTCTTAGTTCTGGTTATGAGACGGGCTGCAGCATTTTGCACTCTGTGACGCTTGGTGAGAAGATGGTCAAACGTAGAGCAGCTGCCACTCAGCTTGAGACTGTCAGTTCACATCAGTAAGTCTTTGGGAACATCTTGCGTAACTACATCAGATTGCGTAACTGCCTCAGATTCACAATGGATCCGTGCAGCATTTTAGCGTAACTCAAGAGTTCTTCTTGGACGTTGTCATCCTCCGCCACAGCGTCGATTTGGCACATAAATGGGTTTTGCAAAAGAAAGAAGAGTCTTTGAAACCCGAGGGACACTCGGAGTACCGCTCCAATTCCATGTTTGTGTAAGTTTGGACACATCTTGCCCCCCCCCACACACACGGAAACCCACTCGCGATGCGACTCACCATTTGATAAACAGTGCACTAGTTTTGTTCTCGGATGGTGACCCGCATGACGTGGTAGAAAGGCCTGTGTGCTCCAATAAACCTCAGAGCTATGGCGTCCGGGAGTATCGTAGCTGCAGCAGGAGAGCCCCGGTCGTCTCAAGTCTCAAGTAGTTATACTCCAAACAGCTCAATCTTGAGCTAACGCAGGAGTTTGGACCAACGGCTTTTAATGTCTCTTCCGAAAGACACGGGCAAAGTGGGGTGAACGAAATTGCCCAAGCTTCGAAACGGCGGGGGTGGAATCGAACCACCGTCCTCTCGATCGACAGGCGGGTGCTCTAACCATTATACCACAGCTCCCCCACACGTCGTGGTTATCATGCCACTGTGTTATGGACGTCTACCTATCACGATCATGCGGATGCCACTAGCACCCCGGCTTCATCACCAGCAGGCTTTTGCCAAGGGTCCACCCAACCAAGTGTGTCAGACTTTCGCCAAGGTTCCACCTTGGTGGACAACCCAAAGAGCGACTGTCCTGAACTAGGACTGCCATCGTCACCAGAGAATTCGCGAAATATGACAGACATTGCTGCGTTGGGGACATCAAAGAACAGTTTTACTCCGACCTGAACATAGCACCGACCGCCGTCCCTGAAGAGGACAGGCAGATTTTGCTGGGGGACGCGAGAGTTGGGCATGACCCCACATCATCGGCAATGAAGTGGTTGGCATGGCTAACACTAATAGTAATTTATTTACATGGCTAACACTAATGGTAATTTATTTACATGGCTAACACTAATGGTAATTTATTTATATAAAATGTGACTCATCATTCAGCATAACCAAGTAGAACACACGTACGTAGAACACCAGTAGGTGGACAGCGAACATCTTCATTGCACTCAAACAAAATACCCCTAGCAAACAAGCTACTTGGTTCAGCTGAGCAAGCTGCCAAATATCATGGAATCCAGCCACCGGACCAAAATAGTCACAAGTTACCAATGAGGGTGAAAACTGACAATTACTCATCTGAGCACGATTAGGATCAAATGTAGAAACATTTGAATTCCACTGCATCCACATTTAAATACCAGAATTGTTGGCTAGGTAACATAAAATGTGTATGAATTTTGTTTATGTATTTTAATTACACATGTTTGTACATATCACCAAGCACCGCCATATACAAATCATATCACTTGACCCTTTAGTGGATTATACGTCACACGACCATTTATTGGATTATGACTGTCACGACAGACAATCTAGTGGATTGCATGACTGCCATGTGACCATATAATGGATGTAATGACTGTCTATAGTGGATGCTATACCTTGCATCTGAATGCAACACTGTCAGCTGTAACATGCCTTGAACAAGTTTGAGATGAGGAGAGTCAAATAATATTATATAGTTGTAGTTCCTTGACTTCTCACACCGCAGTTTTACTGAATATTGAATTATTTAATTAATACTTAATTAGAACATGATAACGTATTCATTTGTCAGGTTAAGTAGAGCAAATGTTAATTTCAAATGCCACAAACCATCTTGGTCAATAACACAGAAGGTTATAGACAGAAAAGATTGCATTAATATAATGTAAACGTTTGATGAAGATGGTCAGATGGAGATTTTTCAGATTTCTTATCAAAATGGTTACAGAATAGAATAACTATTCAAAACTATCATAATATACACATGATTTGTACAATCAATGATATAAATATATATAACTTTGTACAATCAATTATATATATATATCACATTTATGTTTTCTAAATTGTATCGTGGTTCTGTAAAGTAATAAATAAATGTATGTGTGTACGCCGCTACTTAGGTGTGTACATATATGCACATGCATTTTCCTATTAATACAAGTGCTCCAATGGAATCAGCATATCCAGACCCTTCAGACTTTCCACATACAACAATGTGCGGTATTATATGGAGATGTTTTCTCTGCTGTTGAAATTTCATTGCAATGTTCTTCACAATCAGTTACATGTATAAGTATATTAAATATATATGTATATGCCAAAAATGACATAACTCTATGACAACCAAAGTCACCATTACAATGTCACATAAGATACAAGAATACTTGGTGACAAGCTGCAATCTAGCTGTGTATAGCATATATGGTAACAGTGCTCTCCTTGTGTGCATCAATGTCTATACAAATCTGTCAGAAAACACATGAAAATAGTACATTAATTATATATCAAAGGCACTTCCCTAAATAAAAAGAACCAAAACCACAATGACGACATCTATTTACCAACTACCGCCTACCAACTACCAAGTTCTGGAATTTGGTAAAATGAAAAGTACAAGATCTGACCAGTCCAAAAAAACTTGAACCCTTGTCACGGTGGATAAGACAAATCAGCTAGAAATATAAGCTTGCTGAATATTCGTTGCTGACACCTCGGTTGCCATGGTGATTCCACCAAGTGGCGGCCAATCAGAATCCTCTGAGAGTTTCTGTTCTATGATCTTGTACTTGTTCTTGGCGAGTTTCTTGCGCCGGATCTTGTTGATGAACCGGCTGAACCAGGTGCTTGGGATGAATACCGACTGTAGAACATACCGGTGCACGTCAATCATTCTTCACACGATACGTATTTATTATCAACATAGTATAATATTGCTTGACATACATTTAACGCATTCTACCTGGCATGCCAAATGCAGTTTAAACACTCAATTTGACCTCCTCGACAATGTGACCTTTCAACATTGCTGTGGTTCAGTTGTAATTTATTGTTGATGCAAGCGAGGCCTTACCACAACAACAAAGTGAAAGTAAAGACAAAAACAAAGGGAAAGTAAAGACCAAAGCCAGACATACCTCAACGATGAAGGCACACAGGAAGTTGAATGCAATAATACCACATAGCTTCAGTTGAAACATGAAGTCTGGAATGAGCTTCAGCTGCAACACAGACAATGAATCTTCACCACCCAAACACTGGTATGTGTCTTTATTCCACACTGATTATTAAATCAACAGATGTAAATCAACATGACATATATTATGTAACAGCTTCTTTGGCAAGAACTCACCTGCAGTAGATGTGCCAGGAAGCTGAATGGATGTAGCAGTAGTAAGAAGCTGAAGCTAGTCAGAATGATCAGAGCCAGGAGGAATAGCACTGCAACATGATCAGGCTGTGACAGTTTCACTTTCCATCACAGCACTGTAACAACACAGGAACACAGGATGTGACAGTTTCACTTTCTATGACAGCACTGCAACACCACAGGAACACAGGCTATGACAGTTTCACATTCTATAACAGTACTGCAACAATGCAGGAACACAGGCTGTAATAGTTTCACTTTCTATCACAGTACTGTAACAACATAGGAACACAGGCTGAAACAGTTTCACTTTTCATCATCACAACACTGCAACAACACAGGAACACAGGCTGTAACAGTTTCACTTTCTAGCACAACACTCCAACAATACAGGTACACAGGCTGAAACAGTTTAATTTGTCTGTGCTGTGCTAGGGAACTTTAATTTTCCATCACAACACTACTGGGACACTTTAATTTTATATTAAAACACTGCTGGGACACTTTAATTTTTAATTACAGCATTGCTGGAATACTTTCATTTAACATCACATCAATGTCAATATACATTCAATGACCATCACAACAATGCTGTGGCATCATAGTACTGTTGGGACACTTTTATTTTATATCGCACCGTTGATTTGATCATTTCATTTTGTATTACAGCACAGGTGTTTGAGTTAACACTGTTTTGGGGCAATAGTATGTGGCTTTTCAATGCGGGATGCCGTTTTTCAAGTTTTGCCACGTCCCTTGGCCTTGGTTGCAATTATAGTTGTCCAGAGTAATCTCTAGGACCGCAATAGGCAGGTTGTTGTTCTACGCTTACAAAGAAATACGACATATATCCAAATTAAACTGTTCACTATTGCAACTTCGCCTGTGATGGAAAAATGGTGGCGCCATCTTGCGAATGGACCAATCATGAATAGCTGTTCCTAGCTGTCACTAATGCGCAACATCACCACCTGGAACCTAGGCTGGAAACCAGGAAGAACGACTTGGGCATCTGGTCAACATCTAATTTAACTGTTGGAATTTTTTTTAATGTATATGATGACACTGCCACTAGTTAAAAAGCTAAACAAATTAGACAATGACTGGCTGTCAGAATTTAACTGGCGACACTTGAAAATGACAAAATGATGTGCACACTCTGCATCAACCACAAAGTTCATGCTTTTTTGGACCCCATTTTTTATAGGAACCCTGTTTTTTCAGACCCAAGACTTCATTTTTTAAACCCTAGCACGAACACCGCAGCACAGCTAGTAACTTTCTTTTTCTGTTGTAACACAGCGCTGGGACATATTCATGTTGTGTTATTCAAACCCAGGTATAATATTCTCCTCGAACTTTAATGATAGATGTGATATTTTAAATGTTGTGCTCATTCATGGTGAACATTCTAGCAGTTGTGGTCATCACATGATTGAAAAAAGGAACATTTATACCATTCACCAACTGTTAACAACTGTCACTTACCATTGGTCCATATTGGTCTCCTGTAAGGTGGCCCCTTAGAGAAGCAGAAAGCCAACATGAGATACTGGAAGCAGGAGACGTAGAAGATGACCGCAGTTTCCCACGAGTGCACATTGGTTGCTGTCACACTGTGCGCCGCCGGGGTAAACCTACAAGGTCAAAGTTCACACTTCTTTTAGATTTTTTTTACATTTAGCTATTGTTATTTATCGTCATGATTAAAAATTGCTCTAATTTATCTATTTATTTACTTCTGTGATGTTATTTAATTAATGACTGGTTTTATTTATCTATGTATGCACTTATACATTTTTAATATTTACATATGTGCTTTACAATTATTCTTAATAGTTTACATTATTTATTTATTCGAGTTTAGGAAACACTGTATAACGTCCGAGAACAATTATTTGAATGGGGCACTATAAAGAAATTTATTATTATATTATTACCAAGATACTCTGTACTCTTTTATTTGATTTTTATACAGAAGCAAGCCTGACATGTTTGCTTGATGTACCAGGAATCATTATGCATTTACGCACTTCACACCAACGCAAGGCTTGCACTGTGCCCAAAATATAATTGATACAAAAAAATCCCTAATGTTCTGTGAATAAAATATCACAAAAATCATTTGAGTAAAATAACGGTTCATTATTTTCGCTTGTCTCATTGTAGAATCATTTTGCGAAAAATCAAATCTTTCTAGTATCCACCACGACATGAAAGCTAGTTTGTGCAAACATGTTCTTTAATTTTCTTTAATTTTGATGAAATCATTGGTCATATCATTTCTTTATTTCTGGTCATAATTCGGTGAAAAAAGGACAAAAATGCTGCGGCTCTAGACACTATGCCATAAAGATAATTCTTTCAATGATTTAAAAAAAATACGCATTCTTCTATTAAATCAACTGTGCATATTAATTAAGCTGTTCACACACTACAGATGTGAACATCACTGAACCTGATTCATGATGGAGTCGAGGAGGCAGTTTTAACATGTTGACCAGTGACCAGGGACTAAGATGCACTGCTAGAACAAAACATACAGACAAGACATGCTCTGAAGAAAGTTTACCTTTATATGGGCAGAGGTTGAAAGTATTACAAGGACAGGTATAACCCCAGATTTGAGAAAAAATTACACAAATTTGGATTTTTTCACAAGATTTATTCCAAATTATCATTCTGTACACACTAAAATTTCATATCTGAATGAAGCTGATCAATACCAAGAAATGTGCATTTTAGTGGCTGTTTATAATGTAATGTGTAGGTAATAACATTTTTCAAATTCCATTTTCTTCATTTAATATCTGGAAATGTTTTTGGTTGATATTTACAAAGATTGGCATATCACTGAAGCTCTACAAGATGAATCATGTGGTTAGCGCTGCATGATATTGCCAGTATACCGATATATCGCAGTATTTTTTCTGTGTGATATGCCTTTGACGTACCAGTATATACTATATATTTTTTGCATTTCAAACTCAAATGTGAGCCTAATGAGTAATTATAAGTGTTCAATGAACCTGATCTGGTCGTTGGACATGATGTATGTGTGTTTAATTATTTACTTAATGCAATGCATATAATTATACAGTCTTTGCATTTTTCATATTTACAATTCTGGTTAACTATGTTTAAATAAAAAAAATTTTTTTACAGCTATTATTTAATAAAGATAATCAGGTCATGTTCAAATACAATATAACATAACAGGTAAAGCCATCTTATATCTTACAAACACAATATATTGTGATGTGTATTGTGATATGGCCCTCTGAATCGCCACACAAGATGTCAGGTAAAGCCCAACCTTAATAACAGCATAATGTCAAAATGTCAAAATGAGGAAAAGGACAGGAATGAAAATCGACCTTTGATGTGACACTTACCATGGCTGATATGTCAAGTAGAAATAAGCAGCAGCTTGGAACACTGCAACCATGGCAATGTGTATTATGATGGAGAGAACAGTCTTTGGAGCTACCAAACTGCCAGGTGGTCGCTTAGCAACAAGTGATTCGTAGGCACCAGTGTGACCCACTGAAACAGACGCAGACTTTCTCATTCATCATTGCCTCTGAAATGAGTAATCAGAGTCATGTCTTACTTCATACTTGTCACAGCATCAGAAGTTATTATAAACTTACTTAACACGGCCACTGTAGTGGTGATGACCAGGTCAATGTAGAGAAACATCCAGTCTCCAAGGTTGCACCCTTTCTGCAAGAGGAATGTGATAATAACGTGACAACAACATGACAACGATGTGACAATACCAAACATTACTCATATTTTGTTACAGCGTAGAAGTACTAACAATTGGTCACTGGCTCCAAACAAGAACAGAATACCCAGCATACTGAACTATTAGGAAATGTGTTTACAAATTTCAGTTGTCATTGAGCAATGACACAAATTGTGTCATTTGAAAAAGGATGATACTGAGACTGAAAGGGTAGAGAAGGAGCAATGACACAAACTGTGTCATCTGAAAAAGGAGGACACTGAGACCGAAAGTGCAGAGAATGAGCAATGGCACAAACTGTGTCATCTGACATAGGAAGACACTGAGACTGAATGTGTAGAGAATGAGCAATGACACAAACTGTGTCATCTGACATAGGAAGACACTGAGACTGAATGTGTAGAGAATGAGCAATGGCACAAACTGTGTCATCTGACATAGGAAGACACTGAGACTGAAAGTGTAGAGAATGAGCAATGGCACAAACTGTGTCATCTGACATAGGAAGACACTGAGACTGAATGTGTAGAGAATGAGCAATGGCACAAACTGTGTCATCTGACATAGGAAGACACTGTGACTGAAAGTGTAGAGAATGAGCAATGACACAAACTGTGTCATCTGACATAGGAAGACACTGTGACTGAAAGTGTAGAGAATGAGCAATGACACAAACTGTGTCATCTGACATAGGAAGACACTGAGACTGAAAGTGTAGAGAATGAGCAATGACACAAACTGTGTCATCTGACATAGGAAGACACTGAGACTGAAAGTGTAGAGAATGAGCAATGACACAAACTGTGTCATTTGACATAGGATAACATTGAGACTCACCCTGTAGAGAATGAGCAATGACACAAATTGTTTCATCTGACAGAGGATGACACTGAGACTCACCGTGGAGAGAAAGAACAATGACACATACTGTATCATCCAACAGGATGACGTTGAGACTCACCGTGTAGAGAATGAGCAATGACACAAACTGTGTCATCTGACAGAGGATGACACCTAGCCTAACAGAGTAGAGAATGTGCAATGACACAAACTGGATGACATAAAAACTCACCGTGTAGAGAATGAGCATTGACACAAACTGTATCATACTGTAGAGTGCCATGTATTTGAAAACACCAAACGATGTCACAAGTGCTGCTCTACCTTCCCTGGTGGAAAAAGCATGCACTAAATAAGAAATACTGATCATATAGACATAATATTCAGCAGTTCAATTGTATCCAGAATTATACTTCAACTTGCTAATAAGGCAGACAGACTAAGATGCCTTCCTAGAATTCTACAAATATTTTCAGTAGTGCAGAACTGCAAAGATCATCTGACAACGATAAGGACACATCACCTGACAATGTGAACACACTACCTGAGAATGTGGACACATTACCTGACAATGTGGACACACTACCTGATAATGTGGACACATTACCTGCCAATGTGGACACACTACCTGATAATGTGGACACATTACCTGACAATGTGGACACACTACCTGACAATGTGGACACATTATCTGACAACAATATGTACACATTATCTGAACAAAATTGGGACGCATTATCTGAAAAATGGGGACGCATTACCTGACAATAATGTGGACACATTACCCAACAACAATTGGGACACATTACCTGACAACAATGGGACATGTTACCCGACAACAATGGGACAAGTTACCCGACAACAATGGGGACGAGTTACCTGACAACAATGGGGACACGTTACCTCACAACAATGGGGACATGTTACCTGACAACAATGGGGACACGTTACCTCACAACAATGGGGACACACTCGATGTTGGCAGTGCGTGAAGTGAAGGGGGAGGCCACTGATGCCTCGGCTTCTGACAGTGAGATGCCTGCATGAGCCATCTTCAGGGCACCGCAGTCGTTAGCACCATCGCCACACATCCCAACGCAGTACCTGCAGGGACATACTGTGATTATGTTTCCCGGTTGTTTCCAGCTCACTGACTTATGAGGCCTCTTTCAACTAGTCAGTTTTCTTCAGAACATCACGTCAAGCTGAGCTCTCTATGCTGGCACTGAAGGTGGTCACTGTAAGGGTGCATGTCGTCATCAGTGGTCCTTTATGTCCCCATTTAACCCATTAGGCCGCAGCATTTTATAAAAACATGTTCCCTTGTTCCCAGGATTTCTGGCAAATTTCTAGCGATTTTACCTCCTTGCGTTCAGAAATCTGTAGAAAAAACTATTCAATATTGGCAATTACAAGTTGTGTTTATGTTGAAGAGTAGTAATTTCTCCACATGAATGTATACATAGAAATAGGATACATTAATAAAATGTTGACATTTGATGACAATTTGCAAAGACAAAAATAGTAAATTTGTTAAAACTTTGAAAGTTATTCTACCTTGCGACTGACATTTGACAATGATCCCATGATATAACCCTATGCAACCCATGGAAGAAAATGTAGCTATATGTGTTAGCTTTGCACCACTGAAAAATCATCAAATTCTGACGGTTATTTTTTAGGTTACACCATGTTTTGTCATGAAAAATATAAAAATAAAAATTTTCGAGATGGCATGAACAAAACTGATAAAATTCAAGATTTCCAAAACGGCAACCCATGCACGTAATGAGCTGATGTTGTTGCAAAATGTATCTGCTAGGGTGTGGCAAAATTTGGTGTTGTTTAAGTTCAGTAGTTAATCGCCATGATTTTTTTTAATAGTGGGTCTTGTATGCAGCCGGTGGCGGCCATTCGAGGACCTGCGGCTGTTGCAGGCTCTAATGGGTTAATGAGATGGACATTAATGTGATCATCTGAGTCACAAGGACAGATACGCTGTCCCCAATGTTTAGAGGTGTTTACACCAAATTCACAGTGCCTGCTCTGGGTCTTTGGCATGTAAAACGGATGTACTAACCACTACATGTACGCTACTGCACCTCTTGCAAGGATACAACCCTTTCTCTAGGACTCAATTCTGCGTTCTGTGAAAGGGTCATAGTTACACCAGCCGAATTCTCACTGTATTACTAAACTGTATCGTGGCAGACAGAAGAGCAGTACTTTGCCCTTGACCACCAGGGGGTGCACAAATCTATCAGCGAACTTACATGCCATTACGCAAAATAAATACTGCTGCACAGAATCACGAGTAGTTGTATTCACTGCAAGTCTGCACTATTAGAAATTTAGAGTTATACTGAATAGTGCTTTGCACACATAGTTAATGTGAAAATGTAGTGATTACCCGAGGGCTTGCAAATGTTCAACAAGTTGGCTCTTCTGATTTGGAGACATCCGTGCAAACACTGTTCCTCGTACGCAGATCTGAAAGAAAAACAACACAAAATCTGTGCCAAACAGACCTAGAGACAAGAAAATTGGTGATATGAATGTGTGTGGGAGGACTCACGATAATCTAGAGATGCCATTTTTTAAATTCTCATATTGCGCATCGCCAGTTTTACATTCATAACAACACTCAACAAAAGAATTAAGTTTATGTAAATATTCAATAAATAAAACAAAATACAATATTTATATAACGCCATAATCACCTAGTGCTCTACGGTCCTGTACAATAGTCTAAAAATTAATATATATTAAACAAATAATAATACAACTAAAAGTATACATGGAGTTAAATGACTAAAATAATCAATTTAATTAAGGGCAATACAACTAAACTTATACATTAAATTAAATAGCCGCAATAATAAATACACTTAAATTAAGGGCAATTCAACTAAATGGTATACATGGAATTAAATAATTTAAATGATAAATTAAATATACACAAACACTAGACTTATAAGAATTATAACTAGTCCTTTGGAGACTGGGTAAAAGGTGCTGTCAAAACATATTTCTACGTAACTTCAAGCAACTGGCAATATTTCTTGGAATCGTTCTCTACAACCTACCTTCTGAAGAAGATCTGGGAAGTGCTGCAGTATGACACCAAAACTCCGGCCACTCAGCGCAAAGTGGTACCGGGGCTTTGTTACTTCAACATAGGCAGACTGGTATGTCTGAAAAATAACACTACATGAGCCATTCACACTTACATATATAGCTGTGAAATTACACCAACATTGTCTGTTTCTGGTACTGTTGTCGGAAATGAATTATTTTACTGTTCATAATAATTTTTTTATTTAAATTTTTATGACTGGTGGGCTAAATAGACTATGGACGTCATTTTTTAACCTTGGCATCCAAGATTGAAACTTAGTCCACATTAGTGTGTGACATAATGTTGAAAACACCAAGGGACAGCACTTGTTGTGAGCCCTGGAGGCTCAACAATCCCAGCATGCAATCATCATGTGAATTTTAATGATGTTTGTTAGCGTACTTGGTGCAATTAACATTTGTTGGTGTGTTTCTGCTACATAAATATTGGTAAATAGACCCTAAAACTGCATGGGGATTATGGGCCCAAACGAAAATTCTTGGACCTGCTACATAGATCAATGATTTGATCAAGTCAAGAATATGGTACTTTACATAATTTATTTAATAATAATTTACATAATTTACATCACCAACACTGGGCGGTTTGTAGAAAATGGTCTGGTTATTTAATGTCAATTCAAGGCAACTGATTTTGTCACATGTTTGCTGCAAGAGCATGTTACAAGTGTTCTGTGCAAAAATAAGCTACGCAAAGTAGCACAACACAAAGTTTGCGATGATAATTATTGCTAACACAGCTAAACATATTTTAAATTAGCTAAACACATCTAACCAAATGCGTTGTGTACCTAGGCTATGTATTGATTTTTCTTGGACACATTTTGTAGAGTGAAAAGTAACATCAAAGAGCAGCTGTTTTACCAATTTTCTACCAGCATGAATTGTTGTGTTTTATAAATAATGTGGAATATAGTTAAACAGCAGCTGAGTTGACAAAAGCAACAGCAGTATAGCGGCAGCAGTGAAAGATTTGCACATATGCACATATATTGCGTTATGGGTAAACTGTGACATAGCGCAGCATCATGGGATAGGTTCAGGGTCAAACTATAGTCAACAATGTCAGTTTGTCACTCAACTAACCAATGGCCACACTTGGTAGTTGATCATTGCCAACCAACCCCGGAAACTGGTTGTAATTTGTTCAAAATGCTGACCAGATGTTAAAAGGTTCGTCATGACAAATTAATTTCAGTTAGCAACAACCCGTGACGCTTCAGATCTGATTGGTCAGAAAAACAAATGCTTTTGTGTTTACATCTTCCATTTTTATGCATAGTTAACAATGTGTATCAGAGTGTAGCTTCATAACTTTGTTCCAAATTCGACCAGTGTCCGTTTAATGTTGGCCACCTGAACGTATCCACCGAGATGTGATTGTTGTACACCGAGGTGTCAGGACGAAATAGAGTCAACAAGACACCAGAGTGATGTGAATATACACAGAGCTGTGATGGTTATATAGCAATGGTTATATAGCGATGGTTATATAGCAATGGTTATACATCTATGTGTCACCAACACCTGTGCAACCATCACCATGGTAACAATGGAATGTGTTAGTTACATTTGTCTCTCGTTTTAATAATCACCAGAAGGATAAACTATTTTTTAAAATACCTTTTCTGGCAACTCAAGTGACACGCCAAGTTTTCTTATGAATTAAATTATTTAACTTCTCTCAACTGGCCATATTCACCATTAATAAACAAATTCTTTGTTAAACTAAACAAGACGTGAGAATGATTAGCTGAGTGGGGGGTGTTAAAATATTACCACAAGAGAGGGAAGCAATATCCATCGGACGTGGAGAGCCCTGATTGATTGAATACAACACAATGCTATTAGTAATAATTTTTAAAAGAAGGTTGCTTAACATTGTGGTGCGACTTCAGCAACATTCAAAGTTTGTACCTTTATTGCATGGGACAAAGGCACAAAGTCTGATGTTTTTATTGAAAACTCATGTTATACAGTATTTATATAATTTGACTGTTATCTGTTTACGAATATCAACCTTATCATTCGACAGGGGCAGTCTAACAAGCAAAATTTCTACTAGTGTAGCTGCAATCATTAAAAATATAAACAATTAACAGGTACTTTTGCAGACTGGAGAACAAATTGGGAGTAGCACAAAACGAAAACATGCGATTCAACTTGAATCATTGAAATTACCAAACAAATTGTGATTCATTAAAACACGTTTGGTAAAGTTGTTGGAACAGATTTAGTAATTTTGTTTTAGTTTATTATACTATATAACATGATTTGATGATACATACAATCAGAGTGTATACCATTGACGCCTGCTGTGATAGAGGCACAACAACTGGTGAAGTGCCATGAAGTCTGGGAGGGTGAATAAACCTGGGGAGGGTGGATAAACCTGGGAGGGCAGATAAACCTGGGAAGGCGGAGAAACCTGGGAGGGCGAATAAACCTGGTGAGGCAGATAAACCTGGGGAGGGTGGATAAACCTGGGAGGGCGGATAAACCTGGGAGGGCGGATAAACCTGGGAGGGCAGATAAACCTGGAAGGGCGGAAAAACCTGGGGAGGGCAGATAAACCTGGGAAGGCAGATAAACCTGGGAGAGCGGATAAACCTGGGGAGGGCGGATAAACTTGGAGAGGGTGGATAAACCTGGGGAGGGTGGATAAACCTGGGAGGGCAGATAAACCTGGAAGGGCGGAAAAACCTGGGGAGGGCAGATAAACCTGGGAAGGCAGATAAACCTGGGAGGGCGGATAAACCTGGGGAGGCAGATAAACCAGGGGAGGGTGGATAAACCTGGGAGGGAAAATAAGCCTGGGGAGGGTGGATAAACCTGGAAGGGCGGAAAAACATGGAAGGGCAGATAAACCTGGGGAGGGTGGATAAACCTGGAAGGGTGGATAAACCTGGGAGGGCAGATAAACCTGGGAGGGCAGATAAACCTGGGGAGGGTGGATAAACCTGGGATGGGGGATAAACCCGGGGAGGGTGGATAAACCTGGGAGGGCAGATAAACCTGATAGGGTGGATAAACCTGGGAAGGCAGATAAACCTAGGGAGGGTGGATAAACCTGGGATGGGGGATAAACCCGGGGAGGATGGATAAACCTGGGAGGGCAGATAAACCTAGGTGCTAATGTGTAGTGACAGCTACCGGTACTACTATTTACAACAGAAAAATTGTAGGTTTTACCAGGAGCGGTGTACTAAAACTGCTCTCAGTTTCTCGTAACTCATTCTGAAAGCAATGCAATGTGTTCTGTGATCATTCAGAACCAACAACGTTGAACAGACAACAACACAACACAATGCACAGTTCTTTAGATGCAAAAATAATTTTCATTTGTAGTAACTTTGTGACACTGTTATTTTTGCAAAAAGAATATAGAAAAAGTATTGCCAAAAATTTAAGAATTGCAGTTTCAAAAATAACAATATGACAAGTAGGCTGAAGTATAACTGATCTAGAGATTTTCACAACTCTTAGTTGTTGAATCAATAGAGATGGCCTCGGATGACGCTAAACAGATGGAAAGGAGAACACTTTCTGCACAATGTCTTGTGACTTTATTTTAAATAAAAAATCCCTTTTGAAGACATTTAGCTCATCTCAAATCAGGTTAGTTGGTATTCAAATGTGTAGTGCACGAATAGCTTAAGTAATATGCACAGTCGATTTAAGAGTGTGTATTTTGTTAAAATCATCAATTGACAACTCTGACAACTGCGAAAGTGGGAATAGCCTAGCTCAGCTGTGCAAATGTGTTGTTTAGTTTTGGTTTCATCAAGAACAAAATAACACATCTACATAAATGAGCTAGCATGTCATGTCGTAATGAATTGGTTCAATTTTTCTCAGAAAAAGATGGGCAAAAAAAATTTATGAGGGACCTTTCATGCGAATAGTGACAACATAAGTATTAGTTCCATAAACAATCAACTGTCACTGAAAGTTCACAACTGCAAAGGCCACCTACCACAAGGCACTGGTCTCTGTCCACATCCTCCACACTCTCTCCTTCCATATCTTCATCACCAATGTTCTTCCATTCAATGAGGGCTGGTTTCCCATCATCAGGAGCGTAAGCAGAGGCTAGAACGATTGATTCTCGGGGTGCGACCATACCGCATTGTCTGGCGACACTGACTGCTGTCAATATGTTGTCACCTGTCACAACAAACATTCTGTCAACTTTCTTTAACAAGACTGACAAGATTGCCACCCAAAGCAACAGCCTCCAGATGGCAAGTGGACAAAGAAGTCATTCATGACAGTTTGTTCCATTCATTTATTTATTTCTTGCTTTGCTACAGTGTGTAATCTGGCAGAAAACTGAAGAAGCCAACCAATATTTTTTAAATAACACAAATCAAAGTAATAAATAATAAAGAAAAATGTTAAATTAACTTAAATGATGCAGCATTACCCTTACATTACTGCATCTTTACTAAATCAGTTATTACACTTTTTTTACAATACAGTACCTGCACCCTCACAACATGTGTACACAATTTGTTGATTTACATAATTATCTGTGCTTGATGGAAATATAGTTATTTCCTTTGAAATGGAAATTGTGAAAAACAAACGCTCATGGCTGACCAGTCAATTAATAGTAATGTTGACAAGTTGCTACCTATAAGACTACAGTTTACTGAACTGCATCCTGATTGTTTACTGACCTGTCACCATGACGGTGCGGATGTCTGCATCTTTCAGTTGGTGTATAACTGGAGTTGTCTGAGGCTTCAACATGTTCTCCAGAATCAAGAGACCAAGGAGACTCATGTCACACTCCACTGAATTTCTGCAATTAATATACCAATAATATTCATGTCACACTCCACTGAATCTCTGCAATCAGCAGACCAAGGAGACTGACCTCACACTCCACTGAATCTCTGCAAACAATATACCAAGGAGACTGATGTCACACTCCACTGAATCTTTGCAATCAACAGATCAAGGAGACTCATGTCACACTCCACTGAATATATGCAACCAACAGAACAATGACACTCATGTCACACTCCACTGAATATATGCAATCAACAGACCAAGGAGACTCATGTCACACTCCACTGAATATATGCAAACAACAGACCAAGGAGACTCATGTCACACTCCACTGAATATATGCAATCAACAGACCAAGGAGACTCATGTCACACTCCACTGAATATATGCAATCAACAGGCCAAGGACACTCATGTCACACTCCAATGAATATCTGCAATCAACAGGCCAAGGACACTCATGTCACATTCCAATGAATATCTGCAATCAACAGGCCAAGGATACTCATGTCACACTCCACTGAATCTCTGCAATCAAAAGACCCAGGCGATTCATGTCACACTACGCTTAATCTCTGCAATCAACATCAACATCATCATCGTAATCTCAATACGTGTTTATGTGCATACATTACTGTAATTTCCATTGGGATTCTAATACTTGGGATGTCACTTGTTCAAAACTCATTCGCTGCTATTAGGAACTTTCAGTCCTCGTCACTGAAAACTTGCACAAACTTGAAACTCGCATTTAGCCCATCACAAATCAGGTTTGTTGATATTCAAAGATGAAGCATATGAATATTCTAAGTAATATACGCAGTCGGTTTAATCAAACAGGACGTACATTTATGAAAATCATCGAAAGAATTGACTTTATCATTAGATTGGGTAACTTGTAAACTGTGGATAGCCTTGTTATAATATTATAGAGACGAAGCAACTTTTGCCATTTTTCGTCTATTTCTGATCAGATGCAGTAAAATAATTTACTAGTTTGTCCAGCGATTTCATCAAAACTAAATGACACATTTGCACAAACAAGCAAACATAGTGGATACTAGGTAGGTTCACTTTTTCATGAAATGATTCTGAAACAAGATCAGCAATAATATGAAATTGAGGAGGGACGTTTAACACATCCCTTCTGACTGACCTGGAGATTCTCTGGGCCTGATGCCAGTTGACCTTCTCGTCCAGGGCCTTCCAAGCCAGGGCAATCACCCGGAATCCCCGCCTCGTGTAGTTGTGTAGGACAGCATGGAAGTCATCAGGAACTGTATGAAGACTTATATGAAGGCAAAGCATTTGGCTAGTATACTTTACTCATACATTTTATTTATTTATATTTATGTCAGCCACTGGGGTCGAACTCTGCTTGCTCCAACCATCTCTATCCCTCAATGCCATTTCCAGCATGTCCATCATTACACACCTTACGTATACTAGGGAAAACTAGGGGTAATTACAGTGTCAACAATCATATCACTGTTAAACAGTCAAAACAAAGCCCATTTTGATCTGCACCATGTGATTGGTTGGGTTTGTTTCCATTACACTGTAATTACATTAATTACTGTGATTACAGTGATTACAATGATTACAGTGATTACAATGATTACAATGATTAAAATGATTACAATGATTGCAATAATTACATTAATTACTATAATTACAATACTTCTAACACATAAAAATGGGCCTTCACTGTTTTGATTCCTCGACTGATACGTTGTTGAATAATCAGAACAATTAAAGTACATTTTCCTGTTTAAGAAGTTAGCATAATAGACATATATCCAACCAACTGGACAGTGTAAATCAAAATGGACTTCCATTGTCTTGAATCATTGACAGCGACATCAGGGCATCAATCACAACTGCACCATTTATTAAATAAGCCACATGAACAAAATCATTCTAGCGCCGTATATGATTTTCAAAACTATAACTATAACACCTGATGTAAGGAACACCTGTTTAAAAGGAACAATATTCTGGCCTGCACTGTTTCATGTACACATTTATATAAGCAACATCAGATTTATGGAACGGTTTGACCAAGTCGCAACATGTTCTTTATAGTGAAAGTCCATTGTACCTTTGTAAAATTCACAAATAAATTTTCCCAAATCCCCAGGAAGTCTCAGGAATTGCCCTGTCTTCATAACTTACTTGTGTCCGGTCGACAGAGACTTGCAATCTTCTCTGGGGCGCCTTTGGCATATGCATTCATGTGTGATGCCCCCAGCACTCGCGCTATCACACTCATTCGCTGCAGAGTCGAGGAGAATGTGAACTGTCGCACAATGCCTACTTCATAGGCTACCTGGGGGGACATGTCAAGAACGTGAACTGTGAACTTCATAGACTACCTGATGGAGCATGTGAATATTACACAATGCCATATTCATACAACATAAAGGAAACCCCAAGAAACTTGATAGGTGAGTCAACGTTGTAGTGATTTCTTTGTTATATGAAGTTGTACAAAGAATATTATTTATCTATCATGCACATATACATGTTTAGAGCTTGATAGGACAGCCGTAATAAGGAATATGCACAGTCGGCTTATTAAAAAGTGTATACTTTTATTGAAATTGTCAAAAGAATTGATTTTAATCATAAGATCTGGTAGCTTGGAAAAGTGGGAAAAGTCATATGTCATAATATATAGAACAGGACCACTCTTTCCATTTTTGCCGATTTTTTACCATACCTGGTAAAAAAATAATTTAATATTCTGATGCCTGATGATTTCATAAAAAAACTAAATAACAAATGTGTACAAATGAGCTACCATGTTGTAGCAGATACTGGATACTAACCAATAGGTAGGTTTGATATTTCGAAATGATTCTAAGAGCAGAACAAATTTTGTTGTAGTTTAAAGTGAAGTCCTTATACAAGGTATCAGCAAGGATAGTTTGTAAACTGTTTGTACTGTACACACGCGTACACTGAAAACTGTTCATGCATTCCAGCCACCAGGGACTTCTCACTACATCAGTACCCCTGGCAGATCGACCTGTTGAAATGACTGCTTGCTGGAATTTATGAGGCCAGCATATGGGAATGTAAATATAATTGGTAGTGGACCGGTGGTAATGACTGGTAATGCTCTTTGAAGTTTGAGTGTGGACAACCAAGACAGTAAGTGAGATGAACTAAAAATTATTCAGCATACATTCAAACATGGCATGGGATAAACTGAAAAATTCACATTACACCAGGGTGATCTGCCAGGGGTACCTCAGCATTACTACCACCCCTGGCTACAAGGACGATTCCACGGGAAGTCACAGTAAACGAGGAGCTATGACGCAGGCAGACAGCAAAATTGGTTAGCAAAACATAAGAGTGTACTGTCATCACTGCTGGTAAAATAAAAGAGAAACAGGGTCCACCTACTTTGTCTGGTGCTGCAGAATAATAGGTATCCATGGAAACAGGGTGGACAACTGTGGGAATGAGGCTGTCAAACTTGGTTGTGTCTTTGCCAGGCTCTTCCATGATCTGACAAATTCAACAGCAATTGTAATTATAATATATTTTAAGCTTTAATAAAGGAGAACAACAGACAATGTAGAGAGATTTACACAGACATATTTCTGTGGACTCATCACAAATAATATGGGATAGCTTCAGCACATATCAGATATGTTAAGTGTTCTGGATTCAACAAAAGCCGAATTGATGGACCCATATTTTGGCGTCACTATCTGAATTATGACCAATGAGCATGCGCCTTTGTCTCAGTTGCTACAGCCTGTGATACCGACCTCCATCAAGCTTCGCCTTAGCAACCATGTTTACACATTGAAAGACGCAATGACAGAGTTTGAAAAAGCTGAAGACACATGAATGGAGGACTTGTGATTCAGATAACAAATACCCTGAGAGACTGATAAATGTAATTAGTTTTCAGTTGTTCCCGAAACCGTTCTGCAATCAACAGAAATGTTTGAAATGGATACAATTATGTGGCTGCCCCATGCCATGACCAGCTCACCGTAGACACAATAACTAAACACTAAACCTATTCTTTCTGGTGGTTTCTCATTTCGATAATGTGTCTAAGAGCAAGAATCTGCGAAGATGTAGATTGTAGGGGTCTAAATCTGTTTTGGTTTGGGCGTAAGATCTTTTCGAGCTCTAGGTGAATTCTGTTAAGCAGGAGTCGATTGTAGACCTTTGCAGTAGTCTGTGTTAGACTTATTCCATGAAAGGTTTCAGGAAGAGTCAGGTCTCCTTTATTAAGTATTGGTACGATGCAAAACTTCAATAAATCTTTCCTTAACTTGGGTAGTCACCACACGGCAATGGGAATGCTATCTCGTCATGGGGTTTTGCCAAGTTTCATTTGTTTAATAAGAATGTTGACTTCTGCTAGTGAGAAGATGTCGGTGTCAATGTCGGTTGTTCTCATAGATCGAATCAACTGGATGGTTGGACGTTCTCATATTATCTGAAGAGAGCATTTTTTTAAGTGAGTTTTCCAAGCATGCAAACAATCTTCCCCTTGTATGAAGATGGTTTTTGATTTCTTTGATGAAAGTTGTTTTACTAAGTTTCAGGGATTATGGAGAGCATTAGTCGACTCACAACTGTTAAATGCTCCAAGAATGTCATGGTAACGTTTCTCCTGCATTTCATTATGTTGCACAGTTTAGTTTGCACTATGGACACTGTCTCAGGATGTGCACTAATTACAACCTTACATGCAGCATTTACTTCATTCGTATGCCGAACACTAGTCTTGAAAATACAATCATAAAAATAGCATAATTATATATAATATTAAAGTTTAAAATATATAATAAAATACATAAATAAATAAAGTAAATAGCTACATTTTATAATGAATAAATAAATAATTATAATAAAAAAAATATAAAGTAAATACATACATTTTTATAGTGAGTAAATAAATAAATAATTACAATAAATAAATAAGTATGATTAATATGTTAAGTGAGGTAATTACCCAGTTGATGGAGTGGAACATCTTCAAGTCCAGCGGGTCGCCCACGATCTCACCATCAATGATAGTGAGAGAGTGACATGTTGCCATGGCAATGGCAAATGGGCTATGAGAGGGCAGCACACTCGGGTCCTGAATGACTGGCAGGAAGCTGAATGAGAAAGGAGCAGCGAGATATGTCATCACAAGAATAGAGAAACTAAGCTAAAACTTACAGATTGATGGTGGAAAGTTTGTATTCTTTGCATATGTCTAAATTTATATCCATAGTGGTTTTTATTCCATTACAACATTTAGGGAGAAGACAGTTATTCTTGAAATCTGGTGTCCTGTACTGCTAATGCCATCATAGTTGGGTGTGCCCTAATAGTGCATTGCTCGTCTGTGTCTGTTTAGCTGGACAAGAGATACAAACTTGTTGTCTTGTATGTTGGTCACTCCCCACATATCCAGACCTTCTTCTGTCAGTGTCCCCGTCTGAAAGCATACATTCTCGTCACCTTATTTATCAAGTTATTTTAGTTTGACATACCATCGTTACATACGTTCCAAGACATGATATTTATGTGTCACATATTGACTTAGATGGTGGCATAATGACACTACCAACTATGCAGGAGCACTTTGCACAAGAGAAGCCGAAGATAGAGACCGATGGAACTTGTCCATCCTGAAATGGAAGAAGACCTAGGTGAAAGGTCTAGCGGAGAGCTACATCCTGCAGTGGATGGACAAGCCCTAGGTGAAAGGTCTAGCAGAGAGCTGCATCCTGCAGTGGATGTACAAGGCCTAGGTGAAAGGTCTAGCGGAGAGCTGCATCCTGCAGTGGATGGACAAGGCCTAGGTGAAAGGTCTAGCGGAGAGCTACATCCTACAGTGGATGGACAAGACCTAGGTGAAAGGTCTAGCGGAGAGCTGCATCCTGCAGTGGATGGACAAGGCCTAGGTGAAAGGTCTAGTGGAGGGCTACATCCTGCAGTGGATGGACAAGACCTAGGTGAAAGGTCTAGCGGAGAGCTACATCCTGCAGTGGATGGACAAGACCTAGGTGAAAGGTCTAGCAGAGAGCTGCATCCTGCAGTGGATGGACAAGGCCTAGGTGAAAGGTCTAGCAGAGAGCTGCATCCTGCAGTGGATGTACAAGGCCTAGGTGAAAGGTCTAGCGGAGAGCTACATCCTACAGTTGATGGACAAGACCTAGGTGAAAGGTCTAGCGGAGAGCTACATCCTACAGTGGATGGACAAGACCTAGGTGAAAGGTCTAGCGGAGAGCTGCATCCTGCAGTGGATGGACAAGGCCTAGGTGAAAGGTCTAGCGGAGGGCTACATCCTGCAGTGGATGGACAAGACCTAGGTGAAAGGTCTAGCGGAGAGCTACATCCTGCAGTGGATGGACAAGACCTAGGTGAAAGGTCTAGCAGAGAGCTGCATCCTGCAGTGGATGGACAAGGCCTAGGTGAAAGGTCTAGCGGAGAGCTACATCCTACAGTTGATGGACAAGACCTAGGTGAAAGGTCTAGCGGAGAGCTACATCCTACAGTGGATGGACAAGACCTAGGTGAAAGGTCTAGCGGAGAGCTACATCCTACAGTTGATGGACAAGGCCTAGGTGAAAGGTCTAGCGGAGAGCTGCATCCTGCAGTGGATGGACAAGGCCTAGGTGAAAGGTCTAGCGGAGAGCTACATCCTGCAGTGGATGGACAAGACCTAGGTGAAAGGTCTAGCGGAGAGCTACATCCTGCAGTGGATGGACAAGGCCTAGGTGAAAGGTCTAGCGGAGAGCTACATCCTACAGTTGATGGACAAGGCCTAGGTGAAAGGTCTAGCGGAGAGCTACATCCTGCAGTGGATGGACAAGACCTAGGTGAAAGGTCTAGCGGAGAGCTCCATCCTGCAGTTGATGGACAAGACCTAGATGAAAGGTCTAGCGGAGAGCTACATCCTGCAGTGGATGGACTAGGCCTAGGTGAAAGGTCTAGCGGAGAGCTACATCCTGCAGTGGATGGACAAGACCTAGGTGAAAGGTCTAGCGGAGAGCTACATCCTACAGTGGATGGACAAGACCTAGGTGAAAGGTCTAGCGGAGAGCTACATCCTACAGTGGATGGACAAGACCTAGGTGAAAGGTCTAGCGGAGAGCTACATCCTACAGTTGATGGACAAGACCTAGGTGAAAGGTCTAGCGGAGAGCTACATCCTACAGTGGATGGACAAGACCTAGGTGAAAGGTCTAGCGGAGAGCTACATCCTACAGTTGATGGACAAGGCCTAGGTGAAAGGTCTAGCGGAGAGCTACATCCTACAGTTGATGGACAAGGCCTAGGTGAAAGGTCTAGCGGAGAGCTACATCCTACAGTGGATGGACAAGACCTAGGTGAAAGGTCTAGCGGAGAGCTACATCCTGCAGTGGATGGACAAGACCTAGGTGAAAGGTCTAGCGGAGAGCTCCATCCTGCAGTTGATGGACAAGACCTAGATGAAAGGTCTAGCGGAGAGCTACATCCTGCAGTGGATGGACTAGGCCTAGGTGAAAGGTCTAGCGGAGAGCTACATCCTGCAGTGGATGGACAAGACCTAGGTGAAAGGTCTAGCGGAGAGCTACATCCTGCAGTGGATGGACAAGACCTAGGTGAAAGGTCTAGCGGAGAGTGAATAACAACCCCAAACACAATTAATTAATGCATACAAATCAATCAATACACACAACAAAATGACACAACCCTGCACAATTAAGGAAACTCAATAATATTATGTAATATGCTGCTACCAAAACACATTCACAAATTCCAGATAACCAAGATTTTTCCAAAATGTTAATCTTCTAAGAACAAACACCATCCAACATGTAAATTCTCAATGTTGTACCGACCTTGTCAAAACAAATCAGCTTCAGTTTCCCACATATGTTGATTCTTGGCGGACTGATGCAGAAAATGCCAGCTTTCTTGAGACGATTCTGTGCATAAACCGTGCCAACTGTCATGGCTGCTGGCAATGCAGGGGGCACAACGACCGTTATGATGTCAAGAGCTCGCAAAATTACCTTACTGACGTGGACCTGCAAGAAAGATGATAGGCAAGCTCACAAAATTGTAATATGCGCAGTCAGCTTAATAAAAGAGTCCATATTTTTCATAAAATCATTGAACTGACATTAAACGTCACATTTATTTTTTACATGTTGCAAATGGTGTTGTATTTTGTAATAATGGAATTTGTACTGTTGGTTGTTGATAATAAATTACTGATTGGTTGACTGATTAATTCATTGACTGATTGATTGAATATAGAGCCAGACCATTTGATTCTGCTGAATCTTGACCAGACTCTGTAAAAAATAACGTAATAGATTGTCCGAAGATTTCACAAAGATTATATAACATGACATACCCCTTGTATTAAGAGCATGGTGATGCTGTATATCATGCCAAAGGTTGCAATGCAGCACAGAAATAGAATGAACTTCATGGCGTCCTGATAGAACTTGAATCCAATTGGCTTTGGGAAGAGAATAGATCTCACTAACTCTCCTTTGGCTGTTGAGAAACCTACAAAGTCACAACAAATCATTCATTTAAAGATGTCAATGTTTAAACAATACAATTTTACAATGACCATTAAGGACAGTGGCAATATGTAACAAATACAGAGCAGTCTTGTTCCAAATAGTATACACCACTAATTAATTCTACAAGCATGCCGAATCCACAGACTGTATTTATCTTATAACTGATATACTGCAATGTTACTATGTAGAATTTTATACTATTTTGACAATTATGGGCTTAATTAGTTTTAGATATATTTTTATTAAAGTGTGGTTCTTAACCTTAACAAGGGAAACGGAAGAGAGGAAGACCCCGCTCCACCTGGAGAAGGTCTGTGGAGACTGAAGGGCAGACGTTGGGACACTCCTGGGGTCAGCTGGAAGTTTTGTGCCAAGACAGGACCAAGTGGAGGAAGCTAATGGTCGACCTATGCTCCACATGGAGTACAAGGCTATAAGTCAAGTTTCTTAGCCTTAACCATTTATATATACAAAACATTTTACTGTATCTTAGTCATAATAAATGCAGATTTTTGCACTTTGCTAGATTTAAAAGAGCATGGTTTATGACAATATAATGCATCACCATTATACAGCTCCCAGAACAATTATTTGGATGGGGTGTTATGTAACATATTTATTATTATTGTATTTATAATGCTTTTATATTAACACGATGTATGACAATACCTGTGCGCACAACAATGGCTTTGACCTTTGAGTCACCATAGTAACGAGTCTGGATGACCTGTGTGCCACTGAAGAGGGTATGTCGTTTGTGAATCTCTGGCGAGTACACTTCATTGGCTTCAGATGGCGCCAGGGGTGTTTTTGTGACAGGAACGCTCTCGCCTGATGATGGAATTTGCAGAATGAATCACTTTATTACAACCCACAGTATAATTGAAATCAATGACAAATTCTAGTAAACAGATGTGTGAAAACAGACCAATACCGTATAGTTCCCAACAGACATGCAATGCATGAATGCGAAGGTTTGAGTGCTAATTTCTTGTAAGTTGCGAAAGCTGTTGGGGATGGCTGTTCATACAAACGGCATGCATGCAACACGCTATCGATTATTGACAAGAACGCACGTGACAGATAACGAGTTTGTTCCAGCAAAACACCGGCCATCCACCACTCGATTCTTTGAGCAGTGTTAAAAATACAATCGCACTAGCGAGAGGGCACCATTGGGCATTGCAGGATGTCCAACGTCTGTACTGAATCGGCGTGAGTGATTTAAAATAATAGAGAGTGATAAAAAATAAATAAGTACCAGCGATAGCAATGAGCCACCTTGCGGCTAAAAGCAAACACACTAATTTATCTCAAGAGTCTGCAAGGTGGCGCCAGAAGCAGCGGAGTATTGCAATTCTTTCTTTGTGCGTAATTTTACTTCTGACAAATGGGGTACGCATCTATTAGATAATGTGCTTATATTGGGAACTATACGGTATTACCATTTCACAAAGACCGAAATTACACAGATCATGTTTATCATGAAAATGCTATATTATATCACCACAGTACAGGTAGACATATAACTAAAAATGGGAACATCATTTTAAAAATCTTTAATGTCTTTAAAATGTCTTTAAAGGAACACATTAAATTAAAATGTAATTACAGGGATGAGAACCATTACAAATTAAAAACTATGTTTTGCTTTCAGCCACATGTCACACATTACTGTCGAGTGTCACCTGTAAGCATGCTCTCATTGACAATTGTGTTGCCTGAGACCAGTACCGCATCACATGACATCATACAGCCTTGGGTTGGGATGAGGATGACAGCTCCGGGGACTAGTTGACTTGTTGGAGTCACCACCAGCTCTGGGACACAACAGCTGTCATTAAAAATCTCATAACACTTAATAATATTATATTTTTCTTATACAGTGCAATATCCATAACAAGCATTTCATGTCTCGTTGGGCTTACCAACTCGTATGCCAGTTTCGGTACCGATGGTGTTGCTTTTTATTGCACACTTGTATGCCAGTGGCTCTGCCCCAGCATCCATTGTTTCTACTGTATCAGCGGTGGCTTATTTCCACAAAATCAATGGTTTCCATGACCCGTCGAATTGCTTTATGGTATCTAAGTTGTTGGCAGGAGCTCGTAATTTGGGAACGGTCCCTGATGTCTGCCTGCCTATCACACTCCCTGTACTCAGTCGCTTGGTGCAGGCTTTACCCACCGTGTTTACATCTCGGTATAAGTGTCTTATGCTCCGAGCCATGATGGTACTGGCATTCAAAGCTTATTTGCAGATAGGGGAAATGGTGCCTCGATCACGTGGCACGATACGTGGTTGTTTGCACATGGATGATGTTTTATTATCCGGGGAGTTGATCACAATCTCTTTCCAGCGTTTTAAGCATAGTGCGAGGCAAGGTCCCCAATCCCTACAAGTGAGAGGCGAGTGCATTCAGGGGACTAGAATCCACCCCACTTCTTTTTTGCGAGATTTCCAGCTGGCCAGAGGCAACGTGCAGGCTTCTCTGTTCGCATAACCAGATGGCTCTCCAATATTATGCAGTGAATTTGATGTGTCATTGAAGCAACTACTTGGTTTTTGTGGCTACCAAACTAGTGCTTTTAAGGGTCACAGCTTTCGTATTGGGGCAGCCACTGCAGCCGCACTGAGGGGCGAATCGGATGCGCAGATCAGAGCGGCAGGCAGGTGGACTTCGGATGCGTTTAAGAAATACATTAGGATTGCTTGAGTAGGAGTGCTCACTGTTCTATCTAATGGTTGGTGGGGTGGTCACATGGGTCGGTGACCGGTGGCGAATTGGCCCCACCTTTGTAGTTATTCCAGTTAGAGCTAATGTATTTTTAAGCAGGTAGTTGTATTCACAGACTGCGTGGTAGCATGTAGGGCATTATGCTATTTGGTTTAAGGGTGTTCCATGACAATAGTAATGCCATTGTTTCTTTTATTTGTTCTAGGAATACTGCTACTGCTTTGTGGTGAAATGTGGGCCCTATTGAACCCGACGTCCAGGATGCTCGCATGGGGCGTAATCAGCCTGGCGTTGGGTTGTGGAGCCCACATTTCTTTGTTTTACATTTCTTTGAAAGTGGGCTTATCCTTAATCCCCACAATAAACGTCATTCATTTGGCCTTTTCATATCTCTATATCTGTGTTGTGTTGTTGATTGCATAAATGAGAGTATGCGACATTGGCACAGCCAATGTTGCATATGGGTTTTTATGCGAGCAACACCACATACAATTAATGATTGGTCCATTGCTAATTTATTCTATTATGCTAATCCAGCAGAGCTGGGTGACGCACGCTGTGACCCACTTTGCCTGCCTCCATATTTTGAACCAATCAGCGCGCATCAGCTGCGCGATGCTACAGATTTCAAACTTGGACTAGCCACTTCGTTTTGTGAAAGCATACGGAGTGGATGCGCTTTGAAAATTTGTCCCACCTTCCTCCCCATCTTTCTCCCTGTTGTATGTTTACTTGTTAGCAGCAATTGTACATCTTTGGTGGAAGTGGGGTGTTCATGTCTCCAAGCTTTCCCATTTTTTGATTCCGATAGTGGACATGGGAGTTTTGGCTTTCCCAGAAGTGTTGACGGGTTTTACCGCTGGGACACAGCTCGCTTCCCTTCCACCTTGGATTTTAGAACTGTTCGTGTAGCGAATTGGCCCCACCTTTGTAATTATTCCAGTTAGCGCTAGTGTATTTATAAGCAGGTAGTTGTATTCATAGACTGCGTGATAGCATGTAGGGCATTATGCTATTTGATTTAAGGGTGTTCCATGACAATAGTAATGCCATTGTTTCTTTTATTTGTTCTAGGAATACTGCTACTGCTTTGTGGTGAAATGTGGGCTCTATTCAACCTGACGTCCAGGAGGTTCGCATGGGGCGTAATCAGCCTGGCATTGGGTTGTGGAGCCCACATTTCTTTGTTTTACATTTCTTTGAAAGTGGGCTTATCCTTAATCCCCACAATAAATGTCATTCATTTGGCCTTTTCATATCTCTATATCTGTGTTGCGTTGTTGATTGCATAATGTGTTTTATATAAATCATTAATGATAATGAAAATTAGCTATATATAAATAATTAATAAATTTATGTGACATATGTGAATGGAAATATTTAATTAGACTAAAAACAACATAAAATACTGATGTCGCAATTAGAGCATTATTAAAATGGTTGATGAAAAACGATGTAATTCATAAACCAGTTGACATCGAATGAAAAAATGTCAGCAATATTCTGCCAAGAAAGGTCTATCTCTTGAGGTTTCTTGAATGTTGCCTTAGTTACCCCCCCATCAGACACAACTCACCCCCCATCAGATACAACTCACCCCCATCAGACACAGCTCACACCACATCTGACACCCCCCATCAGACACAACTCACTCCCCGTCAGACACAACTCACCCCCCATCCCCGTCAGACACAACTCACACCCCTCTGTCAGACACAATTCACACACCTTGTCAGACTCAACTCACCCCCCGTCAGACACAACTAACCCCCCCATCAGACACAGCTCATACCCCATCAGACACAACTCACACCCCTCTGTCAGACACAACTCACACACCTTGTCAGACTCAACTCACCCCCGTCACACACTACTCACCCCCACTGCTGGACATGACCTGGATAGTTGTACTGCTGGACGAGACCATGTCCCGTAAAGTTTGGCTTTGCTGAAAATAAATCAATGTTATTTTTACACTTCATTGTTCAAAAACAGCAAGAAGATTTTATAATTTGAACCAACAAGTGTTAAAAATTTTAATCATTTCTGACGCTCAGTTTTTGTTGGGGTTCCAAGAGGATATACTATGACACACGTTTCCACAAGTTAACTGATCTAACAATCAGTAAATTGTTTTAATGATTTTAACAAAAGTACGCAATTACACAAACTGTTCTGAACATCACAAAACCTGATTTGCAATGGGATAAACGAATCGAGGAGGGAGTTTTAATGTAACTATTAACGAAGTACAAGCTTACACCCGATATTTTCCAGTAAAAAAGCCACAGTGACGCCCTCTGGAGAATTGCCCACTGTTCCCATCTTTCTCCGACAGGTATAAAAGCATATTAGGTCACTTTTCGGTGCGCAGCAAACATGTAATAATAACTATAAAAAATTGTGTTTTTTAAATACATCGCCAATCGGTAGATCAGAGGTCACTGGTGCAAGGAGGCGAAGGAACGTAGAAAGAGGTGAGTGGACATGGAAACCTGGGAGGAGATACTGCAAGACTGCCTGCATAATTAGCATATTAATATATAAATTATAATGAAGTCACCTTCCTCGTCTCATAGAGTGACACGACAAGAGAGATACTGGAGATGACAACGATGCAGCTGGCATAGATGTAGTAGTCGTCCAGACTCCACAGGATCACGCTGCAGATTTGGAAGATGTAAAATGGATTCAGCACCTGCATGAACAAAAACAGAAGTCCACAATGTACCGTGTTAACTCTTCTCAAAAGTGGCACATCTGGTAAACCATTCATTTCCATTATTTACCATTATTTCACTCATTTAGATAAATGACATAGTTAAGTTTAGTTTTAAATTAGTCTGCAGACGGGTTAACCACCAAATCAGACAAATGAGAGTTGCTAAAATAAAGTAGCTAAATGAAAATCACTGGACTTCCTGTACGTAATGCCCCTAATTTGGTGTTCTGAAAATTAAATAATCTGTAATCTACAATTGGATGCTTAGTTACAATGTCATGTCATAATGTGAGCTCTGGCTACATGGATTGTAATGTAACATTTAATAGATAATTTCATGTCAATGAAATACTATTTGTGCCTTAAAACAGCTCTAAGCACACTTTGCTCCTAGTGATCCATGATTACAGCATATCAGTAAGACATATCAGTAAGACATTCTTATTGCAACCATTCAGCAGTTCCCATTTACCAGGAAGACCTTCTCGTTGTGACCACTTGGTGACAATGAAGCAGTTCCCATGTATCAACAAGACCTTCTTATTGTGACAGGTTGGTGACACTGAAGCAGTTCCTATGTATCCTTAAGACCTTGTTATTGTGACCACTTGGTGACAATGAAGCAGTTCCCATGTATCAACAAGACCGTCTTATTGTGACAGGTTTGTGACACTGAAGCAGTTCCTATGTACCATTAAGACCTTCTCGTTGTGACCACTTGGTGACAATGAAGCAGTTCCCATGTACCAGTAAGACCTTCTTATTGTCACTGCTTGGTGACAATAGTTTCCATGAACAACCATCTTACCTCCTCTATAAACAGGCGAGAGTAGGACTTCACTTTGATGTCAATGCTGTTCTCACCAAATAATTCTTGCCTGAAGACAACAAACAGAGCATGATGAGAGCCAAGTTACACGTACTGAACAACACGAACACACACATGCATGCACGCGCATGCACGCATGCCCACAACAAAGCTAATTTACAGAATGTTAACCAGTTGTTCAACAGTTATTAGGTAATGAAAGTAAAACTGTAAACAGTCACAAACACAGTGGTGTATAACACAAAAAAGGTGGCTATTATCATAATAACGTTACTAACAAATGTGAAAAAGTCTCGAATAAAAAGATGTGGCCAATATTATACTGCGTACAATGAAAATCAAGACAAGTTGCTTACTTCTGCAGTTGTTCAACTTCATTTAGCCCTGTGAATTCCTCATGGATCATTGCGCACGTGGTGTCAGATTCAAGACCTCTGCAACCAATCAATTATTAAAACTGCATCCTCAACTGATTTAACCTATCGTGAATCCAGTTCATTGATGTACATAGCCGACCTCTAGTCTTCAACCCGTTGAACTTGTTGGTAACACGGTGCAGAGCGTCAATAAAATCAACACTGAAACACGAGATTGCACCAAGCACGAAGTTTGTGAGTTTTCCATTTTCATTTCAATTGATGTTTGGCAAAAACATTAAATAATGTAATAGTTTGTCTGATGATTTCACCAAAACTACACACAAAAGTTGAACAAATGAGCTAGCATGTTTTAATGGATACTGGGTAGGTTTGATTTTTCGCAACACGAATTTGAAATGACACGAGCAAAAAATTTTTATTGATGAGGGACCTTTAACTGAGGATTTTAACATATTTGGTGACGAGGCCTGTGGCCTGTTAGTAAAAAAATGTACTCTGCTAAACAGCATCACTTTGGGCCAGAGCAATTTGTTTCTTTTAAGCGGTGGATCCTCTAAAGTGAATTTCTGAGAAGAAAATGTGAAGTGAATGTTTGTCAAACAATTTAGTTTTATTTTGCCCATACAGAATTACAGCATAGTAGCTACGAAATTTCATAAATAGGTATTCTTGAATGAAAAATTTTCTTAGATAGGGAAGAGTCACAACTTTGTTACATAAATCTTGTAATGGTTTATCCATGTTACAATGGCTATATTCAATAATATTTCCATTTATGTAACGTTTTACCTGTACAATGTATATTTTTTTCACATAAAAAACACAGATCTGTTGTCAGAAAGCCTTGGGGTTTTCCAGGAGAATCTGTTATTTTGTGCTATAATGTATCGTTTTCCGTGTATTTGGTTGTATTAAGTGGTGGACATAATTCTGTTAAGCTGTGTATTTAACAGAAGGAATAGGGAATGATTCTGTCCCAGCCATTATGATTCTACTAAATGACTTATTCTGTTATCCGTGATTCTGTTAAGCAGTCAACAGCAAGTACAAATATATGCGTAGTTGACCAGTTGCTCACCTGATGGCACTGAAGACCATTGATCCTCGGTACCAGATGTATCTCATATGACTGTGCTCAAAATACCTCAGGTAACATTTCTCCTGCAAATGTGAACATCTATATTATAAAAACTATAAAGTAGTTTGTCACTTTGTCTATTTTCTTTCATATTTTGTAGGTGTGCCCGGTGGTTTGTACATTAAAATTTGTTTATTCCCTGCAGGTGGGGATATTTTACGTACGTGGATGTTTGACATAGATTACACAACTCAGAATAGGAGCTCATAGTTATGTAGAATTGTTAGTAATGTTATGCATGTTTTCTAGGACTGTTCCAGTTAGGTGATCTACGTCAAACGTCCACATCGGTTCGGTGAAACCGGCAGTTGGGCATGAACTTATCATTGCCAATGCCTTACCAAAACTTGACTGGGCAGTGCAAGGAGTCATAAGTTCTTGCAGTGGTTGCCTTCTCTCCCGTGCAACACCAGGCAACTCAGTTAGTGACTCGTAAAATGTCATCAGAGTGTCTTACTTTGTGAACACACGTAACGGTGGAACCTCACTACTGCGGTCACCACTGGAACTGGGCCAAGGTGACCTAAATAGCGAGGTGACTGTATTAATGGGATTAAATGTCCTACACTTTACAAGGTGAGACTGACTGTACACACACACATGTATTTTATGTGCAAGTGCGTGTGCACATGCGTGCATGTGTGGGCATGCAAGCATATGTGCATGATGAATGCGTATTCATGTATGTGCACAACACATGTCACACCCTCACTATTTGATATCAAATCTAAAAAATACATTGCTATTATTATGTTTTAAAATATCACTTCGAGACACACTGACACACCTGTGTGTTGGTTGTCAGGGCGACCATGTCATCATCGGACTGGACACTTGATATGTCACTGTCATCACAGCTGTACCCAGCCACAATCCTGACAAAACGATAACATTGCGATGATTAATAAAACCATACACATACAAAAAGTGTATAAAAATATAAGTAAATAAGTTATATATATATATATATATATTTGTTTTGTAATTTGTATACAACTGTGATTTTATATCATAATAGTTGTTGCTTTATATATATATATATATATATATATATATATATATATATATATATATATATATATATATATATATATATATATATATATATATATATATATATATATATATATATAAAGTGACAAATACTATTATATAAAATCATAGTAAACTAACTTATTTACTTATATTTTTGTGCACTTTTTGTATAAAGCAACAAATATTATGATATAAAATCAGAATTGTATACAAATTACAAATCAAATGTTAATGATAACTTAGAAATCTGAAAAAAGTAAAATCTGTTTTCTTATTTTGTTTTGTTGTCTATAAATTTGAAGCAGCACATCAAGAAAAGTTGTGGTAAAATTATTTTTTTAATTAATATGCCATATTGTTGTACATAAATTATTTCATTGCCTTTAGTTACTTATGACAATGATCTATTGCTATAAATATGTGGTTTTATCAAATTATCCAACTACAACAGTTTTGTAACGTAGTCTGTATTGTCAGGTAGACTGACCGCCCAGCTGTGACTTCCTTCACCGTCACATCTTGTGTGTGAAGCTGGCCATACGTGTCCTGGAACATCATTTACTCTTAGTAACATGTGTGGACAGGCAGAAGACAACACAATCTACACCTTCGTGCCAGACACTGTGGGTGATTTGCACAGGAAAATGTTGTTTATCATGCTGATTTTCCATTTTTCTCTTAGATAATGACAATAATAACACAATACGGAATTTGCATAGCGCCATATTCACAGAAGGCTTAAATTGCTATGTGGCGCTTTACAACACAGTATTACTAGATATATGATTAAAAGATGTGAAATGTTATAAAATTAATACAAATAAATATATAAATAAATGTAAGACTATATAAAATGTTTGTTAAATTCTAGTCTTCCCAGTTTACAATCATGGTCAGCTTAATGTCTAGGGCCAGCAATAAATGTGTCTAAATTAGGTAATGTGATATGTAACATTGCAGCCACTAAGCAAAGAACACTTAAAGAAGAGTGGGTAGTTAGTTTTATCTGTAGCATGTGGGAAAAATCCACATTCGTACTCATGTTGGTTTTGTTTTTTGCTTGAAATATATAAATTCACTTTAACAGGTGGACTCAATCAGTTGGTCAGCTACAGTAGGACAGACCTTGAGAAGTACTGTGTTGGCCTGACGAAGTGGACATTGTGTTTTCTTCAGCTTGACCGCCCAGTCAGGTTTCCAATGTAGCACCAGCAGAGGTATACCCAGTGTGATCACCGACAACACATACAGCAGCGCCCTCTTCAGCCAGTTGTCACGGTAACCAACACACCACTAACAACAGAAATGTGATGATGTCATGCTGGTTGCTTGGTGCAAACCTTAGGTATCAGAACTATGTTAACAGCCTAATATATAACAGGTAATAATTATACTTGTAAGAATGGATGCAAGCAAACTAGCAAAGAGAGCGTGGAAAAACATTAAGGTGGAAGAACATCAAGGTGGAAGATCGTCAAGGTGGAAGAACATCAAGGTGGAAGACCATCAAGGTGGAAGAACATCAAGGTGGAAGAACATCAAGGTGGAAAAACATTAAGGTGGAAGAACATCAAGGTGGAAGAACATCAAGGTGGAAGAACATCAAGGTGGAAGAACATCAAGGTGGAAGAACATCAAGGTGGAAAAACATCAAGGTGGAAGAACATCAAGGACACAGGAAAAGGGGAAGGCCACAGCTGAGATGGGAGGACTGTGTGAGGAAGGACATGAGAAGATCGGGGGAGGATGAAAGTTGGAGAGAGGGAGCGGCCGATAGAAAACTATGGAAAGAAAGAACAGAAAGAGTGGCTCGACAATATTTTACCTGACCCTCACCCCTGTACAGCAGGGAACAAGGAGGAAGAGCACACAAATTGTACATCTCATACTTAGTTAACCTGCATTAGTTACACAGGTGTAAACAGTTATCCTCTAATTACAGTTTTACCTATTTACTACAATTTTATTATGTGATGATGATGTCACGTCAAGTCGTATGACTACTGGTGACGTCCATGATGAACTGTCTCCAACCATCCCTGTCTGTTTATTACGGCTTATCCCAAATTCTAACAGTGCAAGAAATTTTGGAAAATGTTCTCTTTGGTGAGTCACCATACACAAGATTTAACAGGATTTAACCAGATTGCCATCCAAGGCAAAGGCCCATATACAGCAAGTGGACAAGGAAGCCATTGGCTTATCGAGAGTCATTTTTCATCTATGCATAACCCGCACTCCTCAGACATGTGTCAACTTTGTTTTTTAACATAATCATGCTGTTAGCATTTACACAATCTGAAGATCATATGTTCCATTAATTTATTGTCTTCTGTGAGAAAAAGTACTTCCTGATGTCCAATCTACACTGATTCTTTACTAATGTTACCTCATGTCCTCTAGTTCTACTATCTTTCTTGAGTGAGAAAACCATTCAATATAATTGATATGACATTCAATAGAGTGATCCATCCATCAGGAACAGGAGTGAACCATCACCCAGGAGTGATCCATCCATCAGGAACATGGATGGATCCATCCCTATGAAGGATCCATCTGATCCTTATGAAGGATCCATCTCAAGGTATGATGATGATCCATCTACCTGGAATAGGGAGGGAGTGAGAAGAACAGAGACAGATGGACAGACTTGACATCTTACCAGCTCGTCCTCAGTGCCTTTGTCAATGACGACAGCATCCTGTGTCACTTGAGTCGACCTCATCAGCTTGGTTTGATACTACCTATCATCACAAAATTACAACGGTTATTAATACCAATAAAAAGAATGCTTAATAATATAAATAACAACCTTTATCACTAAATAAGTCTAAATCTCAGCACTAAAGAGGGTTAGCATAAATTAGTATTTTTAAGAATGATAACCCAAACGCTATATGCATATACATTGTACATATATGTATGACTAGAGGAATAATTATTATTGATTGCTATTGTCTTCCCAGCTAGATCTTAAGTCGAGCAGGAAAGTTTACAAAAAATCGGAAATCCTGAGTGATATCTTAAAAAATGTAATACCTAAATAATGGTGAAAACTGGTTTATTTGCTTATAAACTTTGCCTATGTAAGAAATGTGTATCACCTGATCTGAGCCACAAAGGGATGTTTATTTCCATGTGTAGACAGCCAGAGACAAACAGACCAACTACACCATTTGTTGTGTTGTTTAAGCAAATAAGTAAGTAGACAGAGGCACTTTACTGATTGACAGTCTAAACATAAAGTCACTTCAAACTATCTGTCACATCCCTGCAGTGTATATACATGTGGCCTAGTTTGTGGAAGCACACCATCAAATCCATGACAATAATTAAGTAAGCACTTCATTTTGATAACTGGCTCTGTTTGACTAGAAGCCAGGACGCTTGGCAGAATGACAAAACCATCACTATCTGCACTGGACCAGTGACAAAAGTCATGTGACTGTTGTGTTATGTCATGTGAACTGATTAATGTGTGGTACACATTGTCTATTGTTGTACTTAACTTGAACTTTGTAATGTTATCAGATATGTTATGATCTAACTTCTATTTCTAAGTCACCATATTAAGAGTCCTGCTCCAATGATTGAACACCTTACAATGTACATGCTATGTTTAAATGTTAAAGTGAAACCAAAGGCATTGTTTTGGGCTTTTGCACCTATAAGAGTGCCTAAAAATTAACCATTTGCAACTATAATCAAGAATATCACACAAGTGGTTTACTGGGAATCTGTTCTAAAACTGCAAAATTCTGGTCTAATGTCATTTTTCGTGGAGGCTGACATATTCATCAGTGTTTGCAATTTTGACCAATCAGCAGCGAGCAGCCCCTTAACCCCCAATGCGCCTGTGAAGTAGGCTGTGCATATCGCATGTATTTTTAACGTGGTTGAGATGTGCAGTTTTGATTTGCTTTTAATAAACTCTTACAATGCTGTACTGTGCAGCATTCGGATGTAAACATGATTCAGCTAGGTATAGAGTTGTCTTTTTTCAATTTCCTCTGGAAAAACAGACAGTAGGGAAGCAATGCATTCACAATTGCGGGTGGGCTGGTTTAGTTGATATATTTTCATCAACTAATGGCTCAAGATCTTTCAAAACGTTGGCAACGGAGAACGTTACAGCATGAAGCGGTACTGACAATCTTCAGCCGAAGGCTTCGACACAATGCAAAGATACTTGATTGAGAGAACTGTCAGATCGGAACACGAGGCGGTTAGTAAACAATGAATAAATGGACTATCTTGTCAAATAAGCTGATTTTAGATGCAAACAGCATATCCAAACTTATTGGTAAGCATGTGACTAAAATCGTCTAAGTCTACGATCAAGGAGTTTAAAGTTTGAGTTGTGGGAAACCTAGTCAGCACTCTTGATTCAGATTCTGGTAGGATTCTGAACAAATATGGCGCTGCCCATGCAAAAAAGATTTTCGGTGTTCAATGAGGTATATTTAGTTAACCACTTGCATGATATTCTTGATTATAGTTGCAAATGGTTAGTTTTCAAGTAATCTTATAAGTGCAAAGGCCACCAAAGTGCATTTGGTTTCACTTTAAGTAACATTTAACAAGGCAACAAGCTCTAGATGGCAAGTGAACCAAGGGAGCAAGTGATGCTGGCATACTGAGAGAGCATACCAATTTGACAACATATTTATCTTAATTACCTTATACCTGGAATTTGTATTGTGTATTATATAATATAAGAATGCCAATGTTTTGGAAGCAAGGATTCTGGTTTTTTTATCTTCTTCTTCCTTAAAATTAAGGACTATATGCTAGCATATTTTATGAGTTGACTGTATTGTATATGTACAAGAGAGAAACAATTTATAAAAGCAAGAAATTGCATTGCAGAGGAATCCCTTCATCAATTTATTCACGTCCAGATTGTACATATAATACAATATAGTCTACATTTGATGCTCTATGTTCCATCTTTTCAAAGTTCTGTACAAAATTATATTACTATTAATAGTAGGACCTATTATGCCTTATATCATACGTAAATGATAGTGACTCATTGGGTGTCGCCAATACGCATGATCGCACAGGGCCAGTAGTAGTGGCAATATCGGTTGATCAGTGTTAAATGTAATTCTTACCAAACCGCAATGGATTCGTCTCTCGGTGTTCGTGACTATTATAATCACTTTTGTCGCTAGGTTGAACTCAATTCTGACTGACCTGTGGCTGGAGCCTGACCTCATCTTCAGTAGTTGTGACTTGTGAAGTTGTGTGCATCTAATAACTGTACACTGACGTGAAACAAATTGTACCCGTATTATTAGTGACTTTATTACAGACTATTTTATTGTTGTACTTACTAGTGTCAGCTGCCTTCACTGTAGCAGTGAACAAAGCTGAATTCACGAAGTTTAGTAGCCTAGCCAGGCCCGAGCCTATCCCTAGACTAGAGCACTGGCAGTGTCAGTGACTAGATAACCAGACTGAGCGGTGACGACAGGTCGCCCAACAAATTGGTTTTTCTTCTTCTTCCTGTCAAGGACTGGGCTCTTTAAGAACATGTAAGTCCTGCGGTGTGTGTGTCCACTGGTAATTCCGGTTTGAGCCTGGGGTTCAATTTAAAGATGTTGCACCTCTAATTTTATTCCTCTAATCGTTTCGGGGCAACGATAGTTGTGCTGGGGTTATATTGACAAATCCGTAATTTTAGAGAGATGTGTATCTGACACATAATCCATACCCGATCTGTGACGTTACCTGACTGGAGGTTCTGCACAGAAATTACGGGAAACACCATTCATAACGACTGTCGACGTGTGATGTGCTTCCTCATGTTTACTATGTATGTTGTAACTTCTTTATGGCGTACACGCAAACAGTTTCGCCACCTATCGGTAGTAACCTACGTTTTATACCGTACAAGTCCGTCAGGTGGCAACACTATGATACCTCCGTGTCCCTAAATAATTTCGATATCATCGGCTTGGGTTTTTTTTAACATGTCTACCAAAATAGGACAAACTGAATACAACGCGTTTTATAGATAAGCGCTTCTTACAGCAAATGTGCGCGCGTTTTGGATGCCATTTTGGAAGGCATACACAATATGGATGGCCCCCAGTGATGATCTGGTACGTAGTTCTTGCACTGTGCATGTCACAGGTACAACTACTATCAATAGCGCATCTAGGATCTCGCAAAGGGGGAGGCCAATGGAGGGGGTAGACAAGCCTAGTCATCCATTCTACCATGCAGCGGCGCAAGGGGAAAATACGGGACAAATCTAAATATTTAAGCCAAAGTGGGGCATGGCCAAATGGCATCTACTATACATACGTCACTGGGTAGAATGAGGGGTACGTGTCATACCTGTGATGATCAAAATGACTGAGATTATTAACCAATCGACGCCGATCCCGCGAAGGTCCTGCTTCCTCGCACCTGCATAGTCACCCTTGCAACTGTTCTACCGATCGTTCCACCCTTCACGTAATTCATCAAAGCAAACAATACAAACACAACAAAATAAACAAAAGAAACGAAGTATTTACATTTACATACATAAATTAATCATTATAAAGATACGTTCTGGGCGCGGTGCAGTTCTTTGGGCTGTTCAAAGCGCTTTGCACTTCACCCCTCGCAGAACTGTTCATTCCAACGTCATCTAGACTTCTCTGGGAAGCATTCAGCCACGCTGCAATTACTGCACGAAAACCACTCGTTCACATATCTTGTTTATCCGTCTATAGCCAGGTACTTATTTATACAGCTGAACGAACTGTGGGGTGAACGAAATTGTCAAAGCTTCGAGACAGCAACAAGAGGAATCGAATATATAGCCCATAGGCGGATCCAGAGGGGGGGTCCAGGGGGTCCGGACCCCCCCTTTTTTTGAGTATAAAAAAATCCATTGCAATTAACGGTAGCATCAACGGTGACGTACACGCACGCACGCGCGCACACACGCACGCTCGCACGCACGCACACACGCACGCACGCACGCACACACGCACACACCTCATGTTTGACCATGTCTCCCCGCGAAAAAAAATACCTGGCTGCAATTAGTAAGCCCTCTTTCTCATTGCAGCCAGATATTCCGGGTTGATGCGCTTGACGCCCAAGGAATGGCCAGAATGTTGGGACGTCATTTACACATTGTGACCAGCCAGGAGCAAAGTACGAAACAAGGCTATTCGGTCAACAAAATCACAGCCAATTCTAACTCTGGCACTTGAGATCCTCTGCTCTTCGGACATGTTGGAGAGCAGCATTACATAAGTCTTGGTAATAATAATGATGGTGTGGTATGAGTTATTAATGTAGGAACATGCTATCGTGCAGAATGTTTTTAAAAACAAAATTCACTTAATTTTGTATCTTTATGTTGTAAATGTTTAAAAAAAATACACACACAACAAAATTACACGCACAAGCGCACACACACACACACACACACACACACACACACACACACACACACACACACACACACACACACACACACACACACACACACACACACACACACACACACACACACACACACACACACACACACACACACACACACACACACACACACACACACACACACACACACACACACACACACACACACACACACACACACACACACACACACACACACACACACACACACACACACACACACACACACACACACACACACACACACACACACACACACACACACACACACACACACACACACACACACACACACACACACACACACACACACACACACACACACACACACACACACACACACACACACACACACACACACACACACACACACACACACACACACACACACACACACAGTTGAACACAGCTGATATATTATTAAAACACAGCTGATATAAACATATTTTCTAGTATCTAGTTGTTTCCAGCATCCGGCAACGTTCTAATAACTGACTATAGTCTTTATACTTATATTGTGGTTAGAATGTTACGTCCTTTTGAGGTCTCATTCAAATAGTTAGCCTTTTCATAACTTTATTGCCAAGCACCACATGTACCGTGTCCGGTTTGCGTCTAGAATTCATAAATATGGCATGAAAGGCGGATGTGCTAATCACTACATTTACGTTTCTGGGTTTTGTAATATAAGTACACAACGCCAATTAGTAATGTCACACTGTTCCTCTTTCTATGGTGTATGTTTCTATGATGCATTTTAATTTACATGGCGCAAAGGTCTCAGGAAACGTTTTAATCTACCAGTTTGCACTCACTGTTATTATATGGTACTACTACTACTTTTAGCAGAATGTCTCCCGATTCAAATTCAGATCATGAATCGAACGGTGCGCTTTCTACAGAGTAGTTTTAAATGCAACAACAGTTTGGATAGACTCTCTTGAGAGGGCAATCTAGCCCTTCGGGGTATTGGTTCATATATGTCTAAAAGTTTCAATTACACTTTGTCTCAGTTCAAACTTGATGTCACGACTTTCTATAATATGAAACCTAGCTGCTTTTATTGTATCATTCAAAACTACTATCACAAGAGACTGGATAATAAACTATTAAACACAGTTTCCTTGGCAAAGGATGTGCTGAGAATGCGTGTAGCAGTTTTTTAGTCAAAGACGTGTTAGTCTCTTTGTGTGCAAAGATACTTCAATTGGAATTGAGTTGTACACATTGTCGTACGAATAAATATATATATATATATATATATATATATATATATATATATATATATATATATATATATATATATATATATATATATTTTAGTATTACTACACTACGGTGCCTCTAGTTTGCAATAATGCCGATACCGAGTTAAGACGATTACGTGCTGGTTTAGTCAATTGTAGTATACTCGTTTAGAATAGGTCTACCTACAGGTGTAAATGAAACAAAATTCACAGCATTTTGCCGAAACTCTAGACTCAAAAGTAGTTGCACCTCGTCTACTGTAAATGTGACATTTCCCGCGACTACAGTCAGGTCGCAGCAAGTAGGCTTACTTGGCTTTGTAGTTGATGTTTTGTGCATGCTACGTGTCGTGATCTTTTCATGCGAGTAGCAACAGCCTTACGGAAAAGCAGCAGTATTCACGAACACCGTACGAATGACGGAGAGTTGACACATGGGGTGTGGTGGGAAGTGAAGATGGGAGGTTGGTCCGAAAAAAATGGTGGGAGGTTGGTCCCCAAAATAGGTGGGAGGTTGGCCCAAAAAATAGGTGGGAGATGGGAGATTGGATTTTGAGGTGGGAGGCGGGAGGTATTAACACAGATTATATAAATAATATTATCCGACTCTCGCTTGGCTTCGTAAACTCGCCGAGAAGAGTTTGACTGCCTCAGAGATATGGTTTGACTGTTATACCAACTCAATTTGGTGAAAGAGTTAACTCGAAGCGCCAGCAGCCAATCGCCAATCAGCGACATTATCGAAATTCTACACTATAAATATTTTGTATGATTTAACTTTTCAGTGTGACAGTTTTGTCAATATAAACAACGTTTAAAGTGGACTCAAATGCATCATTAAAATATAAATAATATACATATATATATATATATATATATATATATATATATATATATATATATATATATTTATAATTTATATTTAATGATGCATTTGAGTCCACTTTAAACTGAGTGTGTGTATATATATATATATATATATATATATATATATATATATATATATATATATATATATATATATATATATATATATATATATATATATATATATATATATATATATATACATGTACTTATATTATACACACACACGCACGTACGAACGAACGCACGCACGCACGCATGCATATATATATATATATATATATATATATATATATATATATATATATATATATATATATATATATATATATGTATGTATATATATATATATATATATATATATATATATATATATATACATGTACATATATTACATACACGTGCGTGCGTGCGTGCGTGCGTGCGTGCGTGCGTGCGTGCGTGCGTGCGTGCGTGCACATGCACATGCACATGCACATGCACATGCACATGCACATGCACATGCACATGCACATGCACATGCACATGCACACATCCAGAATCTGAGCAAACACCCGCGGACTCTCATTATAACTCATCGGTTATGAGTAACATTTTACAAGCGCTTACAGTGCATACGAAAAGATTCTAAACTTGACTTGTGTTCATTTAGTATGATACTGCCACCGATTTTTGCGTGTCGATGCTACTGGCGAGGAACAGAAGCTCATCTCGACCTTGTCTCGCAAAGGCGTTCGTTTATGTGTCGTGTTAATTATCAGCGAACGTTGCGTGACGTTTTTCTATGACGTCTGCGCTTGGACGTTTCGTGGTGTTTTATTATGACGTCCGCACGTGGACGTTTCGTTGCGTTTTACCATGACGTCTGTGCGTGGACGTTTTGTGGCGTTTTATTTTGACGTCCGTGCTTGGAGGTCATAGCAACATGTAAGAGAACGCAGTATTACGTTCGGTTCGCCCACGTGTTCACGGAGAGACGCCATGACGGACCGCGAGAACAGTTAATAATCATGTATTCTAGCAGGAATTGGGAGGTTGGTCCTAAAAAATTGGGGGGGATGTGAGGTTAATTATCCTCAAGGGAAGTGGGATGTTATCCCCAATAACAGTTGGGAGCTGCAGAACTTTCTATTGAGCTAAGCATGGATGTGTTCTACACATGGCCGGTTCCAGGGGTGTCCATCAGGTGCCCGAGCACCCCTCCCCTCCCCCCGGGCCGGATTTTGTTTCCATCAAATCAACATTAGCTGTATATACACAGCGAAGTGGCACCTCCTGGACTTGTTTATCAGTTTAGGACATTTCTAACACGCAAAGTAGGGACATTGCCCCCAGTACTGCCATTTTTCTTTCGTTCTGATTTATTATCACTGTTAGGCTTTAAAACCTACGAGAGAGACTTAAGCCTTAAGCTACAGCCCCATATACGTTACTCTCCGTGAAATGACGTCACCCACCTCGAAACTGATGATAATGACGGCGATGTGGTAATATTTACTATGGTGCTGAGAACATGGCCGTTGAGACGACTGGTGTGGCTGCTTTGACGGTGTGGATGTGTTCAGTATGATCACACAAGTTCAAACTAGAATTGATTGAATTATTTGTGAAATATTTTACACATTTAAACAAAAATGTTTTCATGATAGTTGGTAAATATATCGCATGCAATAGCTTATACATACGGTGGCCCCCTCTTATAAAGCCCTTATAACAATTATTTGAGAAACTGGGCATCCCCTTTTGTAAAGGTCTGGATCCGTGCATGTTACATACATATACCTACGCTTGCTCGATTATAGCAAGGTATACATAACAGGTGAAAAAACAATCTTCTGCATTACTCATGAACATCAACATTAATGATGATTAGTTATAAACAACAAACTATTCTAAATAACATTAGTCTGTCCGTCGTATGGCGCCACTGATCTGACAAGTGCTAAATTTATTACATCACCCATAAGGCATTATACTCCTGGAACGACACTCGACCACATATTGCGTGACAAATAAAGCCCACCAAGTGTAGCCGTTATGTGTATGCTCTCCACCAAAACCTGGCAACATTTTTTATGGACATCAAGCATCTGAAAAATTGGTCAGCCGACGAGTAATTGCGAAGTATTTGGCAGTAGACAAACTGTTGGCGACTAAAAGTCGGTACGTGTATGACGAGCGTAACGTAACGTTTGTATAACCGCACCATCTGAGGTAGAATAGAAACTTTGACAGTTTAACCGGTATAGATTTCATCTACCACGAAGTATTAAGTGGGTTATGTAAACCTATATTCCGTATATTGATCGCATACGGAATGGAAGACAGAATTAAAAGCATACGGCCTACATTAGAAAACTCTGCTAACTACGTGAATATGTTTAAAAACAAAATCGACAAATTCTCAGAAGGGCGAATTAATACCTGTTTACACGAACAATTAATTGCCCAATTGGTCGGGCGACACTGTGTCACCGATATCGTGTCGTCCGATCAATTTGGCGATTAATCGCTCATGTAAGCCGGCCTTTGCACAATCGTTGGATTGTTGTCCACTTGCTATGTGCTGTTTTTGATTTGGAAGACAATCTTGCTAAATCTTATACAAAGCTACTTTTTCTATCATGATTTAAAACATGACATTTATGACATTTCAGCATTTCGCCTATTCCAATACTCGCGTTTCTGAGTGTTTAAACATGACAACGAATAGTCAAAACGCGTAATCATTTTGTCGAGGGCCAAGCCACACCTGTGCCCCTTGACGTGTGCTGTGTTGATTTGGTGCATGCGCACCTATAATACCTAACGTACAGGCATGGTAATTATAGGCCTACATTGAAACATGACATATAATTAACCAGGTAAAAGCATGGCATAGTTGGTGGCTAGAGCGGCACGGGGTTGTGCAGTGTAGGCTATATGGAGCACGCAAGCATATACTCATTTAATTACCGCGTACCGGAAGTCGATCGTTTGTGGCCTACGGTAACGGTGAGGTGCTGATTACATTTAGCAGCCTTTGACATAATTGACAACTTGCGCAGCCCTCCCACGTTGTAATTGACAGTGGTATTTACATCACGTTAACATCAAAATCAGATCGTTTTGCATAACGTGTTTCATAAGCGGCAGAACTGGGTGGCTCTGGGCGAAGTTTGGACTCCACGACAAGCTATTTTGATGGAGGATCGAGTAGATACTTTGACAGTTATGTTTTTTAATGCTAGCATTTACACAGTAATACGTAGATAATGTGTTCCATTCATTTATTGTCCTCTGTGAGAACGAGTATTTTCTTACATTCCTTTGACGTTCTTCGTAACAAAGGTCTCTCAGTTCTGGAATCGTTTTTAGTTGCTCTCCTCTCTATTCATTCTACGTATCTACACCCTTCTTACGATATAATCTCCCAAGCTTTTAGGAAGGATATAGATAAACTAGAACGAATACAGAGGAAAGCAACTAAAATGATTTCAAAACTGTGGGACCTTAGTTATGAAAAACGCCTAAAAGAATGTGGTTTAACGCCACTAAAAACGACGAGCGTTGAATTTTTCCCACTTTCAACTTCAATCCCCCATAATATTCAACAGCTTCCGACGCTTATATTATATGCGCTTGTCAAGTAATTAAAATCTACGCTGTAGGTGTGAATAGCATGGTAACAAGAAAACACCCGCCTGTCGATACGTGTGTAGGTCTATGCGTGCGTGCGTGCGTGCGTGCGTGCGTGCGTGCGTGCGTCGTGAGTGTCAACTATATGTTATATCATATACAAACTGTGAGTCCACTTAAAATAATATATATATATATATACATATATACATATATACATATATACATACATACATACATACATACATACATACATACATACATACATACATATATACAACATCAAAGAATGGACAAAACTTGCCTTCTTTCATGAGAAACAACTGACATCAGGGAACCGGCAAAAGTGGATCATCAGAGGATGTGCCCCAAAAGACCACCCACATTTATGGGATAGGTAATGAAGTCAATTGTAATAGTTGCTGATTAAATGGCAGAATTAGGACATTAATGTAGGATGACAACATTTCTTTCCACTCTCGTTCATTGTTCTCTTGATGCGTTCGGGTTTTTCTCGTCTGGTCTTAAACTGTTTCCCTGGCTCCTCTATATAGGCTGCACCAAAACTCTTACGCGGTGTTTGGTACACTAGTTTGCCCTGTTCTTCTGGCTCAACTCTGTCCATTGGGTGTAGGTTACCAACATGCGTCTGGTGGTTGTGTGGCCACATGGTACTTCGTCAGTACTCGATCAACTATCTCTGAGACACCTTCCACATATGGCATGATGACCTGTCTTCTGTAATTCTTGTCCTTTTTTCCTCTTGTCCGCCTTCTTAATTTGCTCTCCTTGTTATCCATCACCTTTTTCAAGGCCCAAGTCGGATAGCCGCACCTTCTAAAAGCTCCTTTTAGGTGTGCGTCCTGTTCCTTCTTGCCCCCTTCTTCAGAAGTTATCGCCTGACACCAGTTCATAGGAGTTCTGACTACTTCTAACTTCTGGTGCTCAAGGTGGTGGGTCGCAAAGTTCAGATACTTTTTTTGGTCAGCGTGGGTCTTCTTTCTGTATACTGTGGACTTCACATTACCATCGTCCTTTCTGGTAAACTTAAACAATTTCCATCAAGGGATGGCATGATGTTGTCCTCTTCATCTTCTCTTGTGAATCTGCTGATATGTTGTTGTCGTTCTTCCGCACTGTCTGTATGGAGGTCCTACTAGGAAAAGTATATCATCCACATTCCGCTTCCAGTTCCTTTGATTGCAGTCGTCTGGGCCTGGGCTGTGGCAATGATGTTTAGTTCCAGGTCCTCGTGTACAAGTTCACAACAATGGGGTATTGGTCTGTTCATGTTCTACACCGAGCTTCTGGTAATTTTCTCCGTCATCCTAACAGAACGTCATTCTCATTCGTTCTGACGAAACCATCTTGATAAGATATGCGAAAGTCTGTATAACTACGACTAAAACCACACGTAACAAAACAAAACGTTGGGCTAACAGTACTATATTTATTAAAACATTGTTTTATTAATCTTATCATGAAAATTAAAACCTATAGCATTTATTATAATTAGCATTCAGTGTTTTTACTTTGACTTGGGCAGTATAACAATTACGCAACATTAATATACCGGTCTATATCTAGTTTTAGTACTATTTCATAGATGCCTCCGCTGCAGTCACGGATGTACTCCGAACACCGATTCCGAAACGTAAACACACAAGCAGTCCGCGACACACACAACCCACGTGTTGACACCCGAATGGCAATTGGGAATAGTGCCAATGTATAGAAATATCAGGTATCTTAAGTCCAAAAGTGGTCGAATGCAAATTATTTAGATTGCAATGCAACGATCCAAGAACTACGTCAATTATTGGCTTGGATATTATTTATCCTGAGTCAAGAGTCAGCAACTTCGCCGACCGTACTAGTCCAAATCCAAACTCCCTTACGGATCTCATTGCGGCTTTTCATGCTAATGTTTGAATAGGTTGTTGCGCGTACAAAACGCGCGCCAACACTGCACAAGTTTGACAGCGGCATTGAGCGTTGGTGCTGTACGCGTATCTACAACAGTATAGCAGTATATATGGAGGCACACACGGTGATACTCTAATGTGTACGATGATATACAACCACATGGTATGGCCACAAAAGTGATTTATTTTACCGTCTACGGAAAGGACGAACAAGCCGAATTTTACGAAGACGATTCGCCCGAGGATGTGAAAGGTTGGTCGTAGCGTTCGGCTGGTCTTGGCTAGCGCACCTTAACAATCAGTGTGCACTTCGCTGGTCAGTTATTGAAATCATAATAATGACCCAGTGGTTTTATAATAGATAAGCGTTCGATCATTCGACGGAATATGTGGTCGTATGCGCAGTTTTAGCTTAATTCGTTTTGAGCTGTAGATGTCAGATTGTTAGTTGTTTGTGTTTCCTGGGAAGCGGCAGTGACACTGTGACTGTCACTGACAGTCGGCGATGAGAGGAGGGCGGGGTCAGTTGTACCCGCTTGTTAACGCTGCTGAGACTGATAATTGGTACTGGTAGTACTTAAACTGGTGCACTGCCACTGAGTGCTACGAAGAATGTATCAAAATATTTACAGATGTGTGGAGCCTACAACAAAAGTTTGATTTGTTTAATAGGTTTGCATCTTGACTATCAAAAGATTCTTTGTAAGTTGTTGCCAATGTTGGCCTGCTGTACCAATCATGGCAATGACAGTGTGTTGATGTAGCCTTGTTCTAATTGTAGGGCTAAGTCCTGTACCACCATGTCCACGATGTAGACTATTGTTGTCTTGTAGACCTGCTGTACCACAGTGGTACAGTCTTGTAGGCTAACTGTACCACCATAATGTAAACTTTATTGCAGTCTTGTATGCCTAATATAGGGTAACCTGGGATAAAACGGTAAGACGGGGCCCACATCACGTATGCAAAGTATAACACTCTGAATGTCCCCTAATCTGGTGCAGAATGATGCTAACATCTATCGGATACCCACCCCGAAAGCTCAGCAACATGAGACAGACGTAATTAAATCAGTGTGTTTTTTACTTTTACATGCACTATTATATTGACAGATCTAATATTCGCCAATAGTAAAATTGGTGCAACTCACTATGTAACGGTGTGAATCATGAACTAATTGGTGACCTGATAATATTATTATTCAGTTGACAGGTCAGGCAATACAAAATGGGCAATGGTAAGTTGTGTTTTATATACATTGTGAATGTGGGGCAAGATGATCCCCATGAATGTGGGGCAAGATGGTCCCTATATCTTACCTCACACGCATAATGCATCATATACATTACACATGCCTAGGTATGTGTATACATTTAATATAATATGAATGTTAAAAAATTTAACTTATGCTAGCCTGTAGGGTATAACTATGACAGAATATTACTAAACTCATTTTATATTATGTATAGATTGCAAGGTATATATTGTAGGCTAACTTCAATTTAAATTTAACAACTGTACTAGCCCAGTATATTACTATATTATACTATTTGTATGTATACATTCTATTTTCAGGCAATGGTTCGTTCATATAAGAGAAATGCTCAGGGTAGGGAATTATGGGGAATTATATTAATAATCAGGCCACAATTAAGAGTGAGGTCAAACTAATACAGTCATTTAAATATTGTTAAATAGTTTTAATGAAAATGTATAGTAGTGATTTAGTTTGTTTTCTTTGAATCACCCAGGTTTTTATTTTAGCGAAATGTAACAATAATAATAATACATGCGCACGCACACACACACACACACACGCACACACGCACACACGCACACACATAATTTATGTAAGCTTTGTTTGAATATTATACAACCCCCTCATGTGCAGTTCATTCTGGGGTCATTAGGTGTTTGTAATGGTGAACCTGTGTAATCTGTGTATGGGCCAGAGAGTCTGCCAGACCAGTAACAGTGACAACAGACAATGCACTGCAGCACCAGCAACAAAAGCACTGACCACCTACTACACAACTGGCTGCAGGGGATTTAGAAGTACTTCAACTGATTTACTCAAGATTGCTTGTTTAATGCGCCTATTTGTGTACAGTACATTGGATAGAAAGGCTATAACATTTAATGACATCTTTGGCACAGTACATGTTCCTGGTAATTTGTCTGGTGGCAGGTACCACTACATTCATTTCAATGGAAGGGTGCCTGGAGTGGTCTATTAATAGTATTATGTTGTATATGGCAGCCGTATAATATATAATCTATTTTATGAGTGGAAGCATTGTAACGGTTTCATGTGGGAGCCAGTCGGCAGACTGACGTTTAGTAGTCAGCCTGCAGTGAAAGTGTATGAATTTTACTGTTAAAATTGCAGAGAATCTCAGGGGGGAAAATCTGAAGTTTCACCAATTTTAAGTAAATATGTTTTGATTAACCCATTAGGCCCCAGGATTTTATTAAAACATGCTCCCCTGTTCCCAGGATTTCTGGCAAATTTTGAGCGATTTTACCTCCTTGTGTTCAAAAATCTGTAGAAAAAACTATTCAATATTGACAATTACAAGTTGTGTTTATTTTGAAGAATAGTAATTTCTCCAGATGCACGTATATATATAGAAATAGGATATATTAATAAAATGTTGACATTTGATCACAATTTGCAAAGACAAAATAATAAATTTGTTAAAACTTTGAAAGTTTGGACTGACATTTGACAATGATCCCATGCTATAACCCTATGCAACCCAGTGAAGAAAATGTAGCTATATGTGTTAGCTTTGCACCACAGAAAAAATTATAAAATTCTGACGGTTATTTTTCAGGTTACACCATATTTTATCATGACATAGAAATAAAAATTTTCGAGATAGCGTGAACAAAACCAATGAAAATCAAGATTTCCGAAAGGGCAACACATGCACATAACGAGCTGTTGTTGTTGCAAAATGTATCTGCTAGGGTGTGGCAAAATTTGGTAGCATTTAGTTCAGTAGTTATTCGCCAGGATTTTTTTGAATAGAGGGTCCTGTATGCGGCCGACGGTGGCCGTTCCAGGACTGCACAGAGCGGCCGGCCGCAGCCGTTGTGGGGTCTGATGGGTTAAATGGTCCAGTGTCTTATGGTCTAATTTTCACTAGATCATGACAATGGATAGTATCAAAACTTGTACAGTTATTGTGTAAGTCATGTAGGTGGTTCCCATCTGGGTTACCTAAGTCAAGATCTGGTCAAAATCAAAGAAAACCAGATGATGGTGATGACTGGACAAAAATCTAAAGAGAATCAAGATTGTCGGGTATTTACCAGCATAAATAAAAAAACAGTCATGAAAGGGTTAAACACAGGCTTACAAAAAAGCGAACAAAACATAGAATACATTCAGAGACAGGCAATGCAGATCATTTTCCTAGATAAGTCATACACCAAAGCCATCACTGCAGCCAATCTACCAATGCTGTCGGACAGGAGGGAGAAGTTATGTAGAACACTGTTCATAAGCATGCAACACTCTACACATAAATTACACCATCTTCTGCCTCCCTCTGGGAAACTCCGTACACAACTCGAAACACTTGGACTTACTGTGTGCCGTGTTGCAGAACTGCAAGATTTCAGAACTCTTATACCATATGCTTTAAGACACTGGCAGTAATTATGAACTCGTTTATAAATTAGCTACTTTTTATGTATTAGTAGTAGGCCATATAATTTATTTTACTATAATTTTGCCTGTTTTAATTGATGATTCCGTACTTTATATTTACCTTGTTTATTTACAAACAACTTTAAACATGATGTTCATACACCTTTTAAATTTGTTATATTTTAAGTCATATTTTTTTTCTTAATTTATTATCAATGGTTGTTTTACTGTGCCAGTTGTATAATTCAACTGCTATAGTTGCCATTTTAATAACATTATTATTAAAAAAAATTATTATAATATTCCTTGAAATGCAGCAAGCAGAACTTGCTAATTGGCTAAAGATGAGTGGTTTCTAGACAAAGTTGTTGCTATGAGCACGATATCCTGGAAATGTCATACATCACAATGGAATCCTGCGTAATTGGCAAACACAGCATGGAATTGCATAGCATTGGTGTGCTAATGCATATCATGCATTGCAGAGCCAGCATGTAACCAGTAATTGTAACCAGTAAATATTCTGACTGGCTACTTGAAGTAGAAGGAAGAGCTCTAGTTGGAACACCATTTATGCGTCAGTGTGTTTTTCCTTTTTCTGTGGCTTGCCTTCGTTCCCTGCTTGTGTATAATACATTCATCAGGAGGTACATACATATCCTGGCCTTCTGTTTGTCTAGAATATAATGTTAAAACATATAAATTTGTCACGGTGATTCAGATTAACCTTCAAGAAACTGTTGGTATTAATTCTAAATATTTATAAACATATTTTGTAGCAAGACCCTATAGATTGTTGTTCTGCCATTTTTGTGAGTAATATGAGTTGAGGCAATGAGAGGGTGGGATGAGATGAGGGTGACAGTGACAGTGAAAGGGTGTGATGAGAGGAGGGTGACAGTGGCAGTGAAAGGGTGAGATGAGAGGAGGGTGACAGTGGCAGTGAAAGGGTGGGATGAGAGCAGGGTGACAGTGGCAGTGAGAGGGTGGGATGAGAGGAGGGTGACAGTGACAGGGTGGGATGAGAGGAGGGTGACAGTGGCAGTGACAGGGTGGGATGAGAGGAGGGTGACAGTGGCAGTGACAGGGTGGGATGAGAAGAGGGCGGGGTCAGGTGTTAACATCGCTGAGACTGATAGTTGGTGATATTTATAGTGTTGCATTAATTAATTGAGTGTTACAAAGGATATTTAGAGGTTTGAGACCAGAAAAAAGTTTTATTTTTGTTTAATAGATTTGCTTCTGTGTAAGTTGTTGGCCTACTGTGTGATATCCGTAGTCTTGTTCTATTTGTAGGCCTATGTTATATACCTACTGATGTACTATGTACCTATCTGGCTCAAGTTGCTGTGGTAATTGATTTAAAGTTGCCCTGGTGGGAAAACCTGGAAAGGTTACTTGGACCTTGGACTAGGCAAGGTATATATTCTCATGCATCCAGCGTTTCTCTCAAGTTATGTTATTACAAACTCATAGATGTTGTCTACTAAGTGCCTCAAACAGCGTTCAGGACCATGTACATTTCTATGTACACTAAGAAGTATAGGACTGACATACACAGTCAGAGCATGTATGAACAATAGAGGCAGTCATGGTTGAATGACTTGAGATTAAGCAGTTGCTGTTGACTAACTCAGATTAAAGTGATTGTCTGCCTGTCACTAGCCAATGACCATGAAAAGCAAAACTGAAGTGTGTCAGTCTGCCACCACTCTAAGAGTCAACCTACTTGTCATTGGCTAGACATGTGTATTAGGCATGCTAGTATAGTTGTTGGCACTGTTGCCTTATTAGCTTCCTGAGCTACTTCTGGAGTATGTTGTTTGGGTGCTAACTTTGTCTTTGTCAGTGGATGATTTGTCAGTGGGTGATTAGGCATCAGCAGCGTAGAGCAAAGAACAGGACATTACGCATATATTTCTTTTTCACACTTTGATTTGTATATGGAAATAAATAAGGAATGTCTCTGGACTGTCACTAGCAAATACAGCAGTCTCTGAACTGTTGCCAACAAATACAGCAGTCTCTGAACCATCGCCAGCAAATCCAGCAGTATCTGAGCTGTCACCAACAAATACAGCAGTCTCTGAACCATCGCCAGCAAATCCAGCAGTCTCTGAGCTGTCACCAGCAAATACAGCAGTCCTAAAAATGTCACCAGCAAGTACAGCAGTCTCAGTACTGTCATCAACAAATACGGCAGTCTCAGAACTGTCATCAACAAATCCAGCAGTATCTGAACTGTCACCTGCAAATACAGCAGTCTCTGAACTGTCGCCAGCAAATGCAGCAGTCCTAGAAATGTCATCAGCAAGTACAGCAGTTTCAGTACTGTCATCAACAAATACGGCAGTCTGAAGACTGTCACCTACAAATACGGCAGTCTGAGGACTGTCTCCAGCAAATTCAGCAGTCTCAGGACTGTCACCAGCAAATGCAGCAGTCAGGAACTGTCACCATTGTCATCACTATCTGTTTTGCATTTCAACGTCATATACAAAGTCTGCCCTGAGTTACTGTCCTCATTATTTCTTATTCATGATTATCTACTATACAAGTGTCTGTTTTGTGCTTTAATACATCAGATATGTGACTTGAAGGCTGACAGTCCTGTCGTGATAAAAGTATCTGTAGAATGAGAATTGACATAAAATCATTGTAAATATCTCCAAGTGCAGTCATTAATCTTATCCACTGAGGCAGTTTAATTAGCCCACACTGACCAGTGGAATTTATGCTGCCCAGTGGCTATAAGTACTTAAGTAGCCATGTAAACCTGACTGGTCATAATGAGAGAGATCATGCAAGTCATTGATGTCACACTAGGAGCTGCATAAGTAGGCCTGTCAACAACTGCACTACCCTAATGCACCTGACTATGTCCTTGTGGTGACACTAACCTACAGGTGCTCTGTGTCACCAGCTGCTGTGACAGTTACTGTACTACTACCACCAGTGGATGATGACACTCACCTCTCAAGTGCTGTGTCAACACTCAAGTATGGAAATCCAAGATGCGTCTGTTATACAATCAGTTCTCCACACAAACACTGTCTATGAATGTATTGCTATGTATCTGGTATCTGAGGTTTTATATTTTAGTACATAATATGGTATGAAGAATATTCCTCACGGGGAAAGACTTGAGAGATTGAAACTTCCCACACTTGCATATAAACAGACTGGTGGTGATATGATTGACGTATATATGACAGTGATGTATCTATAACCTTGTCAAGCTGCACAAAGACAGTGATACAAGGGAAGGAACAACGGGTCATTGTTTGAAATTGTTTATAGAACGTGCTTGTACAAATGTTAGAAAAGAAAGCTTCTTACTTAGAGTTACCAGATTATGGAATGATCTACCGGAAGTAGTTGTAACTGCCCCAATTGGAGTACTGAGGAGTTTCTCTACAACTACAAAGCTGCCTTGCCAGGAAGTTGTAGAGCATTCCAAGGGAAAGTTGAAGAACTGACCACCCAGGCCACTGCCTACGATCAGGAAGAACCTAAGTAAACCTAAGTAAGTAATGTATGGGTGTCAAATGTTATGTATACATACATACATACAATAGTAAAAAAAAATTTCTCTCATTTGGTCAGTATTGTGATAAAGTTGACAACTAAGAACGTAGAAGTGAGAATGTTTGGCCTGCTGGCAAGTGTTGTTGGTCTACTGTAGTTGTGTGGTCAAGGAGGAATGTCATGACATCATGTAATGCTGTATAGCAATTTGTACAACATAATACTGTGACTTTAGGGCAGTCTGATATGATCTGGTTTTTAGATATATCAGTGCACTGTGTAAAACCAACCAGCAGATCTTTGAGATATCCCACTAATCAGTAACTTACCTTTGTGGCAGTTATAACTGATTAAATCTAAGTTCAGTGCTTCACTGTGGGGAGTACCCCTTCCAGACATATTGCCCTAATGCACATGAATATGTCCTTGTGGTGACACTAACCTACAGGTGCTCTGTCAGTGTCAACACTGCACTGTGCCATCAGCTGCTGTGACAGTTCTGGCTGCTGTATCAGACACTAACATCAGAGGTGGTCTGTCAACACTTCCAGACCTATTGCCCAGGCATAATGAGACACTTATAAAATAGTTTTCTGAGGTAAGACTGGATGGGCATAGCTACAGTTGCACTTACACAACCAACCACAGCTGGCTGTAATATACTGATAATGCAAAGGGTGTAATTATAATTGTAATATTTAATATTATCGAGTTTGTCAATGATGATGGGATGTCGTGTTCCTTACTGTTCATTATGTTCTCGTTCAGGTCACTGAATGTCTCGGTCGCTGACAGAGTGGCGCAGCAAGAATTGTTGTTATGGTCAAAATCAATAACTTGTGGATGTTTTAATAAATGCTGTTCAAAATGCCACAGTGAATTAATTAATTTGCAGGTAGTTAGGATTATTTTTGGAGTAGCTCTAGAGTGTGTAAGAGTGCTCCAGATGACAGACTAGTTGTGGTTTGGAATACAGGACATCATCAGTCATAGTTTCTGAGACTACACAAGACTGGTCAACATCTGCTAATGTTGCAGTTGGTCTTTCTAAGGCTGCTCATATGGACAAATTGCCCGTATAGAATCCCTCTCCGCCTGTGAGATTTATATGCAATATTTATAATGAAAATTTACAAATATAATATATGTTTTGACCGTACGATATTGCGCACAGCTAACGCTTTGAAGCTTGGGCAATTTAGTTTAGACATTGGTGAATATGTGAACAAATATTTTTGCGCAGTAATTGTAGCACGGCTGAATGCTTCCCAGAGAAGTCAAGTTGGTGTTGGATTGAACAGGTCTGCCAGGGTAAAATGTAAAGAGCTTTGAACAGTCCCAAGGAATGGATAGCGCGCTATATAAGAATGTACCTATTTTACTGGTTGCAATAACTGTTTGCCAGTAATTAGTATATTTTTAGCGGTATTGTGTTAGTATCACATATCTGTAGCCAATTCATATAATTGATCTATTCTTACATTGTGTCAGAATATATCAATGATAATTATAAACTGAAGTGCAATATAGACATGTAAGTAGATAGGTGGCACATCTGGTGTATGTAAAGTTGCTTTAGCCGATCTCTGAGATAACCAAACTATTCATAAATTATCGTCTGTGATAAGGCAACTTTTCTCATTGACCACGACACTGCCATTGAAAGACACGGATTTGATTATACAGTTCTAAGTGGTTCTTGAAATCAACTTGTATTCACAGAAATTTCCATTTGGATATCAACAATTAGTTGTACACAGTCAACAATGAACTGACTAGCAGCAGGTAACAACGATGTACACAGTTTGTGCACTGTCATTGCTGGTGGCTGCAGAATGATAAGTTTCAAAATAGTGTAGCATGCCCTGTAGGAAATAATGCCTATGTGTAAATAGCTTAGAAAATAACAATGAATATTTATCCCACTTAGTTCAGTTTTATTCTCATGCAATACCGTTATTCTTGTAAATTCAGCGAGCAACCAAGAAGGGACTGACATGACTTGTCCCCATTCTTGGGACTGACATGACTTGTCCCCATTCTTGGGACTGATAGGACTTGTCCCGAGTCTTAGGACTGACAAGACTTGTCAGTCCTAAGACTGGGGGAAGACTTGTCCCCAGTCTTAGGACTGACAAGACTTTTCCTCAGTCTTAGGATTGACAAGACTTGTCCCCATTCTTGGGACTAATATGACTTGTTCCCATTCTTGGGACTGACATGCCCCAGAGAAGCATATACATGCAAAGATTGATCAAAATGTACTTATTTTCACTTAAAGCCTCCACACATTCCATGACGCAACAGTTAGGACAGTCCACTTGTAATAACGGCAGTTTTCCGGAGTCGGACACTACACGACTTCTTACGACGATTGCCGCGCACACGGACAGCTCAATTGTCGGCAACCCACCATAATCTTCAGTCTCATCGTTATACCATGTCACCATCTTGTCATTTACAGCTCACTATGCAACTGTGAGCACAACCACAGGGTTTCAAGCAAGGAGCCTCGATTATGTATCACGCAACATTGGCTAACGGGTTCCCGGCAATTGAGTGGCATTCAAAGAACTTCTCAAACTTGTGACTGGGCTTTGAGTTGCCAATCCAGGGCTGCGCACGCTGGCAACTAATCTGGTTCCCGAATAAATTTTTGAATCGGATAAAATTCCCTGTCACAGGCTAGATTTGAGTCGTAATGAGTTGGCAATCGGGAGTCGTAGATGCATTTTCCACGCACACTGATGACTTCACAGTTTGTGACAGTTGCGCTGAGCAAAAACAGTAAACCAGTCACCAGTGTACGCTGGGCATTATACTAGTTAGGCAGCTTAATGAATTGAACATTGCGAATAAAAGCAGACCTTTTTAGCAGCTGTGGACATCAAGAAGACTGATGGTGGAACTAATATGGACAATTTCCTACTGATAGTACACATTTACAACATTTTGTGGAGAGCTAATTACAAAACCTTAAATTATCATTCTGCTTCCGTGGCGCCAGCAAGGACAACAGGAAATCAAACTGCATCTGGCAACTCTCAAGGATTTTTTCAAGGCAGATTGTAATGGAACTTTGGGTGGCCTCATCGAAGGGACAGGCATGCTGGAGTGAAGGGTTCAGTACTACATGGTAGAAATGTGGCTGGATGTTATCTATTAATAATTAAAACCAACACAGGTTGTATAGTATTCATAAGGATATCTTTGAGATACTACAAAATAAGTAAAACAAAACATGAAGCGTTTACAAAGCCATACAAATTATATTTCTTATACAAATTTGTCAATTATCGTTGAACAGCTGTCCCCCCATCAGAGGGATGTTGACACGGTCAAACAGTCCGTACATTGAGAAACTGTCCCTACATAGCAGGAGTCCACTTGTCGGAGGGTCCGCTAAGGCAGGGACTACCAACGTCTACCGTAAACCTTTCTAGCAGTTCTTGCACATCACTGCCGAACTATAGCTGACTGCGAATCTGTGCCCAGAACCTGATGCCTAGTGAACAGGAGGGCGTGTGTGTGCACGTTTCCATGATACGTCGTGCTGGCCACTTCTCATTATGTGTCATCTGCAACATGACCATACCCTTGGTGCACACTCGGAGGTTATGAGTTTTCTAAATGACAAGGTTCAGTAATGAGCTGGCAACGTGACGTGCAGGCAATGTTGACCTGTCACCGAGCAGACCCCACAGCACTCGTTGCCATAGCGCGGATCTGTCTGCTGGCAGTTTTATGCTGATGAATATGTGCAGTTGATTCCATCACAGACATTTGCTTTACATCATTTACGGTTTGTCATGTAACTTGGGTCAGAGAGGACACGATTTGAATCTGGATTTGGAGCAATTATTTTCAGAAGAAAATTGTAGATACATGTTATATAATCACTGAAATCAATGGCTAACTAGAATTTAGACTAAGATGCATCCTTTTTTTCCTAGAGGACAGCAGTGTAGTTTAGACATTTTTTGAACCGCTCCCCTAATGCTTCCTTCAGCATGTTAAGGCAGCTATTTACCACTCCCTCTGTTGTTTATGCCAGGAGGTCAGCACTTGTAGGATGGAGTTGTTCATCTTGCAGAGAACATGCAGAATACTAAGCCAGTTATACTGATACACTGGTACCAGAGCCAAATGTCTGGTTATTGCATCAGTACCGGAGCCAAATGTTTGGTTAATGCATCGGTACCAGATCCAAACGTCTGGATACTGCGTAGGCAGTATTAGGCATTGGAGCAAATGTCTGGTTAATTTAACTGCACTGGTATGGGAGCCAAACGTTTGGATACTGCACTGGTAGCCAGATGAACTAGTGAAAGAGGGAGAGAGAGAGAGGACAGAGTGGGGGAGGTAGGTGGGGGAAAGCGGGGGAGGCACGGAGGAGGGGAGGGGTGGGAGACGGACAGAGGAGAGAGAGGCAACTTTCAAACTTACATAATTATATGTGTTTTCAATATGGCTGCACCAGTGACCACAATTGCACTGATACATTCATTTATATGGTTACGTATCACATTGTCCCGTGTCAGTGCTGCTGTCTGTTCCACTGTTGACTTAGGTTTGGTCCACCATATAGGCATATGAGGCTGTCAGTATGACCACAGGGGTTAACTGACCACATACATACTTAACTTACAGTCATTCAGCATTCACTAGTTAGTCTAGTGAAAGGTCAATCAAGAGTTATATGGTACATTCTTCATTGCCAAGAATTTCTAAAATTATGATTCTACTTTGATGGTCAAAGTTGGTGCATCGTTAGGTACTTGTCACTGTTACCAGGTAGCAGTTGTAACTTTGACTATAGTTTAATAATAATTATGTAATAATAACTATGTAATTATAGTTTAATAATAATTGTAATTGAATTTTTATGATGCTGTGTAGTTGTAATTGACCATTGTATTTGAACTTACCCCTGGCAGCAGAAATGGTTGAATTAACCTAAAACTATCAGCATGTAAGTTGATTCCATATCCTGTTGCATTCATAATGAAAATAAGTTAGATACCTGTCAAAATATTGGTATTGCTCTACAACACCTCATTAGAGCGCTGACGAAAGAACCGCCAAGGTTCTGAAAGAACCGCCATGGTTCTGAAAGAACCGCCAAGGTTCTGAAAGAACCGCCATGGTTCTGAAAGAACCGCCAAGGTTCTGAAAGAACCGCCATGGTTCTGAAAGAATCGCCAAGGTTCTGAAAGAACCGCCATGGTTCTGAAAGAATCGCCATGGTTCTGAAAGAACCGCCATTGTTCTGAAAGAACCGCCATGGTTCTGAAAGAACCGCCATGGTTCTGAAAGAACCGCCATGGTTCTGAAAGGACCGCCATGGTTCTGAAAGGACCGCCATGGTTCTGAAAGGACCGCCATGGTTCTGAAAGAACCGCCATGGTTCTGAAAGAACCGCCATGGTTCTGAAAGAACCGCCATGGTTCTGATAGAACCGCCATGGTTCTGAAAGAACCGCCAAGGTTCTGAAAGAATCGCCATGGTTCTGAAAGAACCGCCAAGGTTCTGAAAGGTCCATGGAACAATACACGTATTCTAGTAGGTGTCTAACTTATTTTCAAAACTTAAACCTGTTTTAAAATGAGCAGTAATGGTACATTTAATTGCCTTTTTATACAATAATGTACACTGTAATCATACTCAACTTATGGAGTTATGGAGTGAGCTGTCAATTAACAGAACAATCTATGAACCATTGCAACTGACTCTTCATGATACACGAGTCATAATTGTTATTGATTTTTTAAGTGCTATAATTGTGTTAATAAGTGTAATTGATTTTTTGAAGTGTAGTAATTGTAATTGAGTTTTTATGACCATTGTAATAGAATCCAGCCCTGCTGGGTGGGCAGTGGTAATAGTTGCCCAGTGCCTGGTGCAAGTCATTATTAATAAGTACATGACTTTGACACTGTTAATTAGTGCAGGACCCAGTGCGTTAGTCCAGAACTCTTGTGTCTCAGGCTAGGTTAAACATTGCTGGATGGAATGTGATGGTAGCTGCCAACAATTTAGTTCCTCTTAAAATAACCTAATGGGTGTGATGTCATCTAGAATGCTGGCATTACATAATTTTATATCATGTAATGGTTTCAAGTTTACCTCACACTTTAAACTCCCGCCTCGGTTTATTTAGCCCATTGCAAACCAGGTTCGTTGATGTGTGCAAATAGTTTAAGTAATGGAGTTCCTTAAGTAACCTGGACAATCGGTTTAATAAAAGATTGCATATTATTTTTTTAATCATTGAAAGACTTGACTTTTATCTTTAGATCGGGAAACTATAAACATAGCCTTGTGTTTATAGGCCTTATGCCTTAGTATATAGAGCCTTATGCCTTGGTATATAGAGCCTTATGCCTTAGAAAATAGAGCCTTATGCCTTAGTATATAATTTAATTCTTTGTCCGACGATTTCATAAAATATAAATAATCTGTACAAATGAGCTAGGATGTTTTAGTGGACACTAGATAGAGTTGAGACGAGCAGGGAGGGGTTGATTTTAGGAAGGACCTTTACTTTTCCATTCATTTTCTGAGCCTAAAGTAGATTTATCACACATCATACATTGTACTGTGGAAACAGTTGCTGTATAAACATTTACAAATGTACAGAACCTGCCTTGCATCACAGATCAAGTAGAATTAAGTAGGCTTGATTAGTGGGTGCTGAGAAAACATTAAGATATTTACTTGTGCAGACTTGGGCTTACACAGCGGGTAAGGCTAATCATACACGGGTGGAAATGATACATGTTGGAAGTGATACATGTTGGAAGTGTTACATGTTGGAAGTGGGCCAAATGTGTAACACAGATGAGTAGTAGTGTTTACAGTGCGGATTACAATGCTGTATCGTGTATCAATGCTATCATAAATACAACAACCTGAGCACATCTGCCTATATATTTATGGGATAGGCATGCGTACCTTCATTGTAAGTTTCTTGAGTCTATATATTTTGTGGTTCATGTGCATTAGCATGAACAAATCTCCTGGACAAGTGTTTGTCTGTGAAGACAGTTCTTGTTGCCAATGACAGGGTGCTATTACTGTGTTCTCATGCTCCAAGTAGGCTGACTTTATCACAGCCAGTGTGAGATGAGTGACTTTGACTGCCATCTGTGTCCTGTCATTGAAGATGATTCCTAGAAAAAGCGTCTCTGCATTATGTGCAGGGGTGAGATTAGCAAGTCATGGAAGGTAGCCAGTCGGGCTACCAACTTTGCAAAGTGAAGTAGCCCGACAGCTTCTTAGGTAGACCACTTGCTAATCAATACTTTGATGATAGAAAGTAAATACTTTGAAGATAAAATGAATGAATGACATCAACCACAAATAAAAAACATCAAAAACAAACAGTTTTGAAACATTTATTTTCAAGGCAGGATCAATAGAATGTGATACATAGTACTGAATAATACAGTATACAATTATACACAGGTTGTTTTTTTTCTGCATAACACGGTACACCAACAGTCTACGCGAAAAGTCTCCAAGCGTCACAGGACATCAGGTCCTGTGAACTGAATAGTTTTGCTGATTTTTATGGGACCTAATTTTACCTTTGCCTAGAGAAACTTTAACCAGGTTCCCGAATAATTCTCCAGAAGCGCTCCATGCACCATGGAGATAATTATATCTAACTATAATCGAGATATCGTATGTTTTTATGTATGTATGTTTATATGTGGTTATGTTCACGTTTTTCTCCTAGACGGCTTGCACCTCGGGCGCCAAACTTTCAGGGATTAATCTACGACCCCACTAATGAAATGTAACGCCTTCATTATTTCGAAATACACCATATATCAAGGGTTCTTAGTGGTTTTTATGGTAAATCAAATGTTCGTGCATAAAACGTTAACTTCCAACAATTGCAGAAACCACGCGCGCCACGGGTGCAGCGAATACTTCGGTACGTAGATCGTTTGAGAGTATGTATAGTCATATGGGCGGTTTATATTATTATAGTAGAAATCACGCACCCACGTACACAATAAAAAGACAGAATAAAAATACACAGTAGAAAGCAGCTATTCTACTATTTTACAACCAACACATGTATCCATGCCCCATGGGTCTAAATTCGCGCAATTTTCTACATTTTGAACATTCAATGAGTATTGCATCACGTGTGTGACGTGGTTGTTTCAGGTAATACGTTCGAGCATATTGATGGCATATTGGCCTGAGGCATTTGGTAAATATTGCTACCATGACTGTCACGTATAAACTACCACGTAATCCCGTTTTGGGGACTGGGCATTTTTTCTAGTATATATAAAAGTGGCGCCACGCGGCACCAAGACTGCTAACATGACCGGTTATTTTTTCAATGTAGAATGACCATTCATTTACATGTTGAGCGTTGATGTGGTTGATTAAAAATACAATGAATTCTCCCTATCGCTTCGGCTACGGTTTAGCAACATTTCTTGCAATGTCAAACGTGTCACAAACGATTTATGGTTAACATATAGCCAGGACAACACTTCTGAGATGTTTATTAACATTCCGTTTATTTTTGCTGGGTCTAAAATATTGCAGCTCCGTAAATATTTTGAGTCGCCATGCGGGCTACTGTAGTCAAAAATTTAAGTCGCCCGAAGCCAGTTTTGGCCACCATTGGCGACCGGGCGACCTCTAAATGTCACCCCTGATGCGTATGGTTCGTAGTTTCACATGAATAGATGAATGCTTCATACGTTAAGAGAATTACATGTAATCTGATATCATGTGGTCCATCTCAGTGGTAGGTTTATTAGTTAAAATGGTCTCCTGCAGATATCTGCACAACTCATCCTCTCTTACTGTGTGGTCAGTCATCCTCTCTAGCCGATTAACGCTCTAGCCATGTGGTCAGTCATCCTCTCCGGCCATGTGATCAGTCATCCTCTACAACCATGTGGTCAGTCATCCTCTCCCGCCATGTGGTCAGTTATACTTTCTGGCTGTGTGGTCAGTCATCTTTTCTGGCTGTGGTCATTCATCCTCTCTAGCCATGTGGTCAGTCATCATCTCCAGCCATGTGGTCAGTCATCCTCTCCGGCCATGTGATCAGTCAACCTCTACAACCATGTGGTCAGTCATCCTCTCCCGCCATGTGGTCAGTTATCCTTTCTGGCTGTGTGGTCAGTCATCTTTTCTGGCTGGCTTCTTCCAATATTCATCCTAGCATCAACGTGCTGAGGATGCAGGCAACACTTTTTATACGTGCAAGGGGTAATTGGGCGGGGAGTACAGAAAGGGGCGTTTCATGGGGTTAGTTTGTACAGCTGCCTAAGGAAAACAACACTGTTGATGCTAGTTATAAAGCTAATCCTCACTGCTGTTTGCCCAGATACAAGTGGATACTAATGCTAAGATGGATATTCTAACAAAGTAAATACTGTACCTAAACTTCTGCTGGTGTTGAAAGGGATGACACTTGTGGTGACAGTGATGTCAGCTGGTGTTGACAGAAAGGGGTGGAGACAGGTGACATAATGGTGATGGTGTTGTCAAGTTTTGACAACTGGTGTTGAAAAAAAATGGGGTTACAGTGACAGTGGCGGTGGCAGTGATGTTGGCTTATGTCGACAGAGAAGGGCTGACAGGAGTGAAATTGTGGTGATAATGATGTCAGCTGGTGTTGATAGGAATTAATTAAGGGAGTGACACCTGTGGTGACAGTGATGTCTTACCAAGAGCATGTCTCTTACACATGGTGTCAGTTACCAGTTCCAGAAACAGGAAGTATATGGTACATCCATGTATCATGTAGTAGCTAAAGGCCATGAAATAGTTATTGCTGACTGCTATGGCAAGGTAAAGTAGTATACGCTGCAGTAGACCTCCTCTTATCTACAGTCCTCTTCTATCTGCAGGCCCCTTCTATGAGATCTGCCTCTACTTCCTGTGTAATATTCTAGACATGAAGGGCCCACCAGTTGTGACCTTAGAAGTGTCAAATGAGATTCATTCTCGCTGACGTGAAATGGCGACTTCCTCGTGTGTTCCTCGGTGCCATTATCTTCTCATGTCGCATAACAAGGGTAAAAATCAATACTCACTAATTTCTGTTTTATTTTGGTTTCCAGGAATATAATTTTTTGAGCGAGCATGTTTTTGTACAGTTAAAAGATGATAACTGTTTGATATGGAAGACATCAAGCTATGGTTGCGTTTAATTGGTATCCTAATTCAAGATTAGATCGAATTAACAAGATGCCAAGAGGCTAGCTGCCAGAGAGAGCCTATTTTGGACATCTGTTGAATTCTCAGTCTTGTTAGTGAATAGTTAGTTGTCTGTTGTCATCGTTTTATGTCGTGGTGTTTATGCCTTGCGTTGGTTGTATGGTACAATCAGAATGACTACCTTACAGCGTAATCAGCCTCTATGAATCGTTTTTATCACAATGCATCTTGTGTCTGTTTTTATTCCAGCCAGAAATAGCGTGTTGAACATACTTCCCTGGCTTGGGCACATTATTATTATTATTAACTTTGATTTTTGGACTGAACATTTATTATTGTCCTTCCTCCAGTACATTTTTTCCATCTAATTTCAGACTCATTTCACGAAAAATAAAGGAATTCCAAAAATAAAACGTACTGGTATCCACTATGACATGCTAGCTCATTTGTGCAAACTTGTTGTTTGGTTTTAGTGAAATCATCAGATAAGCTGTTTTTGACTATAGTAACAAAATATAGCCTCTATAGCTATAAAGGTAAAAAAAAAGGTAAAGGTACGTTCTTATATAGCGCTGTATCCGGTCCATAGGACTGCTCAAAGCGCTTTACACTTCACCCCCTGGCAGACCTGTTTTTCCAAGGCCATCTCAACTTCTTTGGGAAGTATTCAGCCACGCTGCAATTGCTGCGCGAAGGCTATTCGTTCACATATCCACCACTGTCTGTATTGCCAGGTACTCATTTATACAGCTGAGTGAACTGTGGCAACGTGGGGTGATCAAACTTGCCAAAGGTTCGAAGCGACCGCAGTGGGGTTTGAAACCGGGTTCTCTCGATTGAGAGTCCAGCCTTCTAACCGGTATGCTGTCGCGCCCCACAATATAAATAATAAATTATAAAGTAGTCTGTGACTCTATATGTCTGTAGACATGTTCCCTCGTATCTCCATTAGTTTTGCAATTATGGACTTGAAATTTTATAGGCGTGCCCGGTGTCCATGTTGGTGGTTCGTTAAAAAAAATTTGAAATTTCCTGGGGGTGGGAATAATACATATGTGGACATTTGACGTAGACTATACAACTCAGAACAGTAGTTATGTACAATTGTTAGCAGCACTATGGGTGTTTCTACCTTTGGTATGTGATCTAAATCAAACGTCCACCGAATGCTTCATGAAATCGGCAGAGCTTGTAGACCCTACATGATTTTTGGGGCGTGAAGTAGTCATTGCTATTGGCACTGCCCTACAAACACTTGACTGGGTAGTGCAAGGGTTATACGCTCTTGCCATTTGTCCAATGCATCACCAGATGAATCGGATAGTGCTGTAATAAAAGGTCTTCACACTTTCACTAGTTGCCTAATCTAACGATCAAAGTCAATTCGTTCAATGATTTTAACAAATGTATGCAATGTTATTAAACCAACTGTGCATAATACTTAAACTATTCACACACTACATATTACTTAAACTATTCACACACTGCATATATGAATATCATTGAAGCTGATTTGTGATGGGCTGAATCAGTTTGAGGGGGGAGTTTGAGTGGGGAGTTTTTAAATTGGAATAAACACTTGTTAAGAGGTGTATGGAAATATAGAGTCGACGTTCATGTTTAACTTTACAGAATGCCTTTACATGGACCTCTAAAGCTCTGTATTTATTCTCGTGCAGTATATTGGTGACAAAATAACTAGCCAATATGTTCGAGCTTCATGGCAAGCAAGTTTACATGAATGGTAAACCCAAGGGTATGTGTAGTGATCAATAATTTGGAATTTCTACTGAAATGGATCATCAAAATTGCTGCACTTTATAAAATTACAGAATTAATGCCTTGTGTTTATTCAATGAGGTTAATATCTGTTGAAATATGAGAAGACAAAAACAGCAAGTCATCCCACCAACCTTAATATAATTAGACCCCTAATCATGGGTACAGTAGTATTCTGCTCTTGATACTAATGATAGTATTCAAGCATGTAATGGACATGCTCAATTGCTGGTCCAGCATAATCAGCGGTCTAATGTCCAGTTATATCTATACTTGTTGCTGATCTCTATGTATGCGCACACATGCACACACGACGACGTGCAAGTGTAAGGGGCTGTGTGCATGCGTACTTAAAACTCCCTGCGCAATTGATTTAGCCTGCAGCAAATCAGGTTCATTGATGCTCACAAAGATCTGGAGTGTGTGAATAATTTAAGTAATATATGTGCAGGTGGTTTAATAAAAAAAGTGCATACTTTTGTTGAAATCATCTAAAGAATTGCATTTTAGTCATTAGATCTGGTAACTTACAAAAGTTTGAATGCTATTTTTTGCTGAATTTTTACTGTAAATGTGAAAAATTATTTAATAGTTTGTCTGATAATTTCGCACAAAAACTAAATAACCGGTTTGTACAAACGAGCTAGCATGTCATAGTCCATATTAGATAGGTTTGATTTTTGGCAAAATTACTAAGAAATGAGACGAGCAAAACATTTTAATTGAGGATGGAACTTTAAAACACACAGGTATGTACACTTCTGGTTGATTGTTGTTAGCGGGGATTCTACTAAGGACAGTTTCTGCTATGGCAAAATTTATTTCTTGTTATGGCAATATTCATCAATACTCACAGGCTGAGTACTTGATACTGGAGAATTCTACCTGCTTGGCTGATTGCTAATATCTCAGACACGGGCTGCACAACTAATTAATGCAGGTAAAGTGGGGTGATTGAAGTCCCTAAGCTTTAAACCAGCCAACGGTGAACTCAAACATCGATCTCTCGATTGACAGTCTAATGCTCTAACCGGTGAGCATGTACTAAATTACTGTTGTGCTATTTTGAGAAACTGATTGTTTAAAACTATTGCTGTAAAAAGTTGTTAATGGGTAAACTGATCTAGATTTTGTAGAAATACTTGAATTAGCCATTGTAGTGTTCCCGTCAAAGTAAAAGAGAATATCAGTCTTCGTGTGTAGAGTGCTGTTATCTTGTTTATCAGTAACTGCTACATATTTAATCACCACAAGTCAATAAGCAAATATTTCTCAAGAGCCCTCCAGGAAGGAAGCCCTTGGGCCTGTACAAAGATTAGAATTATTATGATTTATATCGCAATGATAGAGAACATTTTGAACAAATTATAGGATATTTTTTAATTATTTATTACATTAATGAATAAATCATGACTATTTTTTTGTACAGCTTAAATTCAAATTGCTTTCTGTCTTGATGACACGGAGACACGAGAGGGATTCCCACCTGTTGCATTTTGCAATAATGCGAGTGCTTCCATTGTGTTAGCGCGTGCACAGGGTTTATGTTTCTTGGCTGTGGCAGATGTTTTCATTTTGCCTGTAATAGGTAGGTAGGTGTATTTGTACTAGTAGTATTAATATTAATGTGTCTTCTTGCTATTGCTTTGAAGCTTGGGCAGTTTAGTTCACTCCTCATTGCCCCAGTTCCCTCAGCTGTATAAATGAGTACCTGTCTACTGACAGTGGTGGATATGTTATGAATATATGAAATTAGCCAAAAAGTTAACTGGACCAGTTCTATTTTGAAACGGCCCAGATGAGTTTGAACTGGCCCCACAAAAATGCCTAAATTATAAGTGTACGTAATAAAGCAACGTCTTCGTGCGTAAAACAAAAACAGACGCTGCTTTAAATTAGAATAAATAATAATTTGATAAATATAAACCATGCCAAATATTATAATTCATTTCATATGACTAACAGACCAATAAAATAAGGTACTGAATTTAATAAACATTTCAATGTGACATTTTATTTACGAAACAGTTACAATTGTTGAAAGTAACATTATGTTTGATGCTGACATTGTGTGCCCATTGCCATGGGGCTGGGCTTGGCACAGGCATAAAATCTATGCTGTTCTCAATTCACTCCAAATCGAAGCCTCTGAAGTTCACTTTCACAGTCAAATATCACACTAATCAGAATGTCTTGGCACATTATATGGTCAGTTGTATTGTCTGCCTCCTTTGTATCACTACTATGAAATAAATTGGCGTAATATCCTTCCAAAATTGTCAAGCTCAACGATTCTCACAACATTTTTCCACCATCTTTGCTTTGGTCGTTCCCTGGTATTCCCCAACATACTGACGTCATTAAATGTTAATCATCCAATAGGCATCCATGTTACAAGTGCCAGGGATTTCGTTTGCATGTGCAGACTTCACCTTTGCCTTAGCAGCAATCAGTCACTGGCAAGGAAGATGTAGTTTGTCACAATTGTATTTTATATCGAATTAGCATAGATTAGTAAGTACTGTAATGTGCGTCACTAATACAGTCTGACCCAGCCATTGCCGCCGGGATGAATCGGCAGCGTATGGCCGATAACTGAATTGGCGGGGAGCATTTTGAACCAGCAGCGACCGATAAAAAGGTCTTAATTTCAAACACTGTATATGAATGAACAGTCTGTATTCAGTGGTGGCATGTCGACCTTAAATCCTTGGCAGTCCTTCGCTCTTTTTTGTGAAATACCTACAATTATCAAACGACGAAAAAAACATAGACTATCAGGGAATGTTCGTTCTACTATTCTGTCAAGTCAAACCTTAGATGTAGATGAACAAACTAGGAATCAGCTGCTAGACTTTATTATTATCTTACAATGGTTCGTTGTGTCTACTTTCAGAACTGTTCCGTGTGGCGGCCGAGGCCGAGCCCGATGACATCCTCAAGTTGTACAACTGTGACGGCCACCTGATGAACATCTCACACCGTCTCGCTGCCAACAGTACACACACGAGATACGAACTCAACGTGGTCGGTGCGCATTCATGCAGTATGTGCTTTGCTCCGCTTTTAGAGGCCGCTGTTGTACGTATGTTGAGATAAGTGAGGGTTCAACCTCTTGGGTTGTTCAGTCAGATCATGAAGAACTGTATTTTGCATGTGTGAGATCAAATATGCACCCCCATAAAATGTTTTTCCACCCCATGTACCAATTTCTCAATTTCATTGGATTTGATGTTTCCTAGTGATAAATCAAAACGGTATTACTGTTGACTTGTGAATGCTGTTTATTGCCATCAGATTATAAAAGTGTTTGAAAGGGTAAATACATTTTTTTTTTAAATCACGAATTTGTTCAACCCTAGTGTTGAAAGATCTAAATGTTATAACTATTGCTAATTGCAATGGTTAATTAGTACAAATGGTTAATTAAACAAAAATATGCGATGTGTTTGAATGGGGTGTAAAATTTCATGGGGGGTGAATATTCTATTGTGAAATTCTCACCTGGGGGGTGAAAATTTTATCTCACAGAGGCATTGTCTGTGCAAGTGGTGATGCAGATACAAATGCATGCATATACCAAGGTACATACATACACATATGTATGCCTATGTTTTTTCTCTTACATCTGTGTACACTGCAGACCATACAACAGTAATATTATTAATGACCTCTAGCTTACAAATTAGTGTGTATATTTATTATTCTACCACAGAATGACATAGTTTATCTGTACAGACTGGTCGTGTTGTCCTGATATGGTAATATGGTCCACTGCATGTCAGTTAATCACACCCAACATGCAATTATTGTAGCCTGATAAATGTGTTCACAAAAAATTTGAAATAAAATTGCTATGCAGATGTCGGTTTTTTCCGAATCAGTAGTATTTCAGAACATCTGTTGAGTTTCAAGAGATTCATTCACATGTAACAGAAAGAATATCTAACATCCGCTGTTTTTCTTGTATCATTTGCCCAATCAAGTGTAAGTGATAAGCTAAAACAGCTGTTGGTCGGTGTCACGCACACACACACATGATGTCTTTGTGACAAATGACGGCTGTGCAGACCTGATAGAAGAATGTGTCTAAGAATAAGAACAACTTGGCCACCTGTAGGCCACCAGACCTGTAGGCCTGCAAATGTCTGTGTTTACACAATTTCAAATGGGAATAAACAGTTCATTCAAGAGATGTATCTTTTAAGCTATAATAATTCTTATTAGAACTAGGATGCCTACCATTCTCCGTGTTTCTATCAAAATTTTTAAGACACAAAACTGTCAAACAAAGAAACGACAATAGCAGACTTACATAAAGTAAATTAAAGCTGTCCACCAAAGCAACGTACTTCTTGATAGACTATGCTTATATAATTGACTATTCGTGGATGTTTCTCTTTATGACACAGCTTATTTCCTCTTTAATGCCAGTCATGCTAGTGTCTGTATGTTGACAAGGCTCCTCTGATAAACATATTCTGTAGACTAAACAAGTACAGGCCGTAACTGTATGAACTACTTATGTCACTATTAGAACAAGCAGAAATACTGGCAGTATTGGCTAGGTTGGTTTCACAAATATGATAGGTGGTGCTGACATTGACTTGGCTATCTTGGTTTCACAAATATGATAGGTGGTGCTGACATTGACTTGGCTAGGTTGGTTTCACAAATATGATAGGTGGTGCTGACATTGACTTGGCTAGGTTGGTTTCACAAATATGATAGGTGGTGCTGACATTGACTTGGCTAGGTTGGTTTCACAAATATGATAGGTGGTGCTGACATTGACTTGGCTAGGTTGGTTTCACAAATATGATAGGTGGTGCTGACATTGACTTGGCTAGGTTGGTTTCACAAATATGATAGGTGGTGCTGACATTGACTTGGCTAGACTGGTTTCACAAATATGATAGGTGGTGCTGACATTGACTTGGCTAGGTTGGTTTCACAAATATGATAGGTGGTGCTGACATTGACTTGGCTAGGTTGGTTTCACAAATATGATAGGTGGTGCTGACATTGACTTGGCTAGGTTGGTTTCACAAATATGATGCTGACATTGAGTTGGCTAGACTTGTTTCACAAATATGATAGGTGGTGCTGACATTGAGTTGGCTAGACTGGTTTCACAAATATGATAGGTGGTGCTGACATTGACTTGGCTAGACTGGTTTCACAAATATGATAGGTGGTGCTGACATTGACTTGGCTAGGTTGGTTTCACAAATATGATGCTGACATTGAGTTGGCTAGACTTGTTTCACAAATATGATAGGTGGTGCTGACATTGAGTTGGCTAGACTGGTTTCACAAATATGATAGGTGGTGCTGACATTGACTTGGCTAGACTGGTTTCACAAATATGATAGGTGGTGCTGACATCGAGTTGGCTAGACTGGTTTCACAAATATGATATGTGGTGCTGACATTGACTTGGCTAGACTGATTTCACAAATATGATAGGTGGTGCTGACATTGACTTGGCTAGACTGGTTTCACAAATATGATAGGTGGTGCTGACATTGAGTTGGCTAGACTGGTTTCACAAATATGATAGGTGGTACTGACATTGATTTGGCTAGACTGGTTTCATAAATATGATAGGTGGTGCTGACATTGACTTGGCTAGATTGGTTTCATAAATATGATAGGTGGTGCTGACATTAACTTGGCTAGACTGGTTTCACAAATATGATAGGCAGTGCTGACATTGACTTGGCTAGACTGGTTTCACAAATATGATAGGTGGTGCTGACGTTGACTTGGCTAGACTGGTTTCACAAATATGATAGGTGGTGCTGACGTTGACTTGGCTAGATTGGTTTCATAAATATGATAGGTGGTGCTGACATTAATTTAGCTAGATTGGTTTCACAAATGTGATAGGTCGTGCTGACATTTACTTGGCTAGGTTGGTTTGACTAATCGTCAGAAATGCCAATGTGAGTTTTATCTGATGGTGTCTATACTTAGATATACATTAATTCATTGGATGGATTCCTTTTTCTCAGTACTATGGATTGTTGGGCTGCATCGTGGATTATGGCCTAGCTAGTTGGCTAGCTGTCTGTATGTATGCCTGGCTGGCTGGCTGGCTGGCAGGCTGGCTGGCTGGCTGGCTGGCTGGCTGGCAGGCTGGCTGGCTGTGGCTGGCAGGCAGGCAGGCAATTAAAAATCTTCACATTTGAAGGTGAAATATAATGTTTTTTACCAGAAGATTTATTGGTCTGTTAAATTCCTATTTTGCACAATTTCTGACGATAAATAAACCATAGTAGTAAAGAATAAAATATGAAGTATAACACTTTTTAATTTATATGTACTTTGAGATGGAAAAATTTAGAGAATTTAGGCATTTTAATTACACAGAACTCACAACTAGCTCTGTAGCAGTTAACCAATGAAAATCGGACACACCCTTTAAAACGATCTGGTTTGATCCTCGTTTATTTTTTATTTATTAATATAATAATAATAATAATTGACTTCTATGGTGCCTATATCCTCAGGAACCTGAGCTCAGAGGCGCAACAAAACAGAATCAGTAAGTGTAATCGTAAAAAGGGACGCTCAAAAGTCAGTATTAGAACGAGGGACAACCGAACATTTATGGTGGGAATGCAATTTGGAATAGATATGTCTTGAGTTTTTTTCGGAAAATAGCAATAGTTTCAGATGTTTTCAAAGTGATAGGGAGTTCATTCCAGACCCTAGGCGCAGCGACAGAGAAAGCACGTTTACCCAAGTTAAGTTTTGTTTTAGGTACAATAAGTTGTTGTGAAGTTGATGATCTTAGCTGCCTAGGGATATTTGAAAGATGCAGGAGACTAGCCAAGTAGGATGGTTGTTGTGTAGATAGAGCACGATATGCAAGAGTGGACAGCTTAAAATTAATTCGATAAGAAACTGGAAGCCAGTTTAACTGTTTAAGTAGTGGAAGTGACGGTTCTTGATATTAGAATAAATACGTTCAAAGTATACAGCCCGCTAAAACATGTATAATAAGCCCGAAATGTTTGTTTGTATTTTGTGAGCCCGCGAAATCCGGTGTTTACTAGCTACAGAGGAGGCGGAGCTTAATCCTCCAACCACGTTAATGTATGCAAACCAAATGATGTCAACTACTTCAAAAACAACTATTAGGACAGATAGAAAAATTTTTATGATATTATATTTATAGATATGGTAGATCTTTCTTATACATTTTAGCCATGTACATGAAACAGTTTGTAGTAAGAGGGTTAGAGTAGTCCCTTTGACGAACCCAGCACATCGGCTGCATACCGTAAAATATGGAATTGATACATGGTGAATCAAAATATCAAGGGGCATCTCATGTGCATTCCCGAATCGATGCTTTGAGATTTGTAGAAAGACAAAGTGAAACTTTTATCGATTGTACGTTTTTAATGTTTAATCAACTTTTGCACGGCATGTGTGAATTGATGATATACATTTTCGGCCGTTCATCTCCAGGTTAGTATTTTCGTTTGTCGTTAGCTGACGAAATAACTTATGAATTAGTTCTGAGGTATCTTAGCAGAGAACAATCTAAACATCGTTATGTAGAGCACCACTGAACGCTATTTCCCTGCCGCCCCGTTCTGCTGGCACAACGAATTGTCATTAATTTTTGTCACGAAGTAGTTTATAAGTGACAAGCGCTGACATCTCAAAGCTCCTCCTTTTCCAGTGATGTCTAATTTTGTAAACATCAAAGTGTTGATTTCAAAATTGCTTCTATTTCATTTAGGCTGTCAGTATTATGTTAGAATATAATATTATGGTTTATACTATATAACTTGATTTTGTGATAAAATTGAGCAGACCATGTCACTTTAAATGGCTTTGACTGTGATAAACAGTTAATGTTATTGACATTCAGCAGTGTTTGTCACAACTTTCACGGGTGTGGTATCTTCATGCACATGAGTAGGGAAACCTGCTATGTGCATCTGAATGACATGTCTGTTGCCATGGTAACAGGTGTGACATCATTTGCCCTTCCTTCTTCCTTATAAGTGCATAATCCCCTATGGAGCGTTGTCGCACTGTGGTGACTATATACAACGGGAATGTGGTGGGGTACAAAAAACCCTCATAGAGAAACACAAAGACATTACATGTGCAGGTGTACATATACTACATACATTACATGTACTACTACTAGTGTACACTTAATGTACTAGTGTGTACACTACACCAGTGTATATAAGGTCGTTGAGATTGACTGAGTGAATTGCTTAATCTTGAGTGTATTGTTGACAATGAGTGCTTTTCACTGAACTGAAGCAGTGCACGTTGGTACATTTATAGTGCACGTTGGTACATTTATAGTGCACGTTGGTACATTTATAGTGCGCATTGGTACATTTATAGTGCGCATTGGTACATTTATAGTGCGCATTGGTACATTTATAGTGCGCATTGGTACATTTATAGTGCACGTTGGTACATTTATAGTGCGCATTGGTACATTTATAGTGCGCATTGGTACATTTATAGTGCGCATTGGTACATTTATAGTGCGCATTGGTACATTTATATTGGTGACAGGGCTAACAGTTGTATTTATTTCTGTGTGTAGCCTCTAAGCCGTCCGACATAGGATGTGACATCAAGGCAATAGAGGACAGGTATGCGCTGTTGTTCCATCCAAACATACAACTCAGTATCATGCAAATGGATGTGTATTTACATTTTTTATCATAAAATAAGTAATAATTTTGTATGTGCACTTTTAGTTCTAATTATATCCATAATTTTGTCAAAACAGATTTGATAAAACAGGAAGAAATTGTTTAAAATAGGAATTTGACAGACCAATAAATCATCTGGTGAAAAACATACTTCAAGCTATGAAGATTTATTGGTATGTTGTTAATTAATTAATTAATTAAAGATTTATTGTGCCATTAATTAATTAATTAAAGTACAAAGTACATAAAACTGGCATATTTTATTTCATCACCAAATCGTGTATTTTCGAAAATATTAAGAAATGAAAGATCACGGTAGTATCACATATGCATGTACTGTATTCGACCTGTTAAGTGTACATGCCCTAATTAGCGTACACCCCTTTTTTAATCAGCAGAATTCATAATTGTAATTTGACTAGTGTGGAACAACTGGAAAGTGTCGCCATCTGGTGTTAATCAGTTGACACCACTAGTGTTAAACAGTTACCTTATTGACTACAGAAACAAATTTTGGTGTACACTTATAAGAACAGATTCTTTGAAATTTTTCCGTGGCCCAATTTTTTATCAAGCGTACTGTATGCTTGTTAGGTCAAATATGGTATATTATTATTTTTAACCGGCAGACGTAAATTCAGTGTCACAATGTAAAACAGCCATTCAGTTAGCCAATAAAAATCATGGTAGATTCCGTTTGAGAAATGAAGTAACTGCTTTATGTTTTAGACTGGAGAGATTGGAGTGTGTGGTTATAGTGGAGACTGGCACCATTCCTGCTATAGTTCATGAACTCAAGCAAAGTGTAGAACGCTTCAAGGAGAAACTCGAGGTAATCTCAGTGTGCTGGATTGCATGTATCTGATGGGTGATGTATACTGCGTCTCCTGTGTGTGTGCATGCGTGCGTGCGTGCATGCGTGCGTTACATGTGTTCTATAGTTAAATAATCATAAAAATTAAGAAAAGGATGGCTACTACAACATTGATTAAATTTAGTCTTACTAAGTCACCCATCCCTTATAAGGTGTTAACTTTTATTATAATACTATGCAATACATTGTTATCACTTAATTTTTCTGTTATACAAATTAATGTACTGTACGGTTTCTGTATTGTATTATTTGTTTTGTTGTCTTTGGGGCAAATAAATATTTCCTGTTCCAATGTTGTGATGTGTACATGTTGTGTGTTGGTGATACATGATTTTGTCATGTACAACATATGCAGGCCTTGACATTAAGCTTTTGTACCCAGTGGCCCGTTGGACCAGTAGATGCTAAAAGTTACTGGCCCCCCAAAAAGTTACTGGCACAGAATATTTTTTTTATTGATTTAAAAAACATTTTTGGCAATACATCGCATTACAAGTTAAAGGATGCCAATTTGGCCATTATTTATTTTGCCGTGATTTACTGTCATGCTTTCAGTCAGTATTCTGTTTGGCAGACAATGTTGCTGCAGGTATCACATGCTCTCTGTCAAAGCCGCAGGCACAGCAGGTCGCGTCTTGAGAACGACGTGGTCGACAGGTGATGCCGCCGTGCATATCAAGTTACAGCTAGTTATACTCGAAAATACGACAGTCGAACCGGACCTAACACTGTATATAACTATGACTGTTACAATTGGGTTTATTTCTTTCGAATATAAACTTTTGGACTGAAGTACAAAGTTACGGTAAACTTAGCTAATAATCGAGGCTATGCCCTAGCAGGTCCTGGAACAGTCATGACACCTAGCGGACACTCCGTGTGATGCATGTGTTCTGTGATGTGTGTTGTGATGTGATGTATGTTTTCTGTCATGTATGTGTTTGTCATGTGTGTTGTGATGTGATGTATGTGTTCTGTGATGCATGTGTTCTGTCGTATGTGTTCTGTCATGTGTGTTGTGATGTGTGTCACGTGTTATGTGCAGTAATGACTGCGTCTGTGTGCAGAATGTGGACCACCTCAGTTGGCTGGGGCTGTACAAGGACATCTCGGCCGGCACGTCATTACAGCCATTCTGGAACAAACAGACACTCGCTGGCAAACGCACGGCCGAGCACAAGCGGAGAGTGTACGAGAAGTTTCTTAGAATGAGGCAAGTATTCTGTTTCTTCTCTCATCAGTTATGTTTGTCAGGGACAGATTATTATTTTACTTCCAGGTTCATTTCATACGAATAAAGTGGCAGTGATTTTTACACAGTACCCCCTTTCAAGGATTTTTTGCACCGTGAAAAATTTTTTATGAACAGGGAACAAGGAACATTTGCTGACTACAGCATGTACTGCACACAGGTTTTAATTTACTTTCTAGTTGCTGGGGGGCAACACATGCGCGTGTCAGTGATAGAGGGATCCCCAGGGTACAAAAGAGAATATGGTCGGTTTGGGCAATAAATGACGGGCAACATCTTCCATGTTGATTTGTCTGAAAAAAAATTGTAGGATTTGACGAAAATACTACTGCAGCTAGACGAATATACTACTACAGCTAGATGAAAATACTACTGCAGCTAGACAAAGACCAAGTTGTAATATTGTGCACGGTGTCGAGTCGCCTGTGTTGGTTTTAGCATTGGTTTAGAAAACTTTCAATGAAAAAAACAACATTAGTCTTACACCTGTCGTCATAGAGTGATGGATCGTGTGAGAGTGATGTTGCAGTGAAGTCCAGGTGACAGATCATGTGAGAGAGTGATGTTGCAGTGAGATCCAGGTGACGGATCGTGTGAGAGAGTGATATTGCAGTGAGATCCAGGTGACGGATCATGTGAGAGTGATGTTGCAGTGAGATCCAGGTGACGGATCATGGGAGGGAATGATGTTGCAGTGAGATCCAGGTGACGGATCATGTGAGAGTGATGTTGCAGTGAGATCCAGGTGACGGATCATGGGAGGGAGTGATGTTGCAGTGAGATCCAGGTGACGGATCATGTGAGAGAGTGATGTTGCAGTGAGATCCAGGTGACAGATCATGTGAGAGAGTGATGTTGCAGTGAGATCCAGGTGACAGATCATGTGAGAGTGATGTTGCAGTGAGATCCAGGTGACGGATCATGTGAGAGAGTGATGTTGCAGTGAGATCCAGGTGACAGATCATGTGAGAGTGATGTTGCAGTGAGATCCAGGTGACGGATCATGTGAGAGTGATGTTGCAGTGAGATCCAGGTGACGGATCATGTGAGAGTGATGTTGCAGTGAAGTCCAGGTGACAGATCATGTGAGAGAGTGATGTTGCAGTGAGATCCAGGTGACAGATCATGTGAGAGAGTGATGTTGCAGTGAGATCCAGGTGACGGATCATGTGAGAGAGTGATGTTGCAGTGAGATCCAGGTGACAGATCATGTGAGAGAGTGATGTTGCAGTGAGATCCAGGTGACGGATCATGTGAGAGTGATATTGCAGTGAGATCCAGGTGACGGATCATGTGAGAGTGATGTTGCAGTGAGATCCAGGTGACGGATCATGGGAGGGAATGATGTTGCAGTGAGATCCAGGTGACGGATCATGTGAGAGTGATGTTGCAGTGAGATCCAGGTGACGGATCATGGGAGGGAGTGATGTTGCAGTGAGATCCAGGTGACGGATCATGTGAGAGAGTGATGTTGCAGTGAGATCCAGGTGACAGATCATGTGAGAGAGTGATGTTGCAGTGAGATCCAGGTGACAGATCATGTGAGAGAGTGATGTTGCAGTGAGATCCAGGTGACGGATCATGTGAGAGTGATGTTGCAGTGAGATCCAGGTGACGGACCATGTGAGAGAGTGATGTTGCAGTGAGATCCAGGTGACAGATCATGTGAGAGAGTGATGTTGCAGTGAGATCCAGGTGACAGATCATGTCAGAGAGTGATGTTGCAGTGAGATCCAGGTGACGGATCATGTGAGAGTGATGTTGCAGTGAGATCCAGGTGACGGATCATGTGAGAGTGATGTTGCAGTGAAGTCCAGGTGATGGATCATGTGAGAGAGTGATGTTGCAGTGAGATCCAGGTGACGGATCATGTGAGAGTGATTTTGCAGTGAAGTCCAGGTGATGGATCATGTGAGAGAGTGATGTTGCAGTGAGATCCAGGTGACGGATCGTGTAAGAGGGATGTTGCAGTGAAGTCCAGGTGACAGATCATGTGAGAGAGTGATGTTGCAGTGAGATCCAGGTGACGGATCGTGTGAGAGAGTGATATTGCAGTGAGATCCAGGTGACGGATCGTGTGAGAGTGATGTTGCAGTGAAGTCCAGGTGATGGATCATGTGAGAGAGTGATGTTGCAGTGAGATCCAGGTGACGGATCATGTGAGAGAGTGATGTTGCAGTGAGGTCCAGGTGATGGATCATGTGAGAGAGTAATGTTGCAGTGAGATCCAGGTGACGGATAATGTGAAGGAGTATCTGCGTCAGCCGACGTTTGACAATTGGCAGTGGGATGAGCCAGAGATGTTGGTCCTGCTCCGACAGATGTTCCTGGATCTTCACCTCACTACAACGTTCAACATTGAGGTGTGTGCATCGTGCAGAAATAGAAAATTTATTTGTGGCCCAGACTTGTACTCAGACATATTTATTTGATCATCATCTTATATATATATATATATATATATATACAGGGTTGACTGAATTACTTTAATTATGTACTTGAGTAAAAGTAAAAGTAATTCACCTAAAACTACTTGAGTAAAAGAAAAAGTACTTCGTGCCATCTGGCTTGTGAACCCTCACCTTCTCATGTCTTCCCAGATATGTCTTATCAGCTCACACAAACATTGAAACAACACACTTTAGAAGCTAGCTGTGTTGGTTACCTGGCACCAGCTGGGACTAGAGGGGTAAGACCACAGTTGACCTTCCTGTTTATTGTTTCACACGAATGTAGGGTGTATAAATTGCGATATGTGAATTTAAAGAATTCATACGATGTGACATAAGTGCAATTGAGCAGGCATATTCACAGGTTTGTTTGTAGAAGCTATTGGCTGTGAAATGGTGCATTTTTTTGAGAGTTTAACAGGTGGAAGGATTTATGGGAATTTTTCTGCTATGGGCCACGTGTGCGCATGAATACATGGTTATTTTTTTCAAAATTGATGGGCATTGCAAGTCAGGGCGCTTTAAAAGAGCTGAAGCTTTAAAAGAGCTGAAACTTGGTCAGCATGTCAATGAGATGATGGCAGTTGCTGTGAAAAAGTTTAAGAATTTTTAGTGGTCACGTTTTCTTATAATCAGACAAAACGTTAACATGGCCACCAATGCAATTCTCAACTGTTGTCTGACTCCTAGAATTGATCAGAAGACAGACCAGTGCAACAGAGGAATGCTGTTGCTAATTGCAATTAAAAGTACCCTGTCAGGGCCCCTGTCCCTGATATTATGGGTCAGCTTGAATAAGCCATTGCAGGGAAAAGATGCTGCCAAATGGCAGAGTATCAATTCTTTAGTTCTGCAGAGTAATCATTAATATGAATTTATTAAACATCTCAATATGAATTTTATTCATTAAATTAAAATGCTGTTTAATGCTGACGTAAGCCGGTAAGGCCATTGCTGACAATGGGCGAAAATCGATTCTCGACCACGATGCGCGTTCGTTCACGAATATCAGAAATGTGTCGGTGTATGGGGATTATCAATGCACTTTCGAAATTGCAAATTTTAATATTTATAACATGTATTGGAAAGTTACTGATTTATAGTTTATATGGTGCAACGGAGACATCTGCATCATGGTTTGAGATGGCGTTCAAGCGTTGTGTGCTTGAAGTGACATTTCATGTATTTGGCCTTGACCTGACCTATGCCAGTATTTGACAGACTTCATTTACTGACGTAGATATAAAACAATGGTTGCGTCAATTTCCCAAAGAGAGGTTTGTATGCAAATATGATTGCGAACTGGCATGCGATTGGATGATATTAATAGCTTTTGGCCTAGTGACTATGCACAGTTTATGAAATGTTGTTGACGGTGGAGCACCGCCGGCAGCAGGGGTTTTAAAAAAAATTTATATTGCGAAGTAAATAAAAGTAACGAAGTAAAAGGTCGCTTTACTTAAGATAACTAACTTCTTAACTACTTCATTACAAGTAAAATTATGTAGTCAAAATTGTACTTCGTTACATGCCAATTATTTGAAATAACTTCTCAAGTATTGTAATGAACTAGATTTAACAAGATTTGCCATCCAAGCCAAAGGCCTAGATGGCAAGTGGACAAGGAAGCCATTGGCTTATCGAGAGTCCAACAATGTTCATCTACTTATAACCCGCCCTCCTGAGATATGTGTCAACCTTGTTTTTAAACATATTCACGCTGCTAGCAGTTACACAATCTGTAGACAATTTGTTCCATTCATTTATTGTCCTCTGTGAGAACGAGTGCTTCCTGATGTCCAATCTACATTGATCCTTTACTAATTTTACCTCATGTCCTCTAGTTCTGCTATCCTTCTTGAGTGAGAAAAACATATTTCTATCAATATTTTCATACCCATTCAATATCTTAAAAACTTCAATCTGATCTCCTCTTAACCTCCTTGTCTCTAGAGTTGTTAAACCACATTCTTTCAGGCGTTCTTCATAACTAAGGTCTCTCAGTTCTAGAATCATTTTAGTTGCTCTCCTTTGTATGCGTTCAAGCGTATCTATATCCTTCTCACGATATGGTCTCCATGCTTGTATACAGTATTCTAAATGAGGTCTAACTATTGCTTTATAAAGAGGTATAATTAACTTTTTTTCCCTTGTATGTTATGTTTCTTCTAATCAATCCAAGAATTTGATTACCCTTTGAAGCTGCAATACCACACTGCTCTGAAACTTTCATATCAGCGCTTATTGTAACTCCTAAGTCCTTTTCTTTTACAGTAGTACCCAGAACAGTATCTCCCATTTTATAATTTACATTCAAGTTCCCATGTCCTGTATGTAGGCATTTACATTTCCCAAAATTGAACAGCATCTGCCATTTCTCAGACCATTTCACTAATCTGTCTAGATCGTTTTGTAAATGTTGTTTATCACCATCAGTATTAACCTTTCTAAACAGTTTTGTGTCATCTGCAAATTTCAGTACGTTACTTGTTATACTGTCGTCCAAGTCATTGATATATATTAAGAATAATATAGGTCCTAATACTGATCCTTGAGGTACCCCACTCAAAACCGATTTCCAATTTGAAACTTCTCCATCTACTACAACTCGTTGTCTTCTGTCAGTCAGCCATTGTTCTATCCAGTCAGTTATGCTATGCCCGATACCATGGGCTTTTAATTTAAGTAGTAATCTTTGATGTGGCACTTTGTCAAAAGCTTTCTGAAAATCTAAGTAGATAATATCTACTGGTGATCCCACGTCTATCCACTTAGTGATTTCTTCCAAAAAACAACATTTTTGTTAAGCATGACCTCGCTTTAAGGAATCCATGTTGAGATGAATTTAATAATTTATGCTTAACGAGGAAGTCCACCATATGTAATTTTCTGACTTATTTCTCGAACCCTTTTTAAATAGTGGTATGATGTTTGCTTCTTTCCATTCAAACGGAACAACTCCCTTTTTTAATGACAGTTGAATACTCTTGCAAGTATACTGATTTGTTCTACTGTTTCCATTAGTAATTTTGGAGGAATCCCATCCACTCCCGGTGATTTATTATCCTTCATTGCCTTTATTTTCTTAGCTACCATTTCTGGAGTTACAACTAACGGTCCTAAATAGTCAGATTTTGCCTCCTGAAATTTAGCATCAGCAACTGGTAATGAACTAATATCTTCTTTGGTAAACACTGAACTGAAGTAACCATTTAGGTCTTCTGCCATTAAAAACCCCTGTGATATTATATTTCCAGCACTGTCTTCTAGAGGTCCAACCTTGTCTTGTACATTTTGTTTACTCCTGACATATGCATAAAAACTCTTGCTGTCATTTTTTATGTTACATGCTAGTTTTTGCTCATAGCTTCTTTTAGATTGTCTGATTTCAGTTGTAGCTGCATTAAGTGCCTCTTTGTAATTTGCAGTCTTCTTCCTTTCTGGTACGCCTATAAACCCTCCACATGGTTTGTTTTAACACTGTTTTTTTAATAGCCTCATTTGACAAGTGTTTCTTTCTACACCGTTTTCCTTGTTTTTGGAAGGGAACAAATTTATCGATGATACTCTCAATTTCATATTTTAAAATATTCCAACATTCAATTGCAGTCTTATTCATCAGCATGTTATTCCAATCTAGCATTGCTAAGTATTTTCTCATATCTTTGTAGTTACCTTTGTGGAAGTTTCTCTTGTACGTTTTCTTATTTTTACTTTCTGATTTTACATTGATGTCAAAATGTATTTGATTGTGGTCACTGTTACCCAATGGTTCAAGTATTTTTACATTATCCACTAATTCTTTTTGTGATGACAAAACTATATCTAATACATTTTCTCCCCTGGTTGGTTCTAGCACGTGCTGAGTAAGAAAGCTATCCTGGATTAAAAATACAAATTGTTGGTCCTCACTGCTTTCTAGAGAATTCCATTGTATGTGTCCATGGTTAAAATCTCCCATTATGATACATTCCCCTTTACTAACTTCCTTTATAGCGTTTTTTATTTTTGTGTTGTCCTCTTCGTTTATGTTTGGGCTTCGGTAAACTAATCCAATAGTTAATTTTGAATTTCCTGAAACAATTTTGCACCAAACAGCTTCATCGCAATCTGCTTCCCTTTCTAGTTTTATTTCATAAGCCTGAATAGATTCTTTAACATATAAAATAACTCCCCCCTCCCCTTCTTCCTATTCGATCTTTCCTAAACATTACATAAACTACTTTTACTTCTTTACATGTCAACCCTGTATATACATATATATATATATATATATATATATATATATATATATATATATATATATATATATGAAAATAAAATGCAAGATTCATAATAAGGTTTGCTATATTCTGTTATATATGTGGCGGCCTGAGCCCTATTTCAATTTAGCGTGTCACAATCGAAAATATGCGTAAATGTGTCTATTTTGAGATTTTGCTACTAAGTTTCTGCTAACATACTCATGTATACACTCACAGAACGATTTCCTCTTTTTCCAAGTGTAAGTTGTACTTTTCATGTTTTATAACCATGGAGTTCATTCTAAATGACTGTATTTTAAAAAGGATTATGCTCTGTTTCACAAGTGCTTCCATCTTTTGCCAGTATTTGCCATACTCATGTATGGCACATCAATCGAAAGCTATTTAAAGCATGCAATTCCCTAGCTGCAGTGCCCATGAATATGTTGCCAGTGGATTGAGCGTGCATAGAAAATTTACGGTTTTGTCATCGGAAATTTTAATTGGATTGAAATCTAAAAGTGATTAGTAGTTTATCTATTTATATATGCATATATATATATATATATATATATATACATGTCTTTGAACTGTTTATCGTGTTATTAATGCAGAGTTAAAATTTTGAGAAATTTTGCCTGCAAGATGCAGACTCTGACAATGTTGCTCATTGTCTGAATGCACTGATGTTGCTGAATATGTGAAATATAGCAAGTGAAGACATTCAGAGTGAACTTGTAAATGACTATTTTGTTACACGTCAATCAGCAATAATGACAATGCCTCTGATTTGTCCGAGTTGGGTGGGGATGATTGTGACATTTAACCAGAGAACGGAATTGTCAGTGACACCACCGATGTTACGACTATTGATGACAAACCAGCCGCACTGACAACAAATTATGTAATTTTTTCAAGTAACCGTCACAATTTAATAATTTTTTTATTGTACTAAAGCTAGCAAATATAGCTACATTTGCTTCACTGGATTGCATATGGTAATAGCACTGATAACTATATCTACTGTGAAGTCTTGATTTGAATAATGGCAGTTATAGACTGTCAACTTTAAAAGTGATTTTTCTCCTAAAATAAATTTAGATGGGTGCCCTCTTTAAATGCTGGTAACTTCAGTTCTAGTGGGAATGTTTGAATACATAAAACTGTTGTGAAAAGAGAAATGGTGTAGCTTTCCATTTTCTATATAAAAACACATTATACATTTTTTACCATGTGACTAGTTTTCCTAGGTCGCCAAACATATACATGTTGTTGAGGTATGAAAACTGTCACTACAATCACGTCCCCTTCTGTTTCAGTTGCCTGTCCTACAGCGCTGGTTATACGAGGTCTACTGCCACTACAATCACGTCCCCTTCCACAACTTCCAGCATTGCTTTATGGTCACACAGATGGTGAGTGTGGGACGCACTTTAGATGACAACATTTTGTCCTACAAAAACACAAATTCAAATCACAATGTTAGCAGTAGAATTGTATGAGATATAACAATCGATATTATGGAAACCGTAGACTCGGTTTAGTTTATGAGGTAAGAGTGGAATTGGAGAACGCGATTGGACACTACCATGTTTCAGATGTATGGCCTCACATCGCTGATGGATCTACAGTCTAAGCTAGACAGCACAGACCTGCTCATTCTCCTCACAGCTGCCATCTGCCATGACCTAGATCACCCAGGCTACACCAATGCCTACCAGGTGGGTTATGACTCAATACAAACCCTCACTAGACCACCCTGGCTACACCAATGCCTACCAGGTGGGTTATGACTCGATACAAACCCTCACTAGACAACTCTGGCTACACCAGTTCCTACCAGGTGTGTTATGACTCAATACAAACCCTCACTAGACCACCCTGGGTACACCAACGCCTACCAGTTGGGTTATCACTTGATACAAACCCTCACTAGATCACTCTGGCTACACCAATGCTTACCAGGTAGCTTATGACTCAATATAAATCCTCACTAGACCACCCTGGCTACACCAATGCCTACCAAGTGGGTTATGACTCGATACAAACCCTCACTAGACCACCCTGGCTACACCAGTGCCTACCAGGTGTGTTATGACTCAATACAAACCCTCACTAGGCCACCCTGGCTACACCAACGCCTACCAGGTGGGTTATGACTCAATACAAATCCTCACTAGACCACCCTGGCTACACCAACGCCTACCAGGTGGGTTATGACTCGATACAAACCCTCACTAGACCACCCAGGCTACACTAGCACCTACCAGGAGGGTTATGACTCAATACAAACCCTCACTAGACCACCCAGGTTACACCATTAGGTGACGATTAGGGTATATTGCTATTACAAGATCTATAGAGTTGCCCCTGCAGCCAGCAAACATAAGCAACCCCAAGTTGACACATGTGAATGTTGACAGATCAATGCACGCACTGAGCTGGCACTTCGGTATAACGACATCTCACCCCTCGAAAACCATCACTGTTCTGTTGCCTTCGAGGTTCTGGAGCGACCAGAGACAAACATTTTTCATAATCTCAGTACGCAGCAGTACAAAGTTGTCCGTGAAGGCATTATCAAGTGAGTCACCTTGCTTCTACTTTGGCTCTGTCTGTGTAACAAGATTGCCATCCAAAGCTATAAGTGCCAGATAAAAAATAATTACTACATCAATGTTTTGATGTCATTGTATCTAATTAGATATGATAATATGTGTCTTCTGATAAGTATAATTCATTAAAATAAAACATTTTCTTGTCATCATGCTGGTTCTCGTAATGTCCACTAGGTGTATAATACTGGTTCTTGTGTTGTCCACCAGGTGTATAATGTTGGTTCCTGTGTTGTCCACCAGGTGTGTAATGCTGGTTCTTGTGTTGTACACCAGGTGTATAATGCTGATTCTTGTGTTGTCCACCAGGTGTATTTTAGCGACAGACATGTCAAAGCACTCAGAGATTCTGTCAACGTACAAAAGTTTATTGCCTAGTTTTGACTTCAGCAACAAAGATCACAAAGCAGTGGTGAGTACAAACTGCTCATCTACCATGTAGTTAGATTTTCTACAGCCATCGCAAATCAGGTTTGTTGAAGTTCAGATTTGTAGTGTGTGAGTACAATTTTACAATCATTGAAAGAATTGACTTTGATCGTTAGATCTGGTAACTTGCAGAAGTGTGAATGGCCGTATGTCATAGTATAGAGCTAGACAACTATTGCCGTTTCTTGGCTGATCGGGTGATTTCACAAAAAAAAAATTTCACAATGAAATGAAGACATGAAAAAAATTATTTAGGAGGGACATGTAGCAGATAGAAACATAAGAGCGAAAAATATATATTCTATGTAAAATACTCATATAAAAGTTGATTCTTCACTAAGCTTTGTTTTCAGTCATCACTGTAATTTATTTGGACAGTTAACTGCAACAATTAGTTTACCTCAATATACAGTCGCGCCTCGTTATTACGCGCCCAGTTATTATGCGGATTAGAATTGCTTTGACAACTCTCAAGAAACATTAGGCGAACAATGTCAATGAACAAGTATCAACGTGTTGTTTGTTTTGTGCTGTTGCCGACATCAATCGCTGTCGCTGGCTTTGCTTCGACAGTTTGTAAATTGCAATCGAGATTCACAAATACGCCTCGCGTAAGAATCAGAACAGTTTTAAATGCATTTAGTATGCTATACCAATATAACACTTGGTGAAATGACATGCTTCCATTAAATCGTAAATTTAATCGTTTTCGCGATGTGAAACCAACATGCCAAATTCCTAACCCAAGGCTCTACCGATACGTGAAAATACGAATTCGTCATCCATATATGAAATGATGAATCAATGTTAAGTGGTGTGTAATAAATTTATGCTTCGGCCGAGATCAGTTGAAAGACGAAGTGAAACAATTATTAATTCTACCTATTGTCGTTTTCTATGTTTTATCAGTTTACACACTACATTTGTCAAATCATATACGTTTTCAGCTGCTCAGATCCAGGTTATTATTTTTTATTTGTAGGCCCATTGGTCCAGTACATCATCATCGTAGACGTAGTAGATCTTTTCCATAACAGTATACGTACATGTGTTTTATTCAGTTCAAGAATCAACAGGGTGTGACATTTAAAATAATACACGTTGATGCTGGTATAATAAGTTTAATAAGTTCCATAAACTGCATGTTGGCGTGTAAGACAGTGCTGCAAGCACAAAATGGCTTCGACAGCGTTCATGGAATTGGTGCAGCGGGTGGCGATCGCTGTTGTTTAGTAGCTCCCTGGTGGCAGATATGAGAACACCTAACGCGCCTCGCGTAGAGCGTGATCTGAAGTGACCACAGCGTTATAACGAGGCTCGACTGTAGAAAGTGTCGTGATATGAAGTGACTTATTTACCACAGGAATCTTTTTATAGATGAATAGAGAGAGACATTTTACACATGAATATAATAAAGGTAAAAGGTACGTTCTTTTACAGTGCAGTATCCAGTCTTTTAATGGCGTAAATAATTTAGGCCAATCTAGTTCATAATTTCATACGTTTTTTCGCTGACCGACTCTTTTTTCTGTTAAACTAATAAAACAATAAAAGGCTATTAGTTGATGGAACTGACCCGAAGTCTACCAGATTCCTGCTGACTGCCAGATGTGGAACTGTTTATTGACTCTGTAACACTAACAGCATTCGTCACAGACGAGGTGTGCAGCATACTGGGGTACAGTTAGGTGTGGTTGTGTCTGCTGGGCGCTGTAATGAGGTTCTCTCTGTCATGTCCAGCTGAAACAGGTACTCATGAAGGTGGCGGACATTTCGAACGAGGCGCGTCCCATGCAGGTGGCCGACCCGTGGATTGACTGTTTGCTAATGGAGTTCTTCAATCAGGTTTGAGTCAGACTTGCACGCAGTTCGTACCTATGACTGTTTCCGCTGAATGCAATCTTCTGTTACGTTGGCTGCGAGCTCTTCTTGGTGATGTTGGAATGATACTTCAGTCAAGTCAGACTTGTAACTACGACCACATTCATGTTTCACCCACTGCACTGCAACTATGCAGAACCACAAACGAAACGTAAATATTTTAACACAAGTTTTCACATGCCACGAAGCAATGAACTAGTCAAACGCTTGTCAACGCAGCATGACGTGGTGTCACAATTACATTGAAAATGTTGTGCACGGTCCAGCCCGGTTAGTTCAAGATCTGTGAGATGCATGTGTAGGTGAAATTTTAGGGGTTAGCGCTCGGCATTGTTCATTCGATTCAATGCAACAAAAAATACCAACACATGATTGATGCTCTCTCGTAAAGTTTCACCTGTAGTTCCCTTCATGAGATGTTCAACTTAATCGAGACCCTACATTTAGCTGCATCATGATGCGTTGACAAAACTCCAGCAGGTTTATTGAGTTGCAACAAAAACCAGTGGTAAAATATTTGCTTTCTTTTGTTGTTCAGTATACGTTGTTTTTCAACCAAAATTCATTTGTCATAGCAGGCCCTGAATCTTGTTTGCGATTGAGTCACACATGTGGATGATGTGGTAGTCGTGAACAGGTCTGACGATGATGATATATTTTCAGCGGCTTCCTGCACTGGGAGCCAGTATGCGCATCAAAAAACGAGTTGTTATCTTGGAGGTTGTGTCACGTGTCCATGTTCAGTGTCTGTCCCTCAATGTTTAAAGTTGAAGAATATGTTGCATTTCTTGGTATACTTCCTGGCCTTTTACAATTAATGTTTTCTGTTGACTCAAGAGACATGAGCATATGACGTGAGACACAACCATCAGGGTTGGTTAGAGCGGGGTGTGCATGCTTGTAGGTGTGGCAGTCTGGATACAGGGGTGGTAGGGGTATTTCCTGCTACCAGAGGCACCCTTGCCTGGTAGAGGGAGCATTATTTGCGGAGATGTAGCATAGGTGTCAATATTACCGCTTTCGGGCGGGAAATACTGCTTTTTTGAAGAAATTTCCCGCTTTCAATAAGTTTCATACATTTGTTGTACATGAAGCCATTCGAGGCACATATTATTTCTATGGTCTCAAGTGATTTCACATTTTCTTGCGCATGTATGTGCTCACCACAAATGAGAACAGCCAATCAAACCTGTTAAGAATACACGGGTGAGTCTACTAAAAATCAGCGAAAGTTGAGTGGAGTTTGTTTCCCACTTTTCTCAAATGTTTCCCGCTTTTCTATGAAGAGTTTCCCGCTTTTCTATATGCAGATGTTGACACCTATGAGATAGAGCTCTCTTTCCACAGGATACTGGTCGGTCGTGAACATGAGTTTCATGTTTGTCACGTGGCCTGTTTGCTTGTTCTAGCGATAGAAGCCGCATGACTCTGGGCAATATCGCAGTTGCATTTCCCATGATGCACCTGTTATATTCACTCACATTGGTTGATGTTGTTTTTGCACGGCTTCAGTTGCACTTTCTTGCATGCTTGTCTCTCTCTTGTGTCACGCCAGCTCTTGATGGTGCTTGTCAAAGTGGCAGACATCTCAAACGAGGTGCGTCCGCTGCAGGTGGCTGGACCATGGCTTGACTGTCTGCTGCAAGAGTTCTTTATGCAGGTATTCTCCCAGGGGGTTGTGCAGTGGGGGCCATGACCCCCCTTGGGCTTTGTGCCAGTGGTGTATTTTGCTGGGCATTTTGGGCCAGTGACGTATTTGGGGGGGCATTGGGGCATAAGAATTTGCGTGAATGACCTGTTGTGCCACTACATGGTAGCATGGTTCATCTACCGTGTAGTTATTTTAATGGGTAAATAAGTTTGCCCCCCCCAAGATCCTACAGTTGCCACTGTGTGGTGGGCTGAACGATTTTCTTGACAGTAATTTCCTCCAGAAATGTTTTACCACAAATCTGCCAGTGTAACAACATATTAATTCTTAGCAGTTGACCGGTGCAATAAATGTAGGTTATAATATGATTATCGGTGACGTAACACCAACAGGATACAGTTTCAAACAAGTTCCTCGCTCTTCACCAAAGCAAGTACAAGACAGGATTTAATGTGCGTTTCACAGACACGGGCCTAACACCAAAGTCATTTGAGTTCTTGTCAGCGGAGTTCATCATCTCAACTGTATCTTTATGCTCTGTCGGCCACAGCAAAAACCTACGGGCTGTTCTTTCCATGAATTCCTCAAAGAATTCACTCTGCTGACTGACAGCATTCTACTTAGTCGGATGACTTTTATTGTCACAAGTGATTTCAATATTCATGTTGATGATCCGCATGACAACAGTTCCAACGCCTTCACTAGTCTCCTATCTGTAATACGTGACAACAGTTCCAACGCCTTCACTAGTCTCCTATCTGTAATACGTGACAACAGTTCCAACGCCTTCACTAGTCTCCTATCTGTAATACGTGACAACAGTTCCAACGCCTTCACTAGTCTCCTATCTGTAATACGTGACAACAGTTCCAACGCCTTCACTAGTCTCCTGTCCGATCCACGTGACAACAGTTCCAACGCCTTCACTAGTCTCCTGTCTGATCCACGTGACAACAGTTCCAACGCCTTCACTAGTCTCCTGTCTGATCCACGTGACAACAGTTCCAACGCCTTCACTAGTCTCCTATCTGATCCGCGTGACAACAGTTCCAACGCCTTCACTAGTCTCCTGTCTGATCCACGTGACAACAGTTCCAACGCCTTCACTAGTCTCCTATCTGATCCGCGTGACAACAGTTCCAACGCCTTCACTAGTCTCCTGTCTGATCCGCGTGACAACAGTTCCAACGCCTTCACTAGTCTCCTGTCTGATCCACGTGACAACAGTTCCAACGCCTTCACTAGTCTCCTGTCTGATCCGCGTGACAACAGTTCCAACGCCTTCACTAGTCTCCTATCTGATCCGCGTGACAACAGTTCCAACGCCTTCACTAGTCTCCTATCTGTAATACGTGACAACAGTTCCAACGCCTTCACTAGTCTCCTATCTGTAATACGTGACAACAGTTCCAACGCCTTCACTAGTCTCCTATCTGTAATACGTGACAACAGTTCCAACGCCTTCACTAGTCTCCTATCTGATCCGCGTGACAACAGTTCCAACGCCTTCACTAGTCTCCTATCTGATCCGCGTGACAACAGTTCCAACGCCTTCACTAGTCTCCTGTCTGATCCGCGTGACAACAGTTCCAACGCCTTCACTAGTCTCCTATCTGATCCGCGTGACAACAGTTCCAACGCCTTCACTAGTCTCCTGTCTGATCCGCATGACAACAGTTCCAACGCCTTCACTAGTCTCCTATCTGATCCGCATGACAACAGTTCCAACGCCTTCACTAGTCTCCTATCCAGTAGTGGACTACAGCAACATGTCCACAGTGACATTCGCAACAAAGGTCACACTTTGGACCTCCTGATTACTCAAGAATCTGATCCACATGTCATCAATGATCTTAGCATCACTGAGGAAATGTCCGATCATTCTGCGTTTATGGGAAAAATCCACCTGCAGCGACCTCCAGTCCAGAAAAAGTGCTAAAATCATGCAACATTTCTACAATTAAGATTCCATCATTCTGTGAGGAGTTAGTTGGCATTGATCTAAACAATCCTGATGATGTGAACAATGCGTTGCCTGCACAAGTTGAGAGATACAACAATGTTCCCATTCAAGCACTTGATACGCACACTCCAATGAAGGAACGGTCCGTGAAACTTCGCCCAAACTCCCCCTGGTTTGATGAAAACATCATGACAGGGAAGAAGTTATGGTGCCAGCTTGAGAATAAATGGAGAAAATCACATCTTGAAATTGATTGCCAAAATTACTGCCATCAAAAGCAAGCAGTAATCCATCAAATCAAACTGGCAAAATCACACTGCTACAATGATCTATTCACCGAAATCACTAAAGACCAAAGGCGTATTTTCCATCTGACTGACAGACTCCTTCACTGGCAAAAGAACACGCCTCTTCTGAAGTGCGAGTCTCGGCAGGATTTGGCTCAGAGTTTCCATCTCTTCTTCACTGATAAGATAAAGTAGAATTGAGAGGAGTTTGAGATAGTAGATGATCTACATCTTCTTACAAGAGATCTTCCATTGATCGAATTTGCGAGCTTTCATGAAGTGTCTAAGTAGGACGTACAGAAGATACTCTCAAAATCGCCAGGAACAATCTCTGACTTGTATCCAATTCCATATTCACTACATAATAAGTGCACCCATGCCGTACTGCCAACGATGACACATATCATCAATAACTCATTGAACTCAGACGAGATTCAAAGCAGCGTATATCCGCCCCGTGTTCAAGACGTGTAACCTGGACCCTACTAGAATGAACAACTACCGCCCTGTCTCAAACCTAAGTTTCCTCAGCACAATGTTCTACTGCAGGCCATGAACTACAGCAAGATTTCTCTTGTTGTGTTACTAGACCTATCTGCAGCTTTTGACACTGTCGACGATCCTATACTTCTATCCCGCATGAACAGCTACTTCGGAATCGGCGGTGTTGCTCTTGATTGGTTCCAGTCATACTTGAGTGACAGAAATGCTGTGTGCGCACAGATAATGTAACATCTGATACGTTGCAATTAATGTATGGAGTCCCTCAAGGCTCTGTCCTTGGGCCGATACTTTTCTCCATGTATACGTTACCTACTGCTGACATCATCAGGAAGTATGGCCTCAATTATCACTGCTACGCTGACGACACACAAATATACCTATCAGTCGAACCCACACAGTCAGAAGTTAATGACGCAATACAGCAAATTGAAGCCTGCCTTGACAAGCTACGTCAATGGATGACACATAACTTCCTGAAGCTGAATGAAGGAAAGACAGAATTCATCGTTGCCGGATCTAAACAAAAGAGATCAAAAGTCAACATCACACAGATCAGACTGGGCGACACCATGGTTACTCCATCACACAACGTCAGGAATCTCGGCGTCATCTTTGATGAAAACCTTTCCATGGATAAATACATCACCGCTGTATCATGAGCTGCCTGTCTATCAATTCAAAATCTAGGCCTGAATCGCAACCACATCAATCAGCTGGTTGCAGAACAACTCACTCACGCTTCCATCACCTCTAGACTAGACATGGGCAATTCTCTGCTTCATGGCCTCAACAAATCACAAGTACACCGACTCGAGCGACTACAAAACACTGCTGCCTGGTTGATCACCCTATCCAGGAAATTCACACACGTCACACCTATCGTCAAACAACTACACTGGCTGCCAATAGAACGGGATTGTCTTCAAAATCCGACATACTTGTGCAACCTTGTTAAACCGTATGTGCCAGCCTGTGAGAATCTGCGCTCAGCAGACAAGCTGCTCTAGTAGAACACAAAGCTAAAAACTTGTGGGGAGCAGGATCCTTTATTGTCTCCGCAGCAAAGGTCTGGAATGCACTTCCAAACAATATGAGAGCTACCACGACGATCAACACCTTCAAAACAGCCCTGAAAACACATTTCTTCAAATTGAACTTAAAATAAGACATTCGGACATTTGATACTGAAACAATGACTTTTTAATATACTAATGTTCTTTCCAAAATATTTTGTATAATGAGTTTTACAATTTTTTTTACACTGGTTTTATGCTATCTATGAAAATTATTTTAGATTATTAATAATTATTGATTTTTAGAAAAGCTCTGATAACGTTTCTATATTATTTTGATAATTATCTTATAATATTTACTGATTTTATGATACTAATGATATTTCGAATAATGGTTAAATTATACCAAGTGCCATGGCCGCCTTATTTGGCGGACACCGGCGCTATACAAGACTTGATTATTACTATTATGCCTGGTATAGTGGAGAACAATAACACGCACTGCACAAAGACCTGTTATTAGTGGATGAAAATGGCATGTTAAAATGTCACAAAGTCATCACAATTAAGAGGCATTTCCTTCCCTGTATAAACACGGACAAAAGGGGCTACACAGTGACCAACATTTTTACTGTGATTTTGTTTACATGTATTTCTGATTGCAACAATAAGAAAACAGTATATGCTCTCCTTAAAACTAAATTGACATGTTGCCTATCCTGTGCTTCAGTGCACAACTTCTGCAAACCAAGCTGACACAACTCTCAAGCATAAAACATTACCTTTTTGTCTCTGTTTGTAGTTGGTAATCAGGTAATGTAATCAGAGTAAGTGAGACGACTGACTCTTGTGTTCTCCTGATGCTTGGGCTGTCTGACTGGAGACTTGTTTGTTCTCATGGGTTGTCCTGTTGTAGAGTGACGTGGAGAAGCTGGAGGGGTTGCCTGTGGCTCCCTTCATGGACCGGGAGAAGGTGACTAAGCCTTCCTCCCAAGTCGGATTCATTAAGTTTGTTCTGCTACCGCTGTTTGAAGCTCTCGGGGAACAGTTCCCCATGATCTCGGTGAGTTATGGTTGTTGGTGCTCTCATTTTTATCCCTGTAATCCAAGGTGAGGCTGGCACCGATACCGGACGTCGATTTTTGTTTCCCCTTCTTCTTCGTCACTAGTTCCATATCACTGATGTGCCTGTGTGTTGGAATGACAGGCTGTTGATGTGCCTGTGTGGTGGAATGACAGGCTGTTGATGTGCCTGTGTTGTGGAATGACAGGCTGTAGATGTGCCTGTGTGGTGGAATGACAGGCTGTTGATGTGCCTGTGTTGTGGAATGACAGGCTGTAGATGTGCCTGTGTGGTGGAATGACAGGCTGTTGATGTGCCTGTGTGGTGGAATGACAGGCTGTTGATGTGCCTGTGTTGTGGAATGACAGGCTGTTTATGTGCCTGTGTGGTGGAATGACATGCTGTTGATGTGCCTGTGTGGAGGAATGACAGGCTGTTGATGTGCCTGTGTGGTGGAATGACAAGATGTTGATGTGTCTGTGTAGTGGAATGACAGGCTGTTGATGTGTCTGTGTGGTGGAATGACAGGTTGTTGATGTGTCTGTGTGATGGAATGACAGGTTGGTGATGTGTCTGTGTGGTGGACTGACGGGCTGTTGATGTGCCTGTGTGGTGGCATGACAGGCTGTTGATGTGCCTGTGTGGTGTAATGACAGGCTGTTGGTGTGGTGGAATGACAGGCTGTTGATGTGCCTGTGTGGTGGAATGACAGGCTGTTGATGTGCCTGTGTGGTGAAATGACATGCTGTTGATGTGCCTGTGTGGTGGAATGACAGGCTGTTGATGTGTCTGTGTGATGGAATGACAGGCTGTTGATGTGCCTGTGTGGTGGAATGACAGGCTGTTGATGTGCCTGTGTGGTGAAATGACATGCTGTTGATGTGCCTGTGTGGTGGAATGACAGGCTGTTGATGTGTCTGTGTGATGGAATGACAGGCTGTTGATGTGTCTGTGTGATGGAATGACAGGCTGTTGATGTGCCTGTGTGGTGGAATGACAGGTTGTTGATGTGTCTGTGTGGTGGAATGACAGGCTGTTGATGTGTCTGTGTGATGGAATGACAGGCTGTTGATGTGTCTATGCGGTGGAATGACAGGCTGTTGATGTATATGTGTGCAGACTTGGGGTCAGTTACATTGTAATTAAAATGCCAATTTCAGAATTGCAATAGGTGTTTTGTTTTTAAATGGAATTTGTCAAAATGTAATTGGTAATAAATAAAACATAATTTGTTGCCTATGTCATATTTGTTTGCCATTATGTACTATATGTAGAAAAAATAATACTGCTCTAAAATAGAGGTGTTTTTTGTTGTGTTCACATATTTTATTTCGATATGTAATTAATAATTGGAATTGGTATTTTTTAGGTGTAACTGGAATTCATATTTGTAATTGGTGTGGAACTGATATAATGTCATTGAACCGCAGGAGGAAATCATCCTACCAGTGCGACATGCCCTCCAGTACTACTCAGACATGCAGAATGCCCTCGAGGAGGAGAAGAAGCGCCAGACAAGCCTCGAGTCCAAAAACAATGTCAAATGACCACAACACATTAGTAGGGAGGATTAACTGTAGAAGAATTGTCCAGCAGGTCCAGCATTGCCCTGCGTTGTCCTGGCCTGCCAGTGTTGTCCTGTACATTCATTGTTTTCTTGCATTGGGTATGGTTGTGGACACCCAGGATAGCACTGCCCAGGACAGTGGGATAGCTCAGGGGAACAGGGTCGATTAAAGATATTCCAACATGGGCAGTGTTACCTCGGCAGTTACGTGTCTCGGCAGTTATATGCCTTGGTACTTCCTCGCCTCGGCAGTTACATATCTCAGCAGTGGCATATCTTCGCAGTGACATGCCTTGGCAATGGGGTAGCTTCTGTCCCGTAGCGGATGTGACCAGAGAGAAAGGTGCCGTGTTAACAAGGGACCAAAATAGTAGTATTAAGTGGGCAGCATTTGAAGGCAGCAGGCACTCTTGTATAAGTTCATTGGTGTGTCCTTTCAGTCAACACCTCATAGTCTGTGATATACTTATTGAGGAGTGTCAGGCTGCACGTACACCATGAAAGGAAATAATCTCATGACTGTTAATGTGTGTGTTAATGTATGTCCGTGTTGGTATGTGTCTATGTTAATTTATGCAGGGGTGCCAACATTTGAAGAAAAACAGGGAGTAGATTTATTAAAAATTTAACGGGGTGTGCAAGCGTTGGCACTGTTGGTCCAGCATTTCTGTAGTTTTTTTGGTCAAAATTTCCTGCTTTTTTCTAATCGATCTATCTATAGTCCACAAGGCCATTCCAGGCACTCTATTTCTTTGGTCTCGGGTGATTTCACATTTCCTCGTGCATGTGTTCACCATGAACGAGAATGGCATGTTAGAATGGCGCCCCAAAGCAATGCGTTAGAAACTGATGAAAGTAGAGGAGGGGGTTTGTCACTTTTCATGGGCACTTCCAGATTTTTCATGGGCAGATGTTGACACCTGTCATAGGTTCTATGAGAAATGTCGGTAGGAAATCGTTGCATGCTTAGGATTGTCAGATACTGTACATTTTGTAAGTTTAACCCTCTAAATGTGTGTGTGTGTTTGGTGTGATTGTGTCCATTAGTAGGGCTTGTGTCTGTCTGTTGTTGTCTATTAGTAGGGTCTCTGTCTGTTTGTTGGTGTCCATTAGTAAGGGCCCGGTGTCTGTGTATGGCATGTTGGTATCCATTAGTAGGGCCCGTGTCTGTTTGTTAGTGTCTGTTAGTAGGGCCTGTGTCTGTTTGTTGGTGTTTATTAGTAGGGCCTGTGTCTGTTTGTTGGTGTCCATTAGTAAGGGCCCAGTGTCTGTGTGTTGGTGTCCATTAGTTGGGCCTGTGTCTATATATGTGCACATGTGTATGGTGGTACTAAAAAGCACTTGGAAGGTGCAATGATGCCAGTGAAGGTGAAATAGAAGGTTGGTGTGCGAATTCTGTTTCTAAAGTTACAGCTGTAGACAATGGCTACATGTCTGTGAGTGTTAGTGACTTGACCATCCAGTTTAGGACAGTCGATGTTATGTATTGCTCAGCCAAGTGGCATGTGCTTCACACTTTTGATTTACTTCAGTTGTTTTCAGCATAGATGTGTTGGTATACATTTTGTTTAAAACTGTTATGTAGGGTATGAGAGAAAATGCACACAATTTATTTCGATATGTTACGGGTTGATTAGTTAAACATTGTGCCTAGATGTGCATCATCAAAGGTACAAGATCCGTGTTTGAATTTTGCAACAAACATTAACATAACAAATATAAAACAACATATACAAGTGTATAACTGTTTTATATAAACATCGTATAATAATAAACTTCCACAAGTCGAAGCACTATTTTCAGAATGTTTCTACCATTCTGTAATAGAGTAATCAAGTATTTGTAAAATGATTTTGGGATTATGTTAATTTATCAAAGTAATATAAAAACCCACTAAATTTATGCAACTAAAACATAAGGTACTGATTTGTACAGTTCATGCTACCTTAAGTATGCGATTAATTTTAATAAAGTATTCGTTGTAACATATAATAATATATGATAAGAACAAACCATATTAGAAACATGAAGCTCATTTAAAAAATTTAAACAAAATCAGGGTTGTTTGTTTGGCAAATGTATTATTTCCAGGAGCAGTTGAATTGTTATTATTATGAATTTGTAGACTAGTAAACAGGCACAGTGTGTGCATTTCTGTGTGTGTTTACCAGTACGTTAGTGTAGATTTAGGTCCCTGGGGCCCATCTCAAACATCCATGTTCGACACAACACAACATTAATTTCATTAGCGGGAGTAGGGGGCTAGCAGCAATTTTATTTACAATACATACATTGCTGTGTTTAAAAAAAATTGTGTTTATTTTCCGATCGCAGTTCATAAAAAATATTGTTTATTTTTTGATTGCAGTTCATAAAAATATTGTTTATTTTCCGATCACAGTTCATAGAAAATATTGTTTATTTGCAGATCAGTTCATAAAAATATTGTTTATTTTTCAATCACTGTGCATAAAAATATTGTTTATTTTCCAGTCACAGTTCATAAAAATACTGTTTATTTTCTGATCGCAGTTCATAAAAATATTGTTTATTTTCCAATCACAGTTCACAAGGGTGCTGACTTCAAGTGGATGCAGGCAGTTTTATGTTATGACGGCTAAAGTGCCACTTGGCAAATACGAAGTTGCTAAATTTGTTTTGTGTCGCATCATGCATCAATATTTTGAGACGGTGCCCTAGCAAAAACTTTTTCTACCTCATATATTAATATTACAGGTAAATATCAAGGTTCTATAACACTGAACCACATATCCACCGTGTATGTTGATTTCTGTTATATTTGTCCATCTATTATTTATGCTGTGATTTTTAGAAGATGTTAAGTCCTTGTTTCATCTCAGGGTCTGGTTTGATTGTGCACTCAGTGATACTAGTCGAATGGTAGCGTAGCGTTGTACATTGATAAAGTAAGGCAGATTGAACAATGTCTGCTGCATTATGTGCAGTTTCTAACACACACATTTGTCAAATATTGTCAGTGAAGCACACTTTTACAAACAAGCATTTTATGTTCACGGTTGTGTGCAACTCAATAATAAAATGCATATTGTATGAGATGGTGTTGTTTCTGTAAGTGCTTACAACTAATGTGTTTCATCTGTAAAATATAACTTCCAGCCCAGTATATTTTTTGCGTAGATGTTTGTATAGCATTGCATTTCTATCTCGATGCAAACACTTTGTGAAATCACTCAAATGTGGCTTGGGTTTGAATAGTTCACTATAAGAGAACTTGAAGTTGCCGAGATATTAGTTAAAGGCCCTTCATCAATTCAATTTGTTTATTTGTCTCATTTTAGAATAAATTTGCCAAAAATTAAGCCTATTAATATCCACTACGATATGCTAGTTCGTTGGTGCAAATGTGTTATTTAGTTTTAATGAAATCAACCTATTAAACTATTTATGACCAGATCTGGCCAAAATTCATCAAAAAAGGGTAAAAGTGGTCCGGCTCTATATACTGTAACGAAGTTATTTACACCTATGCATGTTACCCTATCTAATGATCAGTCAATTGTTTTGATGATTTCAACAAAAGTGTGCACTGATTGCTGTATTACTAATAGTCACACCCTACAGATTTTAGCATCAATGCAATAGACAAAATCAATCAAGAAGGAAGTTTTAAAGCAGCCAGTTTTGTTGTAGATAAGTTCAGCTGCAATGTCAAATGACATTTGAAAAACAGTCACTGTTTCCTTTTAAACATGCCAGGTACACTATCAGTCAGGCCTTGTTTCATGCGGCTGAACTGGCCCCTCAGGTAGCCAGCCGTTGATGCCTTCATTCGACTGGGAAGCTGGGCCATTTTCTCACGAAATGAGGGCTGTTTCCATACTCCCAGTCCTTTCCTCTCTGCATACAGTTCTGCTTGGATGAATTTATCCATGAGGCGACTGTAGGAGGCACTACAGGCAATACCTGGCGAATATTTCACTGTGGCCAGACCATCACGTACCAGTCTCTCATTGATGCGTATCGAGCGAAACCAACTCTGAAATTATAATTCGGTGTAATCTAGTGCTCAAACTTTCATGGAGTAGAGATATTTTATGCCACATGTTGACTGTGATGCCACTGGGTGGTGGAATTAACAGAAATGTAAAGTTACAGCCAGGGCATGGTTTACAAATTACAAAATTGTCAAATTACAAAATTGTCAAAAATTGTCTGATTTGTTGATTCTGAGACAGGGCTGGGTCCAATTATGTAATTGTAATTGATTACAGCAAAATTTTGTAATTGTAATTGATTATGGTTTCAAAATGTTGCTGTAATTGTAATTGTTATATTTTGTACAATTGAAAATTTATTTCATTTACAATCAATTACAGTATATTTCATATCACAAACTACCTGAACGAATTGTCAATAAAAATATAATTTAAGTCTCACACGAGTTGAAAATCAAGACTAATAATAACACCTGCTTACATATTTATATTTAAGTCTCTGTATTCACTGTCTGGTGGGTACTGGTCAGTGGTGCTAGTGGTGGGTAGCCTTAGCAATTAGCCTTTTCAGTAAGTTGGTAACAGCCAGGAAGCAATAAACAATGCACAGACATTGTCAGACAAAGGCTTAGCTGGTATTCAAACAACATGGAAAGACCTGTAGCCTGATATTGCTTCAGAAAATATCAGCTCAATGAAACATTGCAGAGTTAGCAAGCCAATTACACCCCTTGTGTTGTGGTGGGCTGGAGACGGGTCAGGTGGCAAGGACCGTTTATATGGCCTCTCTTCCCATTCCCAACTCACACAAAGCAAAGGGCAGACCAATTAAGAATGTTAGCTTAGAGCAGGAGCTACAACCTCAAAGTGAACACATCAAACCCTATTATTAGTATTTTCCAAAGAAAAATTTAAGAAATGTGCATGGATAAATGTCTGCATTGGAACATGTCCTGTAGGATTATGTCTGGATATTGCATTGTATTTTTATATAATAAAAATATGTTTTAAACGGCTATCTTTTTATTTAGTATAATTCAAAGTCACAATTCAACAAAATGTACAAACATTACCGTTATATTTGTTTATCAATTGTGTACAAAATATTGAAATTCAGCAAAACGCGCAAAAATACATAATTAACAAATGCTGAATATATGTTCCGCATAATGTAATTGTAATTGAAACAGTGTAATTGTAATTGTAATTGATTTTGAAAATTATGACTGTAATTGTAATTGAAATAAAAAAATTATGTAATTGTAATCGTAACTGATATAATTTTGTGTAATTGGACCCAGCCCTGTTCTGAGATGTAGTTTAATGTTTTATGGTCTCACTTCACCTGTGACATGCAATGTGTGAAGGATGGTAACACGCAGTACATGTCCAACAGTGACAATACCTGTCTGACTGTGACATTGCAGTCGATGACACCGCTGTGACAATTGATCCAGAGTAGCCGGAACCAAACAGGACTGTGCATCACATTGTCACGCAACCATTGATCACCAGAGGGCAGCACCTCTAGACCAGCCAGTTGCACAGGCAGCAGGCCTTGGTCTGTCACATGACACAGGAGACGGTTACTGACCGATGAATGATGTCACAGATGACATGATGTCAGACAGCACAAATACAAAGTCATGGCTGATGTAGTGTGTGGCATGTAGTGTGTGGCATGTGGTGTGTGGCATGTGGCGTGTGGTGTGTGGTGTGTGGCATGTGGCGTGTGGTGTGTGGCATGTGGTGTGTGGCACGTAGTGTGTGGCATGTGGTGTGTGGCACGTAGTATGTGGCATGTGGTGTGTGGCACGTGGCATGTGGTGTGTGGCATGTGGTGTGTGGCATGTAGTGTGTGGCATGTGGTGTGTGGCACGTAGTATGTGGTGTGTGGCACGTGGTGTGTGGTGTGTGGCACGTGGTGTGTGGCATGTAGTGTGTGACACGTGGTGTGTGGCACGTGGTGTGTGGCATGTGGTGTGTGGCATGTGGTGTGTGGCATGTGGTGTGTGGCATGTAGTGTGTGGCATGTGGTGTGTGGCATGTAGTGTGTGGTGTGTGGCATGTAGTGTGTGGCATGTGGTGTGTGGCATGTGGTGTGTGGCATGTAGTGTGTGGCATGTGGTGTGTGCAAGCTGTACATGTGGTGTTTGTATATGTTGCATGTGATGTGTATGTGCATGGCTTGCGTACATGACGTGTACGTGACACGTGTATGTTGCGTGTGTGGTGTGTTGTTGCTACCTGTGCCATGTTGCCGTGCGTGACGTCGAGCCACTATGGGCGTGTGGGCCACCTGCAACAACCCGCCCTCAGACAGTGACACGACACGCCCCTGTAGGCGAACTGACTTCTCTACAAACAGCTGCGGGATCTCTGAGAGGGCAACAAACTTTCTGCTCTACAACAACACAAATATTAGCACAAGTGATTAAAAACAATCAATAAAGATCCTAAATTACCACATAAAGAGTACAGTTGTCCATCGTAGGTGCAACTCTACATTACAATAGAATACCCCATAGTCCATCAAATGAGTGATGCCCTGTGACAGTTCCAGCATGGCAATCGTTCACATACAGCATGTGTATCAACTACAGTATTAAGTATCATTCACATACAGCATGTGTATCAATCATAGTATTAAGTATTGTTCACATACAGTATGTGTATCAACTATAGTATTAAGTATCATTCACATACAGCATGTGTATCAATCATAGTATTAAGTATTGTTCACATACAGTATGTGTATCAACTATAGTAATAGGAACGTTCACATACAGCATGTGTATCAACAATAGTATTAAGCTAGTCAACTAGTCTCCCCATCTGTCAGTTACATTTACTTTTATTGAAGTATAATTACTTTATTTTAACTCAGTCACAGCTATGCTGCATGGAGTTCTCATTGGCATCTTAAGTATTGTTCTTTGCATAAATGACTTAATCACATTTTCCATCATAATAAATTTTTGAAATCACTTTGTTGAGATAGTATCAATTAGTCTAACATTACATCAGCCTTATACATGCTATGAACAGATGAGTGTCCAGTCGGATATGATGCAAGGAAAGATAACGTACAACATGAATACTCCTGCCGATGATGATGATTCCTGCCACTGCGACTCCCACAGTCAACAACTACAACACATGCAACATTAATGGACTGTTTTTGTGCATAGAAAATGCACCTGTAATTGTGGTTTCCCACAAAATTTACTCCAAAAATTATGCTTAAACGTCCAGTTGCATAATGCAGCATTTCATACCTGATGTGAATGAAAAGGGACCGTATGGGTATTTCACCGGTGGAGTCGCAGCCTGGTGGATCGTTGCCTGGGGCTGGGGGGGGTCATTCCCTATGGTCACTGTCCTCAGGTTGTTGTATGGGGTCACTGTCTATAGGCCTGGGGTCACTACTTACAGGTTGTTGCATGGGGTCACTACTTACAGGTTGTTGCATGGGGTCAATGCTTACAGGTTGTTGCATGGGATCACTGCTTACAGGTTGTTGCCTGGGGTCAAGGGGAGTGTGGAAGGGGGAATTAGCTAGTCCTGATTGCAGTACACAATACAGAAATCTGTGAAAAAACGAATGTCTCAACTCAAGGGTGACATTTTATGCATTAAATATAGATTTAACAAGATTTGTTGCTCTCCTCCTTTTCCCTGTAGTCCGGGGGAAGGCTGGCCCTAATACCGGTCGTTGATTTATGATTCCCCTTCTTCATAACTAGTCCCATTTTACTAGTAATTACTACCATCTCCATCAATTCCCACTGTTCCTTAACTAATGTTGCTTTGTGTCCTCTGGTTCTACTGCCTTCTATAAGTTTGAAGAACATATTCCTATCAATTTCCTCATAACCATTCACTATTTTAAACACTTCTGTTTGGTCTCCTCTTAGTCTCCTGGTCTCTAGTGTTGTCAAACCACATTCTAATAAGCAGCTTTCATAACTAAGGTCTTTCAATTCTGGAATCATTTTAGTTGCTCTTCGTTGTATTCTTTCTAACTTGCCTACTTCGTATGATATGGCCTCCATGCTTATATACAATATTCCAAAAATGGCCTAACTATCGCTTTGTACAGTTACCCAGGTAGCTGTTTATCCTTATATGTGATAGCCCTAATTAGCCCTAAAATTTGATTACCTTTTGAAGCAGCAATCCCACATTGCTGAAACTTTCATGTCAGCACTAAACATTACTCCTAAGTCCTTTTCTTTTGTGGTTCTACCTAGTGTAGTATCCCCCATTTTATACTCTTTGTCCATGTTTCCATGTCCTATGCATATGCATTTACACTTCCCATAACTATACATTTGTAATTTTTTAGACCATTTAAACAATTTATCTAGATTATCCTGTAAATTGTGTTTATCTGTATCAGTTTTAACCATTCTGAATACTTTTGTGTCATCTGCAAACTTTAAAACTTTGCTAGATATGTCATCTTCCAAATCATTTATATATATATATATATATATATATATATATATATATATATATATATATATATATATATATATATATATATATATATATATACATATATACATATATATATAATATATATATATATATATATACCGGTATATAAAAAATAGTATAGGTCCTAATTTCCAGCTTGAATCTCACCATCTATTATTACTCTCTCTCTTCCGCCTGTAAGCCATTTTTTTATCCAGTTGAATACATCATTACCATGGGCTTTTAGTTTAAGTAACAATCTCTGATGGCACTTTATCGAAAGTTTTCTGAAAATCTAAGTAGACAACATCCACTGGTGACCCGTCATCTACCCACTTTGTAATTAGTTCAAAAAAAGATAAGAGATGACCTTGCTTTTGGGAACCCATGTTGAGATGTATTTATGTTTTACAAGGAATTCCACCATGCGGTCTCTAATTAATGTTTCTAATAATTTGCATACAACTGATGTTAAACTCACAAGTCTGTAATTTTCAGACTTGTTCCTCGATCCCTTCTTAAATAACGGCAAAATGTTTGCTTCTTTCCATTCTTATTCCCTCTTCTAGTGACAAATTAAACAATTTCGCAAGTGGTGTACTAATTTGCTCTACAATTTCCTTAAACAGTTTTGGTGGTATATTCAATATCTTTATGCCGGAATATTACATCCATAAAAGAGACAGACTAAACTGTATAGTAGTGACTAAAACTATGTACATAAAGCATATCTCTCCAGTGATGACAGAGTCGAGATGTGTATGTTGCATCACTATTCTTAATACGCTGTAATATTGCATTACCTGACTTGGATACAGATTTAATAAAACAAAAAAATTCCTGATTAGCATTTTGCAAGTGGGTAATCCCCGTGACACAAACATATTATGACTGGCACTGCAGTTTCTGGGTTCATAACACAACAATCTAACGACATTATTATATGCAACACAGTGTTTTCTAATTGATTCTGATTTGTAATTCCATGACTGACATGTGTATAAAAAGGAACAAAATTATTTGAACATAATTTTTAAACATTCAGTACACATATAAAATGTTCTAATTAAAGCATTACCCTGAGCATAAATTATTTTGTACTGTCTAGACATATTATCACCATCACGGAGGTCTTCACTGATAAAGTGTCCAAGGTATTTACATTTATCAACTCTTTGTAAAGGCTCATTATTTAATAACAAATTTGGAATGTGTAGATCTTTTAACTTTGTGCAGCAAAAAATCATATTACTTTATAAATATATATATATATATATATATATATATATATATATATATATATATATATATATATATATATATATATATATATATATATATATATATATATATATATATATATATATATATATATATATAGCCACCTTGGCGTTAATAAAAAATGTTATCAAGGTGAAGTTACGTCATATCTCCTTCCTTCCCAAAGCAGGAGACTTGGCACCTCTGTGAATCCATATTATTATTACAGTGCCAGTGTCGGTGCCTGTAATACAGAGGGCAGTAATTCGGGCAACTGTTTTGTTTACAACTTATCATGATATACCCAACTTTTATTGCCGAGTTTATATCTTATTCTGAAACATTAATATGACATGCATTTTTTCATACACTGTCTTCATTACCCTTGTTTGTAGTATATGTCCGTCTATGAAGTTAGATATTTTACTAATGAAACTGGAAGAATATTCCGAGTTGTCTGCGCTAATCGTGGTTCTCTTGTCAGAGTCCATTTATTCACTAAAACAGTGTCGCCCTCTCTCGGGGTTGCCTGTTATAATATTGATTTAACAGCGTCCTCTTTCGTATTACATTCACAACAGAAGTTTCATTAGTGTCACATAAATGTATTCTAGCCACAGACATAAATAGAACACCCGTTAGTAAAACAAGAGCGCTAAGCTCTTATCAGTTGACACATGATAAAGTGATGCCGGCATGGACCAGTGACATTCATGCTGCTGCACGACAAGAACCCACTGGAGGCCCAGTGTTTATACTGTACAGCACCCAGTCTTCATGATCGTATCTATAGATATACAGTACTAATAAGAGATTAATACTACATATAGCTATATATACCTAATACCTTATTACGTGCACAATCTATCCATGCACCTTGTATATCAAATATCATAACATATTAACTATAACAGTAGCACCACTAAACATGATCGAAACTGAACTTTCTGAAGTGCGCTATACATGTATTAGATAATGACTGCAAGAGGTCAAAATCTCATTAAGCCCTGTTGGACATTCTTCTCTAAGGTCCCAAAAATATTCTTTTCCCATCTTCCAACACATTCCCCAGCTGCTCCATTTTACATGGTTTGTCAAACAAATGCATAGAATGCAATGAATGTTGCAATGTGTACAGAATGAGTTACATGATAGTGGTTCATACAACGATGAAAAGGCAAACGACGACCAAAAAGGGGAGAGCCTCATTAAATGCAGATGACTTAATAAAGAAACAAAATCTTATTAATGAGCTGACATCTAGTAGAGTTTTATAAGAGTTACAAATATGCATACACGCACGCACACATTATTTATAAAACTGAATCGCACCCCTATGACATTTTATGTTGCACCCAATCAATGTGACTACTGGGAAACACTTAATGTACGCTCCCCCAAGAAAAACAAATGTATCTGTAATATAATTGATATTTCAGAACATTTTACGAAACCGACATAAATTCCTTGAAAATTACGAGATGTTAGATCCTGTCTTCTGTCGATTCGTACAGCTGTAAGCCACACAGGAAATAACTATATTCGTTGTCCCACAGCTTTCTCCAGCAAGCCTCCAAGATGTTTGTCTTGAAGAGTTTAACACTAATGCACGTATGAACAACCCAACTGCCCACACTTATAACACAACTGCTGGGACCACCCTCACCCGTATTATTTATCAGTCTGGTGGCCATGCCCCATTAAGAACAAATGACAATGACAAATCTTCAAGTTAATTGCTTCCTGGTGTCATCGTCACAGGCTACTAGTTTATAATTCTCTGGTAGCCACCTCATCTTCATTGCTTTTGTTTGCCTTATATGATGATGGTGAGGAGGAAATACATTAACTTACTTACTCACTTACTCACTTACTTACATATGTTAGACAACTATTTGTAACATGCTATGTTCACACTATAAACAGTACTACCCCATGTGTCATGCAGTGGATGCAACTGTTTCTGCCGTGCAATGAAATGCCGGCCAGTGGTCCACACCCGCTTCACTGCAGCGAGCTGGCTTATCGGTCTTGTTTATAGGGAGGTGATTATTGATGTAACTCTATGGCCTGGCCACAGATACAGTCGTGAAGCCAGTGTCACCACTAATGCTCGGCCACCTTGCTTGGTTTAACTTTGCCTTTGGTTAAGCTAAGGTTAAAACTAAGCTGGCGCAGCCTCCCACACAGGAGAGCCTTGTCATGTTTTATAAGACCTTACGTGGCCTTGGACCTCATCCTCCAACTTATACCCCTTGCGAGACTCTCTCTCGATTCTAGCTCATTTTTCCTCTGTCCCGTTTCTTGCATTTTCCTACACTGACATATACTATACATGTCGAAATACCAAGACTAAATACATGACATTTTTTCAGAGGATTTGATCAGGTAAAGTTTCTATTACTTTTATTAATTTTACTACTAGCTTGTAGTCACATGAACATGATATCATGACCAAATGTATCCTGCATCGTATAATAAAATGTTTACAACTTTTGGTCACATAACATTTGTTTTTGTGATTACTATAATAAAATTGTGATCAAATGTTGCGCTCTGCATTATGTTACCAAATGTCTTGTGAACAAATGTTGCAAGACCAAATGTCATAGATCCAGTTAGTGCACAATCACTCTTGTTCCGGGTTACCATAAGGCCAAAGCTGTCTACAATCATCTTCATGTCCTCGATGGTGTCATCTGTTCTAGACTGAACATGTACTCCTTTGTCAGCGTTTGAACGCAAACAGAAGCGTGTTAGAGAAGATGACAAACAGAACTGGAGCCATTACACAACCTTGTTTGCAACTATTGGCGAGACTACATCTGATGGGTCCCGGCTCTTCACCACGCTACCCATCATATAAAATGAACAGATGATCCTGGTCATTTTTTCTCGACATTTGATTTTGCAAGGCAATTTTTGTTGATCTGCCCAGTTCACGAGCCTTTTCTTGAATGTGATGTTTTGCAAATATAATGTTGACAGTTCCTCGAAAACTGCACTGTTGATGCATTTGAACCTAAGCCTATCACAGCCACCTAATGATAAATCAGATACGTATTCACTAGTGTCCACCAATATAAAAACTGTAACAACTGGATGCTTTCATGTGATATAAATGGAAAACTAGGTAAGAAAAGACAACTCTGAGGAATGATGGGCAAAAGATCGCATGCTGAAGAGATTTTAGCTTGAATAATAAATCTCACACGAGCAATTTGATTGCATAGGAAGCAATTGGGTAGTCTCTGGTAGACTGAAATTTAATTCCACCCAAAACAAGTTCATCTTTAGACTTCGTATTTGTCAAATGCATATGGGGGTTTAACCTACATTTCTAGTCTAATGGAAAATTGTTTTGAAAAAGAGGACATTGTTGTGTATCTAAAGCTTTTTGTGTTGCTGTATGCTGATGATACAATTGTATTAGCAGAGTCACCTACTCAGTTACAATCTGCACTTGACGCCCTATTTAACTATTGCAAAACTTGGAAATTGCATGTTAATACTGCCAAAACTAAGGTGTTAGTATTCTCAAGGGGGAAGATTAGAAAATTGCCAGAATTTAAATTTGGACCAAATAAGCTTGCCATTGTAGATAAGTATAACTATCTAGGAATTAATTTTAACTATAATGGTAGATTCTCTAAAGCAATCAGACATTTATATGAACAGGCAAACCGAGCAATGTTATGTTTAATTTCTAAAGCTAGGAAGCTAAAACTTCCTGTTGATATCCAGTTAGAACTATTTGATTCCCTTATATGCCCAATATTGTTATATGGATGTGAAGTATGGGGATGTGAAAATATTATGTTAATTGAAAAGCTACATAGGAAATTTTGTAAAATTTTACTTGGGGTAAACAATAGAACACATACTTCCATGGTTTATGGAGAACTTGGGCAATTTCCACTAAATATTAAAATAAACAGTAGATTGTTGAATTTTTGGGGGAAACTATTGATGGGAAAGGAATCTAAACTGTCTTGCATCATGTATAAATTATTATATCAATTATATGTTAAAAATATCTTTGAATCCCCTTGGATTACTCATGTTAAATACATTTTAAATAACACTGGCCTATCTAACTTGTGGCTGAATCAAGAAATAGTGAATCTTAAATGGTTTAAAGCAGTTGTCAAATTAAAACTTACTGACCAGTATCATCAGCAGTGGGGTAGTAATATTTGCAATAGCGATGGGTGTATAACCTACAGAATAATTAAACATGATTTTAAAATGGAGAAATATTTGCTAGTGTTACCACCAAATCTATCTAGACCTCTGTGTAAATTTCGTACTTGTAATCATCGGTTGCCTATTCAGCAAGGCAGGTATAGTGGAATCGATAGGCAAGAGAGATTTTGTACTCTGTGTGATTGCAATGATATTGGAGATGAGTTTCATTATTTGTTTAAATGTACTTTTTTTCAAGAAGCTAGAATTAAGTTTATTTCTAGATATTGTTTTGTGAGACCAAACACTTTAAAAATGGACCAGTTGTTTAATTTTACAAGCCATGCAAAGCTAATTAAATTATGTAAATTCGTACAGGAGATTTTAAATAGCTTTAAGTTGTAAGTAGATCTTCCTGTGATACTTTTGTGTTTTGTATTTTGGTAAAACCATTTACCAATGTAATTTATAAGTATTATTGAACCCTGGATTACATACACTTATAGCCATCTCACATTGTAACAGTATGCAACATTGTGATTCTCATGTAACCTAATAAGGTTTTTGAGAATAAAGTTGAATTGAATTGAATTGAGATTGAATTGACAACTTCCATTTCTTAACACAAATATATTATTAGTCCACAGTTTGGTGTATATTAAGTTATATCAACACACCCATTACGGATACGATTCTAGCTGTATCAGCCACACACAAACCTAAAACCAATGATTCCAAACTTTTAATGCAATATTTTTACCAGATAAAATCAACGACTTTTAGACAATACAGTACAATACAAAAAAACACAAGCACACTCTGCATAATTATGGTCTAGTTTCAGCAGCACGTATGTTTAATTAGCTGTAGCCATCACACTAGCAGGTGCAACTTTGTCTTACAAAGTTTTGATATACATGCAAATGTCTTAATTTCAGACATGCCTATTGAAACAATGCCTTAAAGAGAGACTAAAGCAGAACATATACAGTATTTCTTTGTAGTAGTCATATGCACATATAAGTTGTGAAATATATAAAATAAAATACAGTATACAACACAACCTGTTGCCTGGCAACTGGTACATCCTGCCACCATTCGCATGGAATGATTGCAATGCACAGACAAGACAATTTATTTGAAAGGTTACCCTACATAACAATATACAACTATTGTATGAAGAAACAATAAAAAGGTGTCCTGAGTATTTATAACTATTCTTACCATTTCAATGATATCTAAACGTGCAAATTATATACACTTATTTTCTGAAACCTCAAAAATGACACTCCTGTCAAGAATGACAAAGACAGGAATTTATTCTGTCCTGTGTATGTTGAGTATGAAGAGTTAGATGAGGAAGCGCTTGTCAACCAGTGTCTTCTTAGCGAGGTTTGCCTGACCAAGGCAGTTGCGAACAGCTGCAGTAACCTGCAACAGATTCAATTACATCTATGCACATGAATGTACATATGTATAAGGCATTCTTCCGCAAAAAATGCATTCAAAGCCACATAAATTGAGTCAAGAGAGCTTTTGTGCTGCCATCAAGTTGATAGTGGTGGGTGTAAAGAGACCTAGAGACCAGGAGACTAAGAGGAGACCAAATAGAAGTGTTTAAAATAGTGAATGGTTATGAGGATGTTGATAGGAATATGTTCTTCAAACTTAAAGAAAGCAGTTGAAATAGAGGACACAAAGCAGCATTAGTTAAGGAGCAGTGTAGGTTGGACATGAGAAAGTACTCATTCTCACAGAGGGTGATAAATGAATGGAACAAACTGCCAAATGATTGTGTTAATGCTAGTAGTGTGAATATGTTTAAAAATAGAATTGACAGATATCTGATAAGGGCGGGCTACACATAGATGAGAAAATTGTTGGACTCTCGATAAGCCAATGGCTTCCTTGTCCACTTGCCATCTGGAACTCGTTGTTCGAGATGGCAATCTTGTTAAATCTTGTTAAATCTTGTAAAAGTGTTTTGTTGCTGTAACATGTATTATACATCACGCCACTGGCTGATGAAATAAGTTTTTGTGCCATCGTTCAACAATGTGAAACAAAAAGCATGATTTATCTCGTAACGCACAAATTGGACATAATGTAGGTAAACGCCTTGTACAAGATTTTCAGCTTAATCAAGACATCATATCTAGCTGTGTCATGCTATCGGGAGATTTGGAAAGTCATGGAATTATTGTTGCGCGGTATATATTATATATTTATTTGCTTTGACTGAACCAGTGCGATGCGCATCATGATACGGTCCCCTGTGTCTACTGGGAATAAATAACTAGATCTAACTAGGTAAAGCTACTCACATATCCTATGAAGTAGGTCAAGATGCCGGCAAGGACAAAGTTATGTACAACGACGTCAATGAGACAGAAGAGCAGAATCTCAAAGATAAGCAGTGTTCTTTCATTGCCAAAGAACAGCACATTGTCAAATGAATGTCCATTATCTGAAGCAAACAGATACATCTTATAGAGGTCATACTATATGAGGGTATTACAAGATTAGTTCTCAAATATATATCTCAATCATAGAGTTACTATTACCCAATTTATTCGTAACCGGTTTGTTTCATGCTACATTCAAAAAAATTACTATCTATACATTACAAACTTACACTTAATCGATCAGAGAAAAAGCCATAGTTTTTTATTTTTGCATTTTTAGAAACACAATTTTGTTACTTACTTTTGGAGTTACATAATTTGTAATGAACATATTTTAATAATGCTTCTCAAGCAGTTTTTATTTGAATGGAGAGTAATTGAACCTTCACGAGTCACGCTGTGTCATGCCTCACTGGAAAGTTCTTGTGTTTCTACGTGATAATGAAGAATGTTCAGGTTAGTGATGTTAACAACCTACCAGTGATGAACATTCCTTTATCTGACGAGTCACGGAACTCCACATTCAAGATGCTCTCAATGAGCATTCTGTCCTGAATCACATAGTCAATGTCATACAGTGCCTGCAAAGAGAATACACCACATACCATGACTGCATATTCCCTCCAAACTTTTACTTAATTTGTATTTTAAAATGGTTGCTTCATAAGCAAAACATTTTCGTCTATCCAGAGCTGGCAGCAATACAATGGGTTTTGTTGGATTCTTGATAAGCCAACAGTTTCTTTGTCCTAAGGAGCTTATAGCTTCGGATGACAACCTCGCTAAATCTTGTAAAAAGTGAATTCAACTGTGTAAGAACATAACTCAAACTCTGTCCAGAAATTATGTAATCAAACAACTGGAAGATTCATTCAGTTGTACCCTCTTGCGAGGTAGTTAGTTAATTGATTGATCCGCATCACGGATGCTTCTGCAGATGTTCATGATAAGAGTTGGAGTCCATAGCAGGTTACACATTGACCCCCTTATACTTTAGACAGAAGGGACCAACGACTTTTAGTGTTTAGACCAGACAAATTGGAGTGAACGAAATTGCCTTTTTGAAATGGCAGCAGGTGGTTTTGAACCCCAGTCCCCTCGACCGAGAGTCCAACGTCCTACCACAAGACCATCGTGCCCTACCACATGACCATCACGCCCTACCACACAACCATCGAGCCATACCACACAATCATTGCGCCCTACCACACGACCATTGCGCCCTACCACACAACCATCGTGCCCTACCACAAGACCATCGCGCCCTACCACACGACCATCATGCCCTAACACACCACAATCGAGCCCTACCACACAACCATCGTGCCCTACCACACAACCATCGCACCCTACCACACAACCATCATGCCCTACTACACAACCATCGTGCCCTACCACACAACCATCATGCCCTACTACACAACCATCATGCCCTACCATTCAACCATTATGCCCAACTGGAAGAGAGGAGGAAGATGACTTACATGGTCGATAAATCCCTGAAGGAAACGGTTGAGGGTCATGTAGGCATGGACAGACTTCTCTGCGATGGCATTGAGATGACCAAGAGCATTCCCTCCTCCTTGTGTGACGTGCGCCACTGCCCCGTGCTGCCACAACATCACACATTATTAAAGAAAGCATAGCTATTTAGACATCATATTTACCTCACAAGAAATTAGGTTGAATTCTCTGAATATTTCAACCAGTTTCTTGTGATGTAAATAAGATGTCTAACAACCCAGGTACCAAAACGCGCATACATTCAAGGAAGCACAGCTACTTTTAAGAACCTCGAATTTTCGCTCAATGGAGCTTTTCAGACTTTCTCAGTCCCTTCGTCTGCATCAGTCTGAGCTGCTGTCTGGTGTCATGTTCATGGAACTGCTGTCATGTGACAACCACCAACATGGTCACAGGATACCAGAGAGTAGTTCAGACTGATGTTGACAAAGGGACTGAGGCTTCATCGTATCAAATTCAAGATTAATAATAATATTTATTTTTATAAAGCACAATTTCCAAAATAAAAGCTCAAAGCGCTGTACAGGAATATAATTGCATATACAATGTAATACTAATACAATCAAATTACATATAAAAACTACTACATATAATCTAATTAAATACAAAAACTTTAAAAATAGCATAAATATGTGCACAATAGCGAATAGAATGAAAAGTTAAATAAGATAAAAAAATAAAAGTATTAATTAAAGACTACAAATAATTGTTTTTAAAAAAGAAAAAAATATAATTATCGAGAAGAGCATCGATGTTTTCCTGGCCCCATTCCAGTGCGTGCGAAATGTTGGCATCAAACATAACGTTACTTTCGATGGTTGTAACTGTTTCATAAAATAATGGAGTTCATATTGAAATGTTTAATAAATTCATTACTTTATATTATTGGTCCACTAGTTATAAGAAATGAACGACAATATTTGGAATAGTTTATATTTATTAAATTGTTATTACTTTATTTTAATTTAAAGCAGTGTCTGTTTTAGCTTTATGAATTATGCATCAAAACTGTTGTTTTGCTTTATTATACTTATAATTTATTATACTTATAATTTATTATTCTTATAATTTATTATACTTATAATTTATTATACTTATAATTTATTATACTTATAATTTATTATACTTATAATTTATTATACTTATAATTTATGCATTTTGTGGGGCCAGTTCAATCTCACCAGGGCTGGTTCAAAATGGAACTGAGCAAGTAAAAAAAAATCTGGGTCAATTAATTATTTTTATAATTTCAGACACTGATCACTGTGTATGACATCACTGTATCACATCAATCTGTATGACATCACTGTGTATGACATCACTGTATCACATCAATCTGTATGACATCACTGTGTATCACATCCATGTGTATTACATCATTGACCACTTTCACATGCATGTGCACACACCCACAAACACGCATGTGCACACACACACACATGCGCATACACCTACACACATGCATGCGCACACACCCACACATGCCTGTGCACACACCCCACGCGTGTGCATATACTCACACACATGCATATGCACACACCCACACATGCCTGTGCACACACCCCACGCGTGTGCATATACTCACACACATGCATATGCACACACCCACACACATGCATGTGCACACACCTACACACATGCCACACATGCCTGTGCACACACACGTGTGTGCACACACCCACACACATGCGTGTGCACATACCCACACACATGCATGTGCACACACCCACACACGTGTGTGCACACACCCATACACATAGGTGTGCACACACCTACACACGTGTGTGCACACACCCATACACATGCGTGTGCACACACCTACACATACCATACACATAATGACCACATACATTATACATTGGTCACACACATTAGGTGTGTACAATGGTCTCTGCTTAATAGAATCAATTTGAGCCAGAGCAATTTGATTATGTTAAGCAACTAATCCACTTAAAGATCATATGCAAATATTCCAGAAATCATGCTATGCGATAACAAACAGTTGTATTAGTAGTTTGAAATGCATTATCAAATAATGTTATTGGCTACTCTTCAACAAAAGCTAATTATATTAGTGGCAAAGAAGCCCCAAGCGATTTGACATTTCGATCAGCAATGTCCATACGGAATCAGCGTGTGACGTCAGTCTGGCCAAACGAACATAAATCAACAAACATTCTCATTCCATAGTAATGCAGAACATCTGCATACGTTAAAAGCATATATGTTGCATTGGGGCAAAAAACAATGAATATGGGTGTGACATCAGTTTCAATATTTGAAACACTATTAAAACACTGCAACATATATAGATTTTAAATAATAGCTAGCGTAGACGAAGAGTCACTTTGTGCATTGTGCTACGACAAAATTGCAAAGGGTAATCCAGTGCAAAGACAAGACAGCTCTACTCAAAAGTTTGATCGACACAGTTGTTAAAAATTGCATATATCAAGATATTTCAGCAGTAAAATCATACAGTGTCCACATATTTCCCCACGTGTTCCAATATTCCTAATCAAACCTCCGAGTAACATAAAGACAAAGTAAGCCGCTGGTCCAACTTCCAAGCCTAGGCTAGGGCTAGGCTAGACTCAACGACTGTGTCTACTTGCTTGTACAAACTAAATATGGAATTTAAAAACAGTATGATAAATAAATACGCATGGTACAACCAAAACAACATTATAAGTACATTTGTATCTTTGAGGTTTTTAATCCAGGCATTTGTTTACGGCGGCATGAATCCGAAGGCTTCGGCCAATAAATCAGACCTGGTTTGACACACCTCCCTGTCGCTACTAACTTCGTTTTTGTGACTGTGACCACGTTGTTGACTCATACATGTATGGAATTACTTGAACTTGAAGTTTATGTCAGTTGCACCGTCAGAATTGCAGTCGCTCAACATTTTGCGTGATCTAAATCTTGCTAAAAGTTAAGTGCCTATGTCAATGAACCGGTGTAGGCAAAGTTGGTTTGCTTGGCCAAAATGATATCACACGGCCCGACATATACCGGCAAAAATCTACAAACTAGCTTCTGAAAGTGACTTCAGGAATTTATGTATATCCCCCGTTTTATGACTAATTTAATGTAACTTTTTACAATTTCATGACTGAATAAGGGGTTACAGTTCTATCCAGGACAAGTGAAAACAAGTAAATGTATCCAACCTTTGTATATGATCTTTAAGCAAATTTCCGGAAAAAATCGACTCAGAATGATATGGAAGTGAATTTACGTGAAAAAACACACGTTTTAATTACAGTATAGCAGGGGCTTGCTTAGCTACACAATTTTGTAAATTGGTATTCTTGATCGACAGATTTTCTTTATTAGCAATTTAGTTACATAAATCTCACAAGGGCTTGGCCGCACTGCTATTGTCACATTCAATATTTCATTTTATGTCATGTTTACCATTTTACATGTACAATGAATAGTTTTTCACATAAAAAATACTGATGTATACTAAAAAAGCCTTCTGGGTATTCCAGGAAAACCTGTCATTCCATGTTACAACGTATCGTTTTTGAGCATTTGATTCTACTAAGCAGTGGACACAACGCGAATAGAGAATTATTCTGTCCAAGCCATTTTTATTCAACTAAATCCCTGATTCTGTGTGATTCTTTTAAGTGGAGTCCACTGCTATATATATATATATTACCTGGAGTGCACTTATTCTGTATACAATCCTATGTGCAGTCCTACCTGGGGTGCACTTATTCTGTACACAATCCCATGTGCAGTCCTAGCTGGGGTGCACTCGTTTTATATGCACTCCCATGTGCAGTCCTACCTGGGGTGCACTCATTCTGTATACAATCAAAATGTGCAGTCCTACCGGGGGTACACCACTAATTCTGTATATAATCCTGTGTGCAGTCCTACCTTGGGTGCACTAATTTTGCATACAATCCTTTGTGCAGTTCTACCTGGGGTGCACTAATTCTGTATACAATCCCATGTCCATTCCTACATGGGGTGCACTCATTCTGTATACAATCCCATGTGCAGTCTTACCTGGGGTGCACTCATTCTGTATACAATCCCATGTGCAGTCTTGCATGGGGTGCACTCATTCTGTAAACAATCCCATGTACAGCACTACCTGGAGTGCACTCATTCTGTATACAATCCCATGTACAGTCCTACCTGGGGTGCACTCATTCTGTATACAATCCCATGTGCAGTCTTACCTGGGGTGCACTCATTCTGCATACAATGCCATGTACATTCCTAACTGGGGTACACTCATTCTGTATACAATCCCATGTGCAGTCTTACCTGGGGTACACTCATTCTGAATACAATACCATGTGCAGTCTTACCTGGGGTGCACTCATGGGTAGTAGAATGCGGTCAAACTGGGAGCGTAGGGTGCGTGGGATGGATATCTGAAACGTCTGCTGCTCCGTCCCAGGCAGCAGGCCACGATGGCCACATAGGTCCTCCTACAAGTAGCAAGTCTTCAATAAATATATAGTTTAAACCAGGCACTAGTCCATGGTAGCCACACACACACATGTAGTTCACTTCACCTATTAAATATAAAGATGCAAAGTTGTTCCATTATATCCTTGTGTCTAATTTATTCAATTGTATGTTTTTCCACATCAGATAACAGAAAAGGACATTGGAAATATCATTATAATATTGTACATTGGTTTGTTGAACCGTGAACTTGCTCACAGGTCCCTCTTCAATTTTATTTTTTCACTCGTCTAGTTTCACATTTATTTCACAAAAAAAGAACCTATCTAGTATTCACAATGACATACTACCTCGTTTGTGCAAATTTGTCATTCGGTGTTAATGAAATTATTGGACAAACGATTAAACTATTTTTTTAATGGGTATGATCAAAATTTGGCAAAAAATGGCAAGGGTTCCGGCTCGATATACTATGATGTAAGACTATTCAAACTTTCTCAAGTTACCTGATCTATGAAAGTCAATTCATTCAATGGTTTAAACAAAAGTATGAACTTTTATTAAACCGACTGTGCATATCTGAACACCAACGAATCCAATTCGTGATAGGCCACATTAATTGAGGAGGGAGTTTAAAGACATTTGAAGAAAAAAAATTTTTATTGCAACTATTGAGATTTACTTAGTCGATAATACGACTACTGTCTGTAGCTTCAATCAGGAACTGAATTCTGGGATGACTCGTTCTTCTTCTGCTCGCCAGTTGGCCTGAATTCAGTTCCTGATGAAAGCTACCGATGGTAGCCGAAATGTTGAGTACAGTATATCTCAATAGTTATGACTAAAAAAATTGTTTCTTCATTATTATCTACCAATTTGATGAACATTTTCCTGGATAAAGACATTAGTTAATATTGCTTGCTGATAAAGTGCGCACCTCCTCCCTCTTGAGATTGTCCAACATCTCGTGCATGCCCGTGTCCGCGCAGCCATGCACTGACCGACCGTGAATGTAGTAGCCGTACAGCAAGTTCTCCAGGATAAATACACTGACGTTGGTGACAGAACACAGGTCTACAAACTGTCGCACCGGGTCCTTGATGAAGCGTTGATAGATAAGTGTGTAGAAAAGCCACTGTACAAGGGCTGCAAACAAACATATTTGGATGTGACACTGACAGGAGTGACTATCATGGAGATTTTTCCTGTTGCGATTGTATCGTGATATACCTGAATATCTATTGCAATATTATTTATTATTGCAATATTATTTATTTATTATACTATGTTCTACACATGCACTGTGTCATAACATTGTTACATTGATGTTTTTAATTTCGAATATTATCAACATCTTAAATGACTAATTTATGGACGGAGAATTAGTACACTTGGTACAAATAGGTAAATGTCGACAATTGTGAATGGCCCCAAAACCCAGCATATTAGAACTTATCTCCGGTACACACCAACACACAGGTAGACGGAACTGGCAACAGCAATGCGCAGTATGCGGCTGCTCGGTGCATGGTACTCGTCCTCCAACATCGTGAAGTCAGAATGTGGGTCACGCGACGCGATGTTTTCAAAGCCAACAACGTGCAGGAAGAAGATGACCGTGAACATCTGAATGACATTGTTGATCTTGCGCACTGTCTGGATCTCGTTCCATTCGTTGGCCACGAAACACGTCCTCCAGATGGACACTGGATTGGGCCGGCCACTGTCCACCTTAATGTCTGTTGCCTGTGTGGCTTTGCCGTGTGGCCGCTCCCAGTCAATTAGGAACATGTCAACTGTCACCTACGTATGACAAAACACAGACAAGTTGGCAAGTCACAAACTGGCAAGTCAAGTCAACTCTCAAGACATTGAGCTACAAATCAAGTTAAATCTCAAGTCATTGTATTGCAAGTCAAGTAAAATCTCAAGTTATTGACCTGCAAGTCAAGTCAAATCTGAAGTTATTAATCTGCAAGTCAAGTCTCATTACATTACATTAATGCTGCCCTGCCACAACATTAATGCTGCCCCGACACAACATTAATGCTGCCCCGACACAACATTAATGCCATCCCGCCACAACATTAATGCTGCCCGGCCACAACATTAGCCAATCATAATAAGTATTTAATAAGTATTGCATTCATTGCCGGTCATAAAACATGGTCTTGTTTTGCAAACATTTCAGGCCACCAGCTTGTTGACAAGTAACAAACTGGCAAGTCAAGTCTCAAGTCAATGACCTCCAAGTAAGTCTCACATCATCTCTCTGAGTTCCAAGTCAAGTCACAAGTCATGAAAATGTGCAACTCGAATCCGACTGGAGTCTGCCCATGACTCAAGTCAACAAACAACAGACAGACAGTAAACAGACAAAAATTGCCCACGTCATGTATAATAACGTCAGTCTAACAAGTCGTGGCTGTAGCAATAAGAATAAAACTTCTACAAATGTCACCATCCAAATGAGAGATCGCCAAGGATTTAGAATAGAAATGCAATTTTTTTAATATGTCTTGAGATTTTTACAGATGGCTTCAGATGATTTTAAGGTGACGGGGAACTCGTTCCAGATTTTGGATGTCATGCGTTCTTTGGTCTGCAACAAGTTAAACGCAAAAATATTGTGAAATCACATTTCAGACCAAACACTGAAAATCATGTAATAGATCTTACCTGGGTAGCGATCATGTGGAACAGGTGATAGATCTTACCTGGGTAGCGATCATGTGGAACAGGTGCAATGACTTGAGAACAAAAGCAGAAATAAGGTATGAAATGAACTCTTTCTCCTGGACCACAGTCGGCAGGAGTATCGTCACTGTGCTTTGTTTCTGTCAACAACATATGCATGCACTGTATCAAACAACACACACACGTCTCTGACAAATGATTCTTGTGTGAAAGTATATGTGTACATAATGTGCACTTCCACAACACTGCACCCTAAGGGGGTGCATATAACATTTAATAAGATTGCCATCCAAAGTGGACAAGGAAGCTATTGGCTTATAGAGAATCCAACATTTTTCATCTATGTGTAACCCACCCTAATCAATGAGATACGTGTCAACCTTGTTTTGAAACGTATTACAGTTACACAATCTGTAGATAATGTGTTCCATTCAGTTATCGTCCTATCAGCACTTGTTGTTACTCCTAAGTCCTTTTCTTTTATGGTACTACCTGGAACAGTATCTCCCATTTTATAGTTTACATACAAGTTCTTGTGTCCTGTGTGTAGGCATTTACATTTCCCAAAATGTAATAACGTCTGCCATTTTATAGACCATTTAACTAATTTGTGTAGATCGTTTTGTAAATGTTGTTTATCACCATCATTGTTAACTTTTCTAAACACTTTTGTGCCATCCGCAAAACAAACGTTGTTTATTATATTATCGTCCAAGTTTGCTATGTAGCAGTATGATTATTCAAACGGCAGATGGATGAAAGAAGGCAGCACTCACTTTGAAGAAGATTAGCCACCAGATTGAAATGCCACAGAGGATGAGAAAGAACATGCTAGCCAGGTTGCCACAGAACAACAGCAAGAACTTGATAATCGTCATAAAGTCAATGGCAACTTTGCCGGCACGCTTGCTCCAGCCCCACGTCTGTAGCACCGTGTAGATAACAGCCAGCGAACTGAGCACGCCAGCCGAGATTGACAAATCTCTACGGTACTTGGTCGAACTCATACTGTAGGCCACTTCAAATGACACCTGTAAAACCAATGCAAATACTAACAGTAGGTAACAAAAAGTAGGTCGATTACTAGGATGATAGTAGCAAAAACCTAGGAGTACAAATCACAAATTTAAGACGAAGGTGGGTTTTCCTCCATCGACATGACGTGCAGCAAGTGTCGACAGCTTTCAGTACTGGCCCCCACAGAATGTAATTGTCATTTACCTGAACTTTCTTATTTTCTTGGAAGTCAGCGATGGTGGCCGAGCTGTAGGTGATGTCTAGGAAGGGTGGGTAGATCTGGCCACTACTTTCGCTGCGCAGCTCCACATTAAGAACCATTTTCTCGACGTAGCGGACAGCACGAGCCTTCCCTGCAACTATCGTCTGAGCCTGACCCGTTGTACCTAAACAGACGTCATACAGATGTCACATTCTTATATGGATATATCGTCGCATCAGTTCAACAAGGTTGTAAATGAATTTTGCCAATTTTTGCATATAGATGTCCTACATGTTTTATTTGGTGTGTGCATTAAACAAAATATTACGTAATACTGTAAAATAGGTCAAATATGCAGTGACAACCTTTTTGCACTTAGTTACATTACAATCTCCTTGATAAACCAGAGATACAACCTTTGGTGATCAGTTTCCTATGTATATTATAATAAAAAAAAATTATTTCTTTCTTCCCAGAGAGGGTTCACTCTTCTATGTAGAAATGCAAACATGTTGCTATTTCATATGCACCTTGCTTTACATCTGCCTCTGTTCACATAAAGCAAGATGCATCTTTGGTGTTCAGAATGTAGATGCTCAGGTTGTATGCACTGAGCTCTCTGCGATAATAGAAGTTTGACACTTCTCCATTTGGACAGTTCAGCACTTGCTGCAGATTGAAACAAGCAACACTTTGCTCAGCATTTGATTTTCCCTTTCCTTGTCGTCCTCCTCCTTGTTTTGCCATGACAGATTCTTATTGTGCTAATGGAGGTTATAAGTAGCTTACATAGCTGCCTTCTCAGTGTCGCTGGCCATTCTGAATCTCTCACACAGATCACACATGTCCTTCTTGGGAACATGGAAGTCAAGGTTGAACTCATAATTAAAGATGTCTCGATACATCTGCAGTTTGACAGGGGGATGCCCTTCTTCTCGCAGTGAAATGTTATTTATCTTCTGTATCTCTTCTTGGCATATATCTTATAATACATACAATGTTATGTTATACTCGTTGTCACTCACTGGTTCAAAAACAACAAAAAATCCACTAGAATAAGACATGGTGTGACTGTCTCAGACAGATCTACCCACACATGGACACTAACTGTGGGGTTTAAACATAGCAGAACTGAAAAAAAAGTAGGGAAATGATTATTAATGATTTAGCTGGGTGCATAATATGGAATAATATGCAATATACTAATATTATTAGGATATCCACAGCATGATGACTGGTTGATTACCGGGCAACAAGATTGTAAGTGCCATATACATGCACTGAGTGATTACAGCTGTACACTGCTCTGTAGATACAACTTTGTAGGACTGGGCCTCACAGACACACATGCTGGGAGGGCAGATACAGCACTCTTACACTGACTAGGTGTGTGCTATGGGACTCCAGAACCGCAAGAACCCAGATTTGGCAGAAATGTCAGTTACAACCTTGTTGAACTGATGGGACGATATATAGATATCAAAAGTCCTTATTCTCACGTGAAGAGTAAAATATATGAAGGAAACAAATGATCTACAGACTGTGTAAATGCTAGCAGCGTGAATATATATATATATTTTTTATCTACAAATATCTCAGAAGGGCAGCTTACACTTAGATGAAGAATTGTTGGACTCTCGATAAGCCAATGGCTTCCTTGGCCACTTGGCACCTGGGTTTTTTGTCTTGGATGGCAATCTAGTTAAATCTTGCTAATTATACAATAAGACTTTCACAATTAACACAATTCCTGTGTACGTTCACTGAACCATTGGAGGAAGGCTGGTATTTGTAAATTAACAATGTCACAAATGGCAGAGTCACTCAAATGTGCTGCAACTGACTTTTCACCAAACAATCTTAAATGAACAAGCAACCCAGGGTTCCAACTGCTGGGCGACTCCAGCCAAAGTGAACCCAGGGTTCCAACTGCTGGGCGACTCCAGCCAAAGTGAACCCAGGGTTCCAACTGCTGGGCGACTCCAGCCAAAGTGAACCCAGGGTTCCAACTGCTGGGCGACTCCAGCCAAAGTGAACCCGAGAGGTGACTTTCTAAAATTGCATTAGGATGACAATTTTTTAATCCATTTACTACTTCTATATCTAACAATAAAGCATGACAATACTGATTGTAAAAGATATATAGTTTTTAAAAAGTTGAATTTCGATGTCACACACATAACTAAAATTTCCAAAAAACTTTTTATTTTTTAAAATAATTTTTATTTGTTATTTCCAAATGGTCTATAAATCAACACATGACTACTTTTAATGTAATATCAAAATTTAAAAAGACGTGCAAAAATATTTAACTACATAAAATATGAAATATATAAGTGTCACACACAACACTACGTTACATGTGTGACACTTGATGAATAAATGATGGCAGAATGTAGTTTCAGTCTTTTAAATGTTATAATTTAGTTGTTGATATGTTGCAAGGGGGCAACACAACACTAATTTAATAACAATTGGCACAACAGGGGAAACATAACCATAATTCTCTCTTTAATATGTCTGATTTGCATCTCATCTGATGTCACTGTTCGTTTTTAAAATAATTTTATTTTTTATTTCCAAATGGTTTATAAATCAACACATGACTACTTTTAATGTAATACCAAAATATATAAGACATGCAAAAATATTTAACTATATAACATATGAAATATATAAGTCTCACACACATAACACTGCATTACATGTGTGACACTTAATACCTTTATATTTCCTTTCTTTCTTTCATATAATTGGCAGGATTCATTTGTCAGGATATTTACACCAATGGTAGTTTAGAGAATGAGATCACCATTTCCCTGTGATGGGTATTTTACTTCCCCTGGCATAGACACCAGATAGAATGGACCAACGGCTATTGCTGTCTTTCCGAAAAACACAGGCAAAGTGGGGTGAACGAATTTGCCCAAGCTTCAAAATGGTCCCTGGTCCCTTCAACCGAAAGCCTGACGCTCTACTACATGACCACCGTGCCCCAGATTATATGATGGCGGAATATAATTTTACAAGTTTTAATTGCTATAATTTAGTTGTTTATATGTGATAAGGGAGTAACACAACACTAATTTAATAATAATTGACACACCAGGGGAAACATACCTTTAATTCTCTCTTTAAAATTTGCATGCATGTGTTCAGCAGCAGATGTTTCTCCACATTTGATTCACAGGGCATAAAAATGTATATTAATTTTATCATTGTGCTGTGTGTATATGCAATTATTAGTAATTAATGCAATTAGTACAATTTGGAAACACATGTTCTAAGCTGTTCATATTTTTTATAAAACATATGAATTTCTAAAAGATCCTGTAGTGTCCTGTAAATTGACCTCCTTGTAAATTGGAGGCCATTTAGCAATCAGAATTTGACATCGATGCAGTTAGCAGTATAACCTAGCTACTTTTGTTGATTTACATTGCCAGATCATTTTATTTAATATCAAACAACCACTGGCACTGCATAAAAAATCAAAATGTTTAGAAGAAAATAGGACTTATGAGAAATCGTCTGTAAAATAATTTATTTATTCATTGAAAATAATTTACTAAAAAACAGAACTCTAAGCTACTTCCTCATCATATAGAAAAATTTAATTTATTATTTACTTCAGCAGTATACCTAAAAAAAGAGCATTCTCTGGAGCAGAGATAATAAAAAAGGCTCCATAGCTCATCTTAATGAGCTTTTTGTTTGTTTTATCACAATTAACTTTCCTCATTATGTTGTGTTATTATAACATGAACTAAAAATGTCATATTGTTATGTAAACAGTCATTACCAACTAAAAAAACTGTCCATTACCAAATCTATTTCAAACGTCACACACATAACAAAAATGTGTCACACACGTAATGCCACATTTATATTTTTTATGAAATAAATAATAACCAATCAGTCATATTAATAGGCACGGGATGCCTATACATATATCCTTAATTATGATGAAAGCAACTTATTAACATCCTTCCTTAACTTCAGACTTTTGCCAATAACTAGTGCAGCCATCTGAATTTTTATTTCTCTGCGACACATGTAGCGCTCCATGTAATACAAATCCATTATTGATGAAAAATAAATTCTGCCTACCCAACCTATTAAACAACATGTAGAACAATGCTATGATAAAAAATAAACAGCCAGCAATAAACTAACATGGATCTGAAGAGATTTAAAGATGAAAAATGTTGTCTGAACGTCACACACGTAACACTGGAATCGCCCTGCTACCATTTTATTAAAAAGTTCTACTCTTACATAATTTGCTTGTTTCTTTGCATTTTAAGAAATATTATATAGCATAAAGATAAAAAGTCCTGAAAGATATATATACATACAATGGGTAAAGTCACTTTATATACATAATGACCTTGTGTAATCATACTGTACGTATGTTTTATGTTTCACCTGTTTCTTTTTTTACATTATTTGGTTAGCTGACTATATGGACCTATATATGTATCATTATATGTGTATCTGTGTCTGAATTAAATAATTTAATTGAATTGAATACATCACTGACTGGTTTAGTGTTTACTCATTGTATTATTTACAAGTAAACTGGGAATTTATGAAACATGGGCTTATCCAAGCTGTTGCAACTTGCCCCACATCAGGGTAAGTTGTAACACACTTCGGGGTAAGTTGTACCATCAATTGTATGATAATTGTATGTATAGAACACATTCATAAAGTATTAGCAATCCATGAGGATTACATGCAGCTAGGCTGCACATGTGAGACAAATTCTGCCTATTTATGTGCAGCTGCCAAACACAGTTGGTGAGGACACAGTTATCGTTAACCAGCAAGGGGTACACATGTGAAGGGATACAGGGGAAGTGAAACTGCTTGTACATCTCCTTGTTCCTTGCAGCTGATGTTGTTGCGGCAGCTTTAATACGATGTCCTCCCGTGGATGAGTTGCAATATCATTATTGACTGGAGTGGTAAAATTATTGTAATGCTGTTACAACTTACCCTGTTTACTGTGCTACCTACCAAACAGGTACATTTTAAACATTTCTCACCATATCACAAAAACAGTGGACTATTCTATTTAGGTACTACGGTCCTCTTAAAAACTGACCTCAAGTCTAATTAACTGTAAAACATGGTATCGGGCTTATAAACTAGCAGAAAAAATTTATATTAACAAAGAATTTGAAATTGACAAATTCAGTGGATATAGCCTGTCAATAAGTGATTTATTAGCAAAGAAAACTGAATAATTACCTGTAGACTTGGTAACTTCTCTTCCACTGATGTTATCTACCAGGAAGAAACGTCGAACTAACTGCCATTTGCTTCTGTCTTGTGTATCTATAAATCAATCAATCATTCATTCTATTTGCTTCAAACATATAAACAAAACAAACAAAAGAAGTCATGCTCACAAAGGGGTAGATTATTTGTGCAGAGTTAAAATTATGTATCTATCCCTAAATCTTCAAACATTGTTTGTACACGGCCATACTTAATTGAAATAAAAAATTATATAGCTCGTGATAATGCATGTAATATATATATGCATACAAGTATACACACATGTATACAACATCAATGAAAGTAATAATATTGTAACACACCGTAATATCGATAGCAGTGTATAGTTACATATTTACCAAAGATGTACTAGTAGATTTCCATTTCATTTAACCAACTACAGAAAGCAAATAAATTTATAGCATTTGTTACTATAAAATTGCACTTCTACACTGGCTTACTGAGAATTCTCATTGATACATTTTTAAGATAGCACTGATGACCTTCAAATGAGTATATATATATATATATATATATATATATATACGAATATATATATACTGAGTAATGATAGATTTCTATGTTGAATACAATACAGTAACATACTTTGAATACAAGGGCTAAAACAGCAATATGTATAAACTGATTATAATTTTTAATATACCTGCGCCATCCAGGTTGCGTATAAGCAATGGGATGGCATAGAGTTTCTTCGAATTCTGATATTCAAATTGCAGATCTGGTTTCTGTCAAGTTTTTTATTATACTTTTAAACAACTGTACTTTGGATTAAAATTATGTGTGTGTGCGTGTGTAACTGTATGTGTGTGCATGCGTGCATGTGTGCGTGCGACCGTGTGTGTATATATGTGACTGTAAGTGTGACTGCGTGTGCATGAATGTATGTGCTGCACTGCGTGTGCAAGTTCGTTGGGGCATACATGTGCATGGCATTATTTATTCTTACGTGTTTTGTGATATACGCTTTGCAATGATATCACAGGTCAAAGGATACATATGTCATGGAAGACAGGCGGATACTTCTTCTCATCCCAGAAGTTCCGCACAGACATCATACACTGCAGTGAGAACACAGGAAGAGTTAGTTACATCAGGTCTACACAATCAGTTACAAAACACACTAGAATCTTAAATATATGAAGCTGGCAAGTCAGTCCCTGGTCCATCCTTGCTGGTCGGTAAATAATAACTACCATCCAGCAACTGGACAACTTAAAATAAACACAACATTTCATTAAGTCAACATTATAACAATTTTCTATTAATAGCAGATTCTAAACACACTGTACTGTAATTTAACTATCAGTATGTGCTGAACTGTTCCGGTATGAAACTTCAAGTAAATGTTTCATTCGTTAACTGGAAAGACAACAAGCTATTAGTTCAGTGATTGATCTGTTGGGTCTGGGAGTGATCTACTAGTTCAGGGAGTGATCTATTAGAAGACGTACTCACACTCTTATTGTAAGTTGTCCCGAAGTGTAGTGCGGCATCCTGCACCGATTCGGATCCCGCGCACAGCTGCAGAGTGCTGCCCGTCACACTCTCCTTGCCCATGTAAGACCCATTTAGGGCATATGTGATCAGTTTCAGGTTCAGAAGACTCTTGGGAAATGTGTACGTCTGTCTCAGGTCGATTTCCTCAAGGATTTTGTCCCCATTGTCACCTTCATAGTACAGCCACGGCATGTCCACAGGCCTGGCAAGTTTTCATGCAATATTGTAATCAATGAAATCTCACTACAATCCAGCAAGTGTTTGTATGTAACTGTATGTTATGCTACTCCTCCTATATGTATGTTTGTATGTACCTGTAGGTTATGCTACTCCTCCTATATGTATGTTTGCATGTACCTGTAGGTTATGCTACTCCTCCTATATGTATGTTTGTATGTAACTGTATGTTATGCTACTCCTCCTATACGTATGTTTGTATGTAACTGTATGGTATGCTACTCCTCCTATATGTATGTTTGTATGTAACTGTATGTTATGCTACTCCTCCTATATGTATGTTTGTATGTACCTGTAGGTTATGCTACTCCTCCTATATGTATGTTTGTATGTAACTGTATGTTATGCTACTCCTCCTATATGTATGTTTGTATGTAACTGTATGTTATGCTACTCCTCCTATATGTATGTTTGTATGTACCTGTAGGTTATGCTACTCCTCCTATATGTATGTTTGTATGTAACTGTATGTTATGCTACTCCTCCTATATGTATGTTTGTATGTAACTGTATGGTATGCTACTCCTCCTATATGTATGTTTGTATGTACCTGTAGGTTACGCTACTCCTCCTGTATCCTTTGCATCTGAAGCACCAAACTGTTAGGGTTCATCTATGACCCCACAGTTGGGTCCAAATTTTTATATTTTCTCATTCACACTGCTATTACCCTTTCTACGAACAATTGAATTACCCTGTGTAATTATTACATACAACTGTCCGCAACGCCATGCGAACAATTACGTAAATCATTGACAACATCATGCGTCTTTTCTTCAATTGTCCCAAGTTACATAGTACAAGGACAAGGCATCGTTAGACATTACTATAACTGCCAGTATTACATCGCAATTTCGTGAGTTGGATTCCAAGAAGTACCGAGGTATAGATGGATATTTCCGTGACAACGTTGTGTATTCCGAGATTTTTCTAATATTGTTAACATGACAATTATTTATGGACTACAAAGTTATCCCGCCTAGAGGATGGGTATTGTTTTATTCAATAAAATTCTGATAAACAACGTTGCACAGATGGAAAATTCCGGGTACCACGACTGACGTTAAAATGAAAGATTAAAAATTTCTCCATTTGCTGAAAAACATTCAGCTCGCCACTTTATGAGAGTTGCCAGCCTGACTGAAGATTTCAGGCCTCCGGGTCAGCAGTAATTTTGAACATTGTGCATATCCAACTTAAATCGTTCCTCTAAATCATACACAATGTTTACAGGTCCCTTTTCAATTAGATTTTTTCACTCGTCTTGAAATAGTTAACCTACATAACATGCACTATAACATGTTAGCTCGCTGGTATACATTTTTTATTTATTTCTGGTGACATCTTCGAACAAACCTTGAATAGGTCCAAAAGGACAAGTCTGTATATGCTACAGCATAAGGTTATTCAGTTTATGATCAAAGTCAATTATTTCAACGATTCTAACAAAAGTACGCACTCTTTTATTAAACTGACTGTGCACATTACCTACCCTAATGACCTAATGATCTGAACATCAATGAACCTGATTTGCAATGGAATATATCAACGGAGGAGGGAGTTTTAATTGGTGCAGCAGGAAATATTATGCCGTGCGCAGTGACCCTTGGGCACGTTGCAGCCTTTTATTTGTATCAACTTGTAGAAGTAGTTCTTCCACTAACTCACCATTCAATTTTGCGTCTGCCCTGGTTGGTGAAAGATCGATAGAGTGTACAGGCAGACTTATCTCTGTTGCTTCCTAATTTGTACATCAACAATGTACACAGGTTGCCTAGCAACTGGCATGCTGTCAGGTTACCGTACTTTGGCTGAAGGGGAAGAAGAAACAGCAACACTGAGCAGCAGACACTTTCTGAATACTTTCCTCACTAAAACGTTTCTTCCATCAGACACACACACCACTTCATTCACTTGTCAACACATCAGTCAGCTTATTTGGCTAATCTCCGTCTCCTGTGTCTTTCAAGTATCACCAGGAAGATCATCTATCTCACAACCTTTACGTCCCATTACTAAACTCAACCTGGACAAGTCCGCTTCTTTTGTAGCTGTGCTCAAGATCTAGAACAAACTTCCCTTTGCCTTAAAATCATCGGAAATTTAACTACTTTCCACAAAAATCTTAATGCCCTATCAAAACTGCATTTCCACCTTAGGTCCTCGATGGTCCCTCGTTCTGATAGTGACTTCCATGTGTCTCCGTTCATGATCGCATACTTATCGATTCTAGTTTGCTGCGCCTCTGAGCTCGGATTTAGGTGCTATACACATTCTATTACTATACATACATTATGTACCTGTATGCATTTCTGGGTTAAATTTCTGCTCAATAATAACATAAATTAAGTACACCTGCACAAAAATACGTCCAGAGGTATTTTTTAAACTGCTCAACTGGGTAATATTTGGTGTCTGAAATAATTTCGAAACATACAAAACAAAATATTGTTTTCCAAGTTTATTCACACAAATCTTGTCACAGAAACAACCAATAACAGGCATACTGTCCCCTATCATTAATCACTGCCTGGCAACATCTTCGCATGCCATCAATCAAGCAAGTGATATGCCAGGGGTCAATAGCGGCCCATTCCACTGGAGCTGTACTCGAGCAATTCATCGTTGGTGCTGTCTAGATATAACCATATTTTGAATTTTTTTTGGTGAGTAAACATTGCAAACGATATTGCCATTTAGTTTGTGTACTTTTAAATTATTTCCGACACCAAATTTTAACAGATTTTATTTTACAAAACTCTGAAAGTTACTCTTTATGCCTCTGTGGTCTGGGACCCACACCAGGAGAACATCAAGTCTGACATTGAGAAGCGCCACAGAAGACTTGAGCACCAAAGACTAGAAACTAGAAGGAAATGTCGACAAGGTACATATGATGTACAAAGTCATAAACACCTTCATCGACACCACACTTCCTACAGAAATGCACCAGCCAAGATACCGAAAAGGCTACAAGATCCGTTTTTAAATCAGTTTAATTTTTTGCTTTTAGCAAGTCATATGAAGTTATGTTCTAACAAGAAAAGGTTATACAGGGCAGAAAAATTCACACTCGAATAGGTTCTCATATCACATGCGCAGCCAAATCAATGAGATATTACCCGGAAATTAGGTTCTCCAAAATAACACAGAAGAACAGATGTATCAACATTTTAACCAAAGTTTACAGGATGATCTGGAAAAATTAGTTAAATGGTCAGAAAAATGGCAAATGTTATTCAATTTTGGGAAGTGTAAATGTATACACATAGGACATGGAAATATGGACGAGGAATATAAAATGGGGGATGCTGTACTAGGTAGAACCACACAAGAAAAGGATTTAGGAGTAACATTTAATGCTGACATGAAAGTTTCAGAGCAATGTGGGATTGCTGCTTCGAAAGGAAATCAAATTCTAGGGCTAATTAGGAGAACTATCACGTATAAGGAGAAACATCTAATTGTACCCCTGTACAAAGCAATAGGTAGACCACATTTGGAATATTGTATTCAAGCATGGAGGCCATATCGTAAAAAAGACATAGATAAGCTAGAAAGAATACAACGAAGAGCAACTAAGATGATTCCAGAATTAAGAGACCTTAGTTACGAAAGTCGCTTATTACAATGTGGTTTGACAACACTAGAGACCAGGAGACTAAGAGGAGACCAAATAGAAGTGTTTAAAATAGTGAACGGTTATGAGGATGTTGATAGGAATATGTTCTTCAAACTTAAAGAAGGCAGTAGAACCAGAGGACACAAAGCAGCATTAGTTAAGGAGCAGTGTAGGTTGGACATGAGAAAGTACTTTTTCTCACAGAGGGTGATAAATGAATGGAACAAACTGCCAAATGATTGTGTTAATGCTAGTAGTGTGAATATGTTTAAAAATAGAATTGACAGATATCTGATAAGGGCGGGCTACACATAGATGAGAAAATTGTTGGACTCTCGATAAGCCAATGGCTTCCTTGTCCACTTGCCCTCTGGAACTTGTTGTTCGAGATGGCAATCTTGTTAAATCTTGTTAAAGCTTTGATTTTCATGGAAGTCCGTGACTCCGAGACTCCTTGTTTCACCTACGGACTCCTTATATGTCCCTCTGTGTGACTTCCTACAGTGTTAAAGTGGGCGATTTCAACCATCCATCAATGTACATGCATGCGGCCATCTTGAATCAGCTTCGGTCTGTAACAAGCGGTCATTCTCGCTTCGATCAGTTACAAAATACCCGTGAGCACGGCGCACCACACTGCTTTCAGACATGAACATCCGACATGGGCGCAGCCATCTTAGGTTACAGGCTACACGGAGGTGTTCGCTTGTAACTGGTACATATCAAAATTAAATTAAATCGCTAGCCTTGGCCTGCGCGGGAGGTGTATGTGCGCACCAGATTAGAGTGCCCAATGTAATATGTAGTCTAAATCGTATATGAATGAGTCGATTCAATAAAATAAAGCATTATTTGGACTGAATTTGTTTAAGGTATTATTTGATTTGTTGAAAAAGTGCGGACCCCCAATTTTTCCTGCGGACTCCCAAATATGAGCAGTGAGGCGACTACTGGACTCCCACCAATTTCCCATCAAACTCAGTGCCTGTATAAACCCACCTGACACATGCCATGTGCAGCCCGGAGGTGCTCGTAGAAGTAGGCCGACAGAAACACTTCGCTCTAAACACAACAGACAAAAAGGTGACAATTAATTTATCAGGTTAAGCATTTGTTGCACATATGACAGGGCTAACAATAAATTAAGTTTGAACTTTAATCGTAACCCAGATAATAATCCACACAAGTTAATAGTCATGGCCAAGAAGTAATAACAAAGGTATGCACGGCTTCATTTCATGCCTTCCAATGAAGACAAAGCAGCTTCAAACTTACCAGTCTGGTCAGAATAACATCTTTGTTAATTTTTTATTAGTAAAGGAAAAGGTACGTTCATACATAGCACAGCATCCATTCCTTGGGACTGTTCAAAGCACTTTACACTTCACCCCCTGGCACACCTGTTCACTCCAACACCAACTCCACTTCTCTGGGATGCATTCAGCCATGCTACAATTATTGCATGAAGACTACTCATTCAGATACCCTTTGTCTGTAGCCAGGTACTCGTTTATACAGCTGAGTGAACTGTGGCAACATGGGATGAACGAAATTGCCAAGGCTTTGAAACGGCAGCAAGATGATATGAACCCAGGTTCTCTCGGTTGATAGTCCAATTTCTAACCACTATACTAACGCGCCCCACCATAAATTATTATTAAATTATTTAATTTTCACCATAAAACACTTGCCTGGTGTACCTAAAATATACCAATATACTTGGAAACAACAAACAATATCAGCAGAGTTTCTATCAATTGTAGGTAATATACAGTTGTGTTAAAACGTGAATACAATAGATATGCTTTACTGCACCGTAAAATCTTGTAGTGTGTCAATAGTTCACGTAATAGGTGCAGTCGCTTTTTTAAACCATGTACTTTTGTTGATATCACCGAAAGAATTTACTTTGACTGTTAGATCTGATAACGTACAAAACTGTGAATAGACTGAAGTCATAGTACATACAGCCGGGTCGCTTTTGCTGTTTTGCCAAATTTTTATCGCACCCAGGAAACAATAATTTAATAGTCTGTCAGATGATTTCACCAAAATATAATAACACATTTGTACAAACAAGCCAGCGTAGTGGATACAAGGTATGCTTGATTTTTCGTGAAACGGTTCTAAAATTACGCAAGCAAAAAATGTATTACAGAGGCAGTTTTAATAAATAGCCTGTAGACACTCAATGGATGAGTGGCAAATGTTGTTTAATAGCAGTGCGGTGTGTACTTACACCAAACGTGACCTCGTATAAGGTAGATACATCAGTTTCAATATCAGATGCTGAAGAGAAGCATAACCCACCAGTCTGAAAGCAGATGAATAACAGAAAAGACACATGTAGAAGAATGTACGTGGATTCAATATTCTGATTCCATTCATAGGATGGAATACACTTTTTAACCACTTCGTGACAACACTTCAATCTGTTATGCCCAACTGTGCCTATTGTGAAGCTTATGGTGAAAATTTCACTGCAAACTTGAAGAGCATCCCAGTGCATTCTGAAAAAACCTCTATTGGTTATATTTTACCATGGATTTCTTGTTAGCTCTACATCTTTGTGAAACGGTCCCCAGACCACTGGTCCCACTTTAGGTGCTGTCTTTGATGAGGGGTCATTTATAGTCTGTTGTCAAAAAAGGTTCACAAAGGAGGCTTGTTGTTGATGAAGGAGGTCTTTGATGAGGGGTCATTTATAGTCTGTTGTCAAAAAAGGTTCACAAAGGAGGCTTGTTGTTGATGAAGGAGGTCTTTGATGAGGGGTCATTTATAGTCTGTTGTCAAAAAAGGTTCACAAAGGAGGCTTGTTGTTGATGAAGGAGGTCTTTGATGAGGGGTTTTACTGTAGACAGAAAGGTAGGTCGTGTTACCTGTACTCTACAGTTACAACGGGTCTGGTTGGTCAACACAGACAGCAGCTGATTACACCGCACACACCTGTAACAACAGCATACAACAGTTCACTACAGTCTACATAACAGAAACATTTAAAATGACTCCTCGTTTAATTTAGCCCATCTCGATTCAGGTTCGTTGCTATTTAATAAAGTGTGTGAATAAGTTAAGTAATGCGCAGTCAGTTTAAAAAAAGACTGTATACTTTTGTTAAAATCTTTGTGACAGCGTGAACACCTTTACACTGTAGTATACAGAGCTCGCCCAGCCGGACAACAAAACAGTTTCTCGCATGATTTCACCAAAACTAAATAAAAAATGCCTATAAATGAACCAGCACTTCAGAGCCGATGCTAGATCAGTGAAGTTTTTCACAAAATGAATCTGAAACAAGACGAGCAAAAAAATTTTATTGAGAAGGGATTTTTTAAACCTATCCTTGTTATAAAGTACACCAACAGAAAACTATTGAAACTTCAACATTACAAATGTGCAATTGATTCTGAACATAATGGTAAACCTAACCCTTTCAGACTAGTTTTCGCAATAAACATTTATTCATATATTTTTCATGGATTCAATTATCCATTACAATACATAGGACTTTGCCTAACAATAGCAAAATAATAAGAAATAGACCCATAAAAGTAAACAACCAACTACAATTTATTGCTGAAAACACAGATAGATCATTGTTATTTGCCATGGAAATCAACAACAAAATGCTCAAACTTTTGTCATTAGATTACAAATGACAGAAGTTTGTACCTTGTTCCCGAGGCGTCGGGCATGGTAGATGATCCGCATGACTTACATTGTTGAGCAGCACCGTAAGCAGAGCCATACTTACCCATCAGGTCACGCTCCACTGAAACCAACCAGCACACACTGTAGACACTCACCGATACATCTCAGTACAAGTAATAATGACAATATTACAGGAGGGAAGACGAGGGAGATGGGAGTGGAAGCAACAGGAGCGCAAGATAGCCAGGAGACGGGAGGGAAAGGTGACATGTTTATGGGTGAGAGGGAGATGGACAACCTGCAGCCCGGTGACACGACTGAGGGACAGAATATGACAGAAGGGATCCAACGCAAGAGCTACTCTGAGATAGTGATAGAGGAGGTGAGACGAGAGCGTGGGTGTTTGTGGGGGATTTCATAGTTAGGACTGATAGAGCACTAAACAAGGGGGACAACACGGTGGTTTACTTTCCAGGGACAAAAATAGAGGCCCATGCAGCTAGCATGTAACATAAAAAATTAGTTTTTATGCATGTCAGGAGTAAGCAAAACGTACGAGACCAGTTCGACCACTAGAAGACAGTGCTGGAAATATAACATCACAAGGTTTTTTAATAGCAGAAGACCTAAATGGATACTTCAGTTCAGTGTTTACCAGAGAGGATATTAGTTCATTATCAGTTCCAGATACTAAATTTCAGGAGGGTAAATCAGACTATTTAGAGCAGTTAATTGTAACTCCAGAAATGGTAACTAAGAAAATAAAGGCAATGAAGGATAATTCCGCCAAAACTACTAATGGAAACAGTAGAACAAATTAGTACTACACCACTTGCTAGAATGTTCAACTTGTCATTAAAAGAGGGAGTGGTTCCTTTTGAATGGAAAGAAGTAAACATCATACCAGTATTTAAAAAGTTCGATAAATAAGTCAGAGAATTACATACCAGTGAGTTTAACACAAGTGATTTGTAAATTATTAGAAAGGTTAATTAAAGATCATATGGTGGACTTCCTCGTTAGGTATAAATTATTAAATCCACCTCAACATGGATTCCTCAAAGTGAAATCATGCTTAACAAATATGTTGTTTTTTGGATGAAATCACTAAGTGGATAGACAGGGGATCACCAGTAGATATTATCTACTTAGATTTTCAAAAAGCTTTCAACAGTGTCACATCAAAGATTACTACTTAAATTAATAGCCCATGGTATCAGGGATGGCATAATTAACTGGATAGAAAAATGGCTGACTGACAGAAGACATCGTGTTGTAGTACACAAATGCCATGTAATCAGTAAACTTTTTCTTAAGATAATTTATACACGCGAACATTCTGCATAGCTTTTAACATCTTATGCTGGGCATGTATTATTATTATTATTATCACTATCTACATAAAAGTTGTATCATGTGAACTGATGTTTGTACACACCCATGACCAGGGCAGTAGCCCCAGATTTGATGGTGTCAAAATAAAGTTTTATTATTATTTATATAGTAGTTGGGAAGGTTTTAAACTGGAAACCAGTTTTGAGTGGGGTACCACAAGGATCAGCATTAGGATTTTTATTATTCTAAATATACATCAATGACTTGGACTACAATATAACAAGCAATGTACTGAACTTTGCAGATGACACAAAAGTGTTTAGAAAGGTTAACAATGATGGTGATAAACAACATTTACAAAACAGGACACAGGAACTCGGATCCAACATATAAAATGATAGATACTGTTCTAGGTACAACCATAAAAGAAAAGGAGTTTGGAGTAACAAAAAGTGCTGATATGAAAGTTTCAGAGCGGTGTGGTATTGCAGCTTCAAAGGGTAATCAAATTCTTGGGTTGATTAGGAGATACAAGGAAAAAAGCTAATTATATATCTGTATAAAGCAATAGTTAGGCCTCATTTGGAATACTGCATGCAAGCTTGGAGACCATATTGCAAGAAAGATATAGATACGCTTGAATGAATACAGAGGAGAGCAACTAAAATGATTCCAGAACTGAGAAACCTTAGTTATGAAGAACGTCTAAAAGAATGTGGTTCAACAACCCTAGAGACAAGGAGGTTAAGAGGAAATCAAATTGGAAGTTTTTAAGATATTGAATGGATATGAAAATATTGATAGAATATATCTTCTCACTCAAGAAAGACAGTTGAACTAGAGAACATTAGGTAACATTTGTAGATTAGATATCAGGAAGTACTCATTCTCACAAAGGACAATAAATGAATGGAACAAATTATCTAGATTGTGTAACTGCTAGCAGCGTGAATATGTTTAAAAACAAGGTTGACACATATCTCAGGAGGGTGGGTTACACATTGATGAAAAAATGTTGGACTCTCGATAACCAATGACTTCCTTGGCCACTTGCCATCCGGGCCTTTGGCTTGGATGGCAATCATGTTCAATCTTGTTAAATATCATCATGGCACATGTGACATGACGTTGAAGGTTTGTATGCGCTCGGTCATGAATGGTGGCAACAGTTGTTGTGGGAAGTTGTCAGTTGATAAACACATTGTATCAGAGAGCAGAGGTGAATTTTTTAAAAACATGCAGAGACACGTCATTATTTTGTACATATATATAAACTTATTTGAGTTTATTTTAACGTTATTAGCGTCTTTGCAGTTTCTCACATGTCATAAATGTTTAATTAAGTTATCATTTATAGTTTGATTCACATATAAATGATGAAATCTAAGTGATCCATGTTTATAATATGTAATGCAAAAATGCTCTTTATATTATATAATATACACATCATCCATCATCATCAGGAATGAGACAAAAATAAAGAATTTCCAATGCTGCAATCAATAAGCAGGAGAACAGAACCCAGCCAGAAAATGTGTGAGAACCTGTGATGTAGCCAGCTGCCACATTGCACATGGGACAGACACTGGAGCTCTGGAAGGACGTCTTACAGTCGATGCAGCCCCAACCATCAACTGATGTCACCTGGCAATAATAAAAATAACAATGCATCAAATAAGCAAAACTAACAAAAATCTCATTTGTTTGTGCAACTTAGTTACTGTACACTGGGAAAAGTTGCTTTAAAAGTTTGCGATTTTTGAACAGGACATTTTTACAAATTTAATTTCATAGATTTATTCTATTAAACCCTAGATTGAACTGGGATGATGCAGAGAATTATTTTCAAACATATTTTTAAGCATTTTTTTACAAAAATAACAAACTTTAAATGCTTGTGAACATATCCCTGTTAATAAATATTTTGTTTTGAGTCGCAAAATTGGCAAAGTAGTTTGTGATGCAAATATGTCAGCTCAAAGTTAACTTGATGTTACCCAATCTTCTGATGATTTTAACAATAGTATGCACTCATTTAGTAACTGACTTGACATAATACTGAAACAATTCACACACTACAGATTTATAATATCGACAAACCTGATTCAAAATGGGATCAATCAATAGAAATTGTGAATGCATAATCAATGGTAAAATTTATTACTTTACAATAGAAAGATTGGTTTACACATATGCATGATGACCCATAATGCATGATATTCTATCACTCACCTCACCACTTGCGCAGGGTTGACACGCAATTACTCTACCTCCAAAATCTTTTACAAGTTTGTAGCCTTTCTGACAAACACACCAGAGTCCTAGACAACAAAGTGAAGAGCAAGTAAAATAAATCAGTGTGTGTACTCAGCATCAAAAGAAAGTTACCAGTAATATAATGTTGGAAAACATTGTTGCCTACGTCACTGAAGTAAATGGAATTGTACTACTTATGTATAAACATATATTGAATTGAACTGAATTAATTCAACATAAACATATATACAAGGTGCAGCAATACATAAGATATCTCTATTGAACCAAAACACATAAATCAGGATGTTATGAATATATAAAATCTAAACAATCATTTTACAAATATGTTGAAAGGAAATGCATGAAGTTATAAAAACTTATATTTTGCATTCCCTATTAATAATTTACAATCTTATTTCTTAAATTAAATAATCACAATTGACTAGTTTACAGTTTAGCAACATTTACTTATAAGTTGCTAATTATACTGGATATTAGACATACATCAACCAATATATAATACAATGTACATAGATACAAATACATAAAAAATACTAAATTGATGATTAATAATAATCCAACTGTTCATATCTTTGTAGGAGCAATCTTTTATAATGAATTTTAAACTGATAAACCATTCTGTATGTCTGCAGGTCTGGATGTAATTGATTCCATAACTTAGGACCCTTAATACTAATACAAGCAGCTTTTTGTGACGTTCTACCATATTTTATTTTGTAATTGTTGTTTTTGTTGTGAGTATTGTGATTGTGACTACCACATACTCTCTTAAAGTAACACGATAGACGATCTGGAAGCAAATTGTTGTGAGCCTTAAACATGAACACCATGTTGCTGTAGTCTATCATATCATACACACACAGAGTATTAAAGTAGAGAAAGATTGGTCTTGTGTGTGACAACTACCCTTCATGTTTACAGATTCGCATAGCCTTTGTTGTAACATATGGAGAGGGTGTATTCTGCTTTTATAAGTATTTCCCCAAGCTTCGCAAAAATAGTTCAGATGTGGCATGATAAGAGTGCAGTACAAGGAATATAATGCATCACTATTCAACAGTTGCTTAACTCTATTCATGACAGACACATTCTTAGCAATTTTATTTGTTATCCTTTTAATATAGTCAGTCCAATCCAACTGGTGGCCAATGAGCACACCAAGGAATCTTGTAATATACACTCTTTCATTTATGCTAACTATAAGAGTATTGTTTATCTTTTTCCTACTTAATACCATAAAATTTGTTTTTGAAACATTTAAAGACAGTTTATTTGCATTAAGCCATGTACTTAATCTATCCAATTGTGTAGATACAGTTTTGCATATTTCTGCTATATCATCACCTGTGTACAAGAAGTTTGTGTCATCAGCAAATATTATACATTTCATCATAGGTGATACTTTACACATGTCATTAATATACAGGATAAATAAAATTGGTCCTAATATAGAACCTTGTGGTACATCATATGCTATATTTAGGCAATTTGAATTTATGCCATTAATAGAGACATACTGTCTTGTGTTGTTTAGATAGCTATGTATCCAACTATATGCTAGACCTCTAATGCCATAATTTTCTTAATTTTATAGCAGTATGTTGTGGTCAACTGTATCAAATGCCTTTTTTAAATCTACAAATACTGAAATTGAAGACTGAGAGTTATCCATAGCTGTTGTCATTTCTTCCACAAGTTCTAATATTGCCATTGATATTGAGTGGTTTTTCTAAATCCATACTGGCCATTGTACAGTATTAATTTTGTTTATCATTCACAAAATACATTAATCTATTATGAAATGTCTTTTCTAGTATTTTTTAAAACTGAGGTAATATTGATACTGGCCTGTAGTTTGAGAATTCTTGTGCATCACCAGTTTTGAATATAGGTATAACACGAGCATGCTATCCGGAAAGATTCCTTTTTGTAGCGAATGGTTGAATATGTGTTTTAGAAGTTTTAGAATATATGGTATTGCCAACTTAACTAGGTACGTATCAATATCATCATGACCTTTTGAATTTTTGCGTTTAGCATTATTTACTAGTGCTAATATCTCATCATCAGTGACAGGGTTAAGAAATAATGTCTCATCTACCTTTTTATTCAGGTAGTGTGTAAAATTTGTGTTGCATTTAGGAATATTCCTGGCTAGTGCAGGACCTATATTTGAAAAGAACTGATTAAAACCATTGCGATATTCTCATTGCCAGTGACTTTATTTGTATTGTCTTTAAACTGGGTAGGATATTCTGATCCTTTTTGCTTTTTATTAATTAGAGTATTTAAAATTCTCCACGTTTCTTTCATGTTCATCTTGTTTAATTCTAGAACGTCGGATTAATGCTGTTTTTCTGAATATATGGTAGTCAGCTTATTTTTATATTTCTTGTATTTTTCTTGTTTTTCGTCTGTTCTGTTTTTTAAGAATTGTCTATATAGTAGTTGTTTTTCTACAAGCATTTTTTAATGAATTTTTCATCCATGGTTTATCGGGTCTCTTATTTTTCACTGTATCATGTGTACAGTTACTGACGGGACAATTTGAGTTATACAAATTTATAAACAAGTGGTTAAATTAATTATATGTAATGTTGATATCCTCCTCTGTCACTATGTCATCCCAGTTACATTTCTCTAAGTCTTTTATGAAAGCTTTATTTCTTTCCTCATTAACTAGTCTCTTCTTTATGTATGTTTTATGTTTTGCTTCATGGTGTATCTATTCAGTCACTACATATATAGGCAGATGGTCACTGATGTCATTTATTATTAAACCACTCTGTTTGTGGGAACACAAGTCTGTGGTAAAAATATTATCTATTAGTGTTTTAGTATCACATGTAATTCTAGTGGGTCTAGTTATCAGAGGGTGTAACCCAAAACTGAATAACTGATCAACAAAATGATCTGTATCAGCGTGTTTATCGTACTGTAGTAAATCAACATTAAAGTCACCACATAAATATACTGTTTTAGTATGGCTGTTACGAAAAATTAAGTTTATATGTTCATTTAACAATGTAAGATCTGTGTTTGGTGCTCTGTATATACAACATACTATTATTCTTTTACCATTTCTCAACTTGACCTCAGCAGTTACAATTTCAGCACAATTATCAATACTTTTTGACAGAAGGGGAGGTATTTGTGTTGTAATAAATTTTTTTATGTAGAGACCAACTCCTCCTCCTTTTTTGGAGCTCCTAGGACATGACACAAAGTCATAACCATCCAAATATACTGTATCACTACTGTTATAATTTAGCCAAGTTTCTGAAAGGACGATAACATCAAACATCACATCCAGTGTTGTAACAAGAGCCTTTAACATATTAAAGTTTTTTACTATACTTTGACAGTTATAATGTATCAAAGAGAAATATTCTGATCCCTGTTTCCTACAAGAAAGTTTCCTATTAAATTCATCATCAGTATAATAATGACTAACGACCTATAATCTGTTACAGAAGTTGATATCTGGATCAGCGTTATCACCTAAAAAATATTCATTATTCTCAGTATAGTTAAATGGGTGAAAGTTTAAATCTGTACATTCCTCATATAACTCTACCATATCATCATCAATGGCAAAACAGTGACATATCAGCTCATCATTACTAACATTACTAAAAGGAAATATAGTAGCTTATGTCACAAAGCGTGGATGATATATCTCAAAAAGGAGGTTTATGTCCTCCCCAAAAAATATATATTTTTTTTATACGTGTGTGTGTGTGTGTGTGTGTGTGTGTGTGTGTGTGTGTGTGTGTGTGTGTGTGTGTGTGTGTGTGTGTGTGTGTGTGTGTGTGTGTGTGTGTGTGTGTGTGTGTGTGTGTGTGTGTGTGTGTGTGTGTGTGTGTGTGTGTGTATATAAAATTATATATACAGTCGCGCCTCGTTATAACGCGGTAGTCGGGGTCCACGACTCCGGACGGCGTTGTAAGCGAGGCGCGTTAGGTGTTCTCATGTCTGCCACCAGGGAGCTACTAAACAACAGCGACCGCCGCCCGCTGCACCAAGTCCATGAACGTGTGCTTGCAGCATTGTCTTATACGGCAATATGCAGTTTATGGAACTTATTAAACGTGTATACTAGCATCAACGTGTATTATTTTTAAATGTCACACCCTCTTGACTCTTGAACTGAATAAAACACATGTACGTATGGAATAGATCTACTACTATGATGTACTGGACCAACAGGCCTACGAATCGAAAATAATAACCTGGACCTGAGCAGCCGAAAACGTATATGATTTGACAAACGTAGTATGCAAGCTGATAAAACACATAAAAAGGCAATAGGTAGAATTAATAATTGTTTCACTTCGTCTTTCAACCGATCTCGATCGAAGCATAAATTTATTACGCACCACTTAACATCGATTCATCATTTCATATGCGGATGACGAATTCGTATTTTCGCCACCGGTAGCGCCTTGGGTTAGGAATTTGGCATGTTGGTTTCGTGTCGCGAAAACGATTAAATTTACGATGTAACGGAAGCATGTAATTTCACCCAAGGGTTATATTGGTACTGCATGTAAAATGCATTTAAAACGGTTGATCTGATTCTTACGCGAGGCATATTTGTGAATCTCGATTGCAATTTACAAACCGTCGAAGCGAAGCCAGCGACAGCGATTGATGTCGGCGGCAGCGCAAAACAAACAACACGTTGATACTCGTTCATTGACATTGTTCACCTAATGTTTCTTGAGAATTGTCAAAGCAATTCGAAGTAGGTTTAAGCGGGCCCATTTTACATTTTCCCCTGGCGGCAGAAATTCGGGGTCCACGACCGACCGCGTTATATCCGAATCCGCGTAATAACGGGGCGCGTTATAACGAGGCGCGACTGTATTGTACATAAATAACAAAACAGTTGGCTATCTATACAATCTTTCTGCTCTACTTCTATCTCCAGCTTGTTACGCAGGCACTCCCTAGCTACCTCCAGCTGTAACTGATGTATATGTCATCCACCTAGGTAACTCTGGCATTTGAATGTTTCAAATTAGATTGGTTATCATCTGCAGATGGACGACTGGTTGGTGGCTTTTATGAATGTGTAAAGTTATAAATATGTTGTACTATATGTAAATATGCAGACAAAGGTGTATATATATATATATAGTATTTTATCATCATGTTGTACATGGGAATTGTTGCAGGGTGCATTTCACTCTAATCATCTACCATTATCTTTTTTCAACCTAACTATCACTCACTCCACATCCCTTTTTATTTCATTGTCATGTCACTATCGTGTCACTTTTACTGTCAATATCATTCAACTTGTATACAGGGTGTGTGTGCATGGATGAATGGATGGGTGATTTGTTGTTCATGGGTGAACTAATTACTGCCACGTGTTTGCAATTTTTTTTAATAGGTGGAAAGATGGCCACATATTATCATCACGCTAGTGTACAGCCACTCTACACAGCAAGCAAGACTGACAGACATTAATATATTATATTGGTATGACATTTTCTTTTATTGTTTATATATATGTGTATATATATATATATATATATATATATATATATATATATATATATATATATATATATGTCTTTGATATTAGTGTGTTCCACGTTATGTATTTGTATTGTATTTTTTATGTGTTACATTTGTATGCTTCATGCAGGTCACATTTTGGCATCATATAAGCCTGTGTTCGCAGATCCAGGATTTTAATTATGTAGACATTTTTATTTGTAAAAAGCAAGCATGTGCTGATTAATAAAAAAATGTTGTCTTTATATTTGCCTGGTTTCTTTCTTTTCTGGTTGCATTAATTATGACCAAAACATATCCATACAATGTCATACAATATATGAATAACATATCATGTATATGTAACACAAATTAGCATGAAGGATGTAGACTACAAACATGGTGAACTATACATAAAATAATATTGAAAGTAGGTTTGCCTGACATTCAACAAAGCATGCTATTTAATTGGGATGAATTATACAGCACAACTACCATCTTTACTACCGTGGGCAATAAGAACAAGATTTAACAATATTTTCCATCCAAGCCAAATGCCCAGATGGCAAGTGGACAAGGAAGCCATTGGCTTATCGAGAGTCCAACAATTTTCATCCATGTGTAACCCGCCCTCCTTCGATATGTATCAACCTTGTTTTTAAACATATTCACGCTGCTAGCAGTTATATAATCCATAGACAATTCGTTCTATTCGTCTATTGTCCTCTGTGAGAACGAGTACTTCCTGATATCCAATCTACACTGATCCTTTACTAATTTTAACTTATGTCCTCTAATTCTACTATCATTCTTGAGTTGAGTTTTAGCGCAAATAACCACCGATTCATGTTCAGTGCGTGAACAACATAACAAATAAAAACTGAACAAATAAATTTGTGACGAACCGTCCAAGCTTTTTGTGACATACGACTCGAAATTTATGACGTCGTCTAGGACATGTCACATGGTAGGTACAATCGACCTACATACCCGCTAATCGCTTTGGCCGCGACGTCGACGTCGTTCGCCCGGTGACCATGTTTTTGCTGCGTGTTTGGCTGGCGTATTTTAGGAGCTTCCGGAGAACACTCATTGTGATGATGTAGTTAACATGTTCTGCTGACGCGTCGTTTTTGAAATTTTCCAATCCGACTTGTACAAGTCAAAAAATATTTACGTTAAAGTTTTTGACTGTCAAAGTCATCGACCATTTACCTGAAGGTAGCTAAATTTTTCTTTCAAACCTTTATAATTTGTATTTTCATATAGTTGTCTATGTGTGTGCCAAATCTGAGGCAAATTAAACTATTAGCACATTGTTTTCTAGAGTTAGCAAAATTTCATGTCAAACCGACAAATGGTTGATCGGGTTGAATTTCACAACGACAATCCCCTCTGTTTGTCATCGTTTAAATGACCGTGGCCCACCATAATCATACTAAAATAATTCTTTTTGGTGTATTTAATAGTTTCCCGATGAATTTCATGAAAATAATGCCTTAGTAACGCCGAAGATTGAAGATTTTGAAGGATACTATTCATGTTAAAAATAAAGCTATTCCTGGCATTTAGGTCACGTGACCCTATTCTTGCAATGTGATTGGCTGATGCTGTTGTTTACAAACACAAGGGACCATGTGCTTTTATTGCTGTATTATTTAGCACCTTCTATTTTATGAATTTAAGTTATTTTTGTAGATTGTTGATTCTGCTAAAAAAATGTATCATTACTTCATACATTTACTTGAACTTTCTAAACATTTGTTTCTACCTTATTCATGATATTAATAGTAACCCTACCCAAGGTTTTTAGGCTGGGTAGTTATCGAGTAAAGTTTTGAAAAAATACATGAGACCCATCAAAAATCAATCAAAACTATAAAAAAAACGTCTGTGTCGTCACATATGGGCCAGTGAGTCGGTCGATTAAGGCAGACAGTTAACTAAGGGTGACCTAATTATAATATTTTGATATGCAGAACCTTACATGTCTTTACTTTGCATGAATTTTACTTCAGAGGTTTATTGAATTCAGGTCTGCCCTGAAACAGTTGATATTCACTAATTTAGGTAATTATTAATTAACAATAACATCAAGTTATTACCAAAAAGATAGAAAAAAACTAAAGAAACAGTGTGCTATGATCACATTTGTTATTTCTTGGTATAGATGCAGTAAAAAATACTATAATAAAAATTGGGGGGAAATTTTGCATTCTGATATTTTCATTTATCAATGAATGCGTATTGTTTATCAATCAAAGTAATTAAGATCATTAATTGATGATTTAGTTAAATCATGAATTAAGTGAAGACTGCATCAACAGTTTGTGTTTTAAAGGGGCTATCTCCCCTAAAGTTTCATTAGAATCTCTTCAGTATTAAAAAAGTTGTGACACTTTGTATTCTCAAAGTGAATCATAATTGGCCCAAAAGGTCACAACTTTTCTTTTGATTTTCTAGTAAAACAAGGCCGAAAAACAGGTGGTGCACCTAATCTTTAAAATGTCATAACTTGTCTAATATTCAACCTAGTCCTAGAACAAATATCTCAAAGGCATTTTAAAGTTGTTTTCAGGCTCTGTACAATGATACTCAATTGATGTCTATCCATGTAAGCTGAATTTTTTTGTCACATACCTACATATGGTGATATATGTGACTTGTGTTCTGTTGTGACATAACGTCCATACACCTGCAGGGTACCGTTTCACTAACATTCTTAGGAGCTCTTAAGCACGACTTCGCTCTTATTTTGCTCCTTAGCTATGATTGAAACAGAAAATTGCGTTTCACTAAGAATAAATCACAAAGACGCTCTTAAAAACGCTCCTAACTTACGCAACGACGAGGTTAGATCGCTGCCGCGGCGCTGGCGCTGCCGCCGACATAATAAACTTATAAAGCAAAAGTCATATCCATCATCAACAATCAAATTTACTTAAATGCGTATTATCTTGACTCCACTTTTATGTAGAGATCCAGTTTTTCACAGTCAAATAAGTTTTCAAAATGTGAGCCATGAATAGCTCGTAAATTATGGATTTTGTCTACCGCGTCTATTTTACAACACTGACGTTGTCGTTGACAAGTCGTCGTGTGCTCCGTTTTACGGCATCGCGAAGGTCAAGGTTGTTCGTGAAATGTTTGCTATCCAATTTTCAACACATTTTTGGCTGTGCGTAACCAAAATATGTACACCCAACCTTCATATTGGTATACTCAATGAAACTTCGGTTGAGGTTGTCGGCGCTCTCCGCTGTTGTTGAAAACTGTCAAAACTTCATTTGTCTAAACAACACGTCGCCGGTGTGTCACAGAAATAGTGTGCTCTGTAATACCGCGTCTTTTTTGAAACAACATTTTTTCTCCACCATCAATGATAAGTGATAACTCAAATGTAGTTGAAAAGTTGTCTTAGTGAAACTGTCCACATGCACATATCCAGAAACATGAGGTATATCACGCAAATAGCATTAGCTCACCGTCTTCGCTCACTGTTTGGTAGGTTGAGCTTTGGTCGCACGGTTTACAGTTCAGTTGCGATATGTCGAAAAATTCATGATTCAAATTATTGGATGATTTCTTGCAATCGCTTGGACTCTCTTCCTCTATATATGTTACTGAACTTGAAGTATATGTATCTTTAATGAGGGTACACAGTAAAATTAATGTACAAATCTTCCTAATACTACGGTTCATTCCCGACTCTGCCATCGTTGATTTGTAAGCACAGCAGGCTCGGACAAAATTGTTGTATTCTCGTGCCAATAATAAATATACTTAATAATATATAAAATACTTCTATTGGGCTAAAATCATCGAGAGACCTAAGCTCGGCAGCGCACTAAAACAAAAGGGATTAAGCAGTTCATAATCGATAAGCAACTATTTCCCAGCATCCTCGAACATTGTAGATATAGGCTATAGCAGAGCTAGTGTATAGTAAGTTGGAAATCCAACTAGCATCGTTAAACCATAAACACCCAAGTCCCAACATGTTAATCCTCATGCAAGCCGGTTATCTAAATCCAAACCCCGGCTCTTGCAAACCCAAATTCCTGTGTGCCATCTGCGAAAAAGCAGCAAGATGGCATCAACGAGCGACTTGCTGTGACCATTGGCTTTGCAATTCCTGGTACCATGTACATTGCATGGGAATGTCCACATTTGCATATAATGCCCTCCAAAACAGCCACGTTTCTTGGATTTGCTGCAAGTGTGGCATTCCAAATTTTGAAAGTTCACTTTTCTCAGCTATCAAATAGCTTCTCTGTCTTGTCGGACTTGTCCACATCTGATTGCAGGGAACCACTAAGCCCACGTTTAGCTACTTCTTCTCCGTGCAAACAAAGTTATAATAACAGGGACTGCAGTAGTAGGGGAGGCCGGGGCTAGTTGTATACAGGGACAAATTGTTAGAGTCGTTTTATGAAAACATAGCATACATATGGAGATATCATCGACAGTAGTTGGTTGGAAGTCCACCAGCAGACACTCTTTTTTGGGCATGCCCACATAATATCATCTCGTGCAGCCAGTTTTTAGGTTTCTGAATGAAACTTGAAACATGTCTACTATATAGTATAAGGGGTCATGCCAAGTGGAAGTTAAGCTAGGAAAAACAGGATTTGTTATCATCCAGATGCGTTCAACTGCAAAAATTGTGTTTGGTGCAAGTTTTTACAATTCTACTGGGGCAAGTTGTTACACATGGTTTAACGTTCGGGCGGCTCGCACCGATGGCTCAGTCATGCAGCGGGTGTGTGCTGACATTGACTGGAAGAATAAAACTTATTTAACCATGACGTGTGAACGTTTCTATTTCACTTGTGAAGCCTAGCGTACAGGCTTATGACCAGTATTGTTAAAGCTAGCAGCGTCATACAAAAGATGAAAAATGGTTGGACTCTCGATAGCCCAATGGCTTCCTTGTCTATTTAGCATCTTGGTTTTTTTAATCTTGGTAATCTTTTATGGCATAGCCCTATTTGAGCAATTTATAACTATTGCACGATTCATTGACATGTGGATGTTTGTGCGCGTGCGCGTGAGTGTAGAAGTAGAAGTCGCATTATATATATATTTCCATTCACTATTTCATACTCCATTCAATAATTCATATTCCATTCACAATTGTTTGTTATGTACGAATCCGGGGAATGAGTCCCATTGGTAATAAAAAATGAAAAGCTTAATAAATAAAGCTGTGAACACCTACATTGGTATGTACACTGTTTATAAGATGTACAAGTGTGTATAATCCAATTAATGCAATAACAGTAACTTATACGAGTGACACTTGCTGTGAGAACATGTTCTTTGCTGTAATAAAGTGTGCCGTGTGATGTAACAACTAGCCCCGCCTACGGGGCTAGTTGTTACTCTTTTTACATATCTGCCTAACTACAAAATTCATATCAATTCATATCAAGGGATACACCATGCGCGCAGTCAATGAAATGTACAAAGAATTCCAAACTGCTGTTGACTCAATAATACACTCTCACATACCAAACAAAATAATATCTAAGCGTAACCAAACATATTGGACGCACATAATCTCAACTAATACTCACCACACACGATCTAGCTAATTCTTTAAATAATAAATGCCAGACGGACATGGTAATAATGGACTTCTCAAAAGTATTTGACACCGTCCCCACAACCGGCTTCAAAATAAATTAAACAGATATGGCATCCACAATAAAACACACACCTGGATCTCAAACTTCCTCAAGTGTCGTGAACAGATAATTGTTGTCGGTGGAGAACACTCGACCTGAACCAACGTTGTTTCGGGTGTACCTCAGGGCACGGTACTGGGACCGTTACTTTCCTGGTATACATTAATGATCTACCTGACAATATTCACACCACAGTCCTTCTGTTCACGGATGAATGTGTCCTCTACAGAGAAATAAAAAATGATTGACTCGCAAATCAAATATATTTATTTCAAATCAAATTTATTTTGCCACAGCATATCTCTAAAAATACAATCAGGGGTGTTTACAATAAAAATAAGCAAATGATAAATAAATTAATTAAAATACATTACATTAGTAAATATAAGTATTACAATACAGGCATTACATAAGATAACACAATAAAAGTAAACATTTGGATTCCCCCACCTTCGCTGATATTTTGTATGCTGATTATATAGGCTAGGTCACAACTGTTTTCATATTGTAAATACATAATGTATGTATGATGTATACATAATGTATTGCATTTAACTATTTGGCTTATTATAAAGCTCGTATACAAACATACAGGTGACATTATTGTCTTCAACAAACGAGCCACTGTTCCCTGTCAATAAATCTACTGTAGGTAGCTTTGTCCCGCATAAATGTATATACACAAAACATTACGAACAAACTTGATTAAAGAGAACGGTTTTAAGGTCCCTCTTAAAATATCTAGAATCTCGTTGCGTGCTTAGCCCTGTTGGAAGAGTGTTCCGGAGGGTGGGACCTGCACGTGAGAACGTTCGTCGGCCGAGCCGTTCCAGGTTTACCTTAGAAAGAACAATGAGAGACTGGTCAGCCGAACGAAGACTGCGACAGGGAACATAGGGAGACATACGGTCAGCAAAGTAGCGTGGAGTGTTTGCATGCACGGCGCCGTGCATCAAGGTCAACAGTTTAAACTGAATTCGCTGCGCCACAGGGAGCCAGTGCAGCTCTCAGTGCCGCCGTCATGCTGTGTTGGTCACGTCGACGTAGGCAGAGGACGACACGCGCAGCTGATCGCTGGACCTACCTCGAGTCGATGCAGCTGGGTTCCGGTAATGCCGTACAGGGCCGCGTTTCCGAAGTCGAGTCGCGACGTGACAAGCCCGTGTACAAGCGTCTTGCTCGCTCGTAGTTGGACGTAGACAGTCCGGCAGGTACGGCTAACGTGTGCGGCCATCGACATCGTGGAGTCGAGTTGTACGCCAACGTCACGTATGTTAGCTGAAGTGCTGACGTTACATTCGCAGATGTCGATGGGAAGAGGGGGTGGCTGTGGAACACGGTTGTTCGGTGGTGAGAACAGTATCGCCTCTGTCTTTCTGTCGTTTAAAAGTAGATAGCGTGATGCCAGCCATATTTTCACGTCAATGACACAACGGGATATCCGGTCGGCGGCGGACGCAGCATCATTTCGCGGAAAGTCAACATACAGCTGGGTGTCATCAGCGTAGACGTGGTAGCGAATTCCGTGCTTCGAGAAGACGTCTTAAACACAGTAGACAGAGAAGAGGAGAGGGCCCAAAACACAGCCCTGTGGAACTCCACGTCGCAGTTAGATGTTGCAGGAAAGATGACCGTCAACACTGACGTGTTCGGCGGGTGGGATAGGACGCAATCCAGCAAAGTGCGTCGCCTCGCACGCCGATTCGGTCTAGTTCTGCGAGAAGAAGGTCGTGGTCGGTCGTATCGAACGCAGCGCTGAGGTCGAGCAATACGCTGTGTGACGGGCAATATGCGCTCTGAAAAAAGGATATCCGATGCTATTGTGTTGCAGATGCAGGCGCAGTTGGGCAGAAACGTGGCGTTCTTGTAACTTGGATAAGTACAGAAAGTTCGAGATAGGTCTGGCAAGAACCACAAAAAGATTGGCACAATGGGAACATGATTGGCAGATGCACTTCAATCCCCAAAGATGTAAAAACACATGTAAAACACTTCAATTACACACTAGGAGATTCAATACTACAGGAAACCGACAGTCATCCCTATCTAGGCATCTGTATCGCTAAAGATCTCACTTGGAATAAACACATCCACCAGATCACAGCCTCAGCAAACCGTACCATTGCATTTGTCAGATGGAATCTCTACTCATGCCCTCAAAACATCAAAACAACTGCCTACCCAACCCTTGTTTGTCCACTCCTAGAATATTCATCATCCGCGTGGGACCCCCACACCCATGTCATCATCAAGAGATAGAGATGATGCAAAGACAGGCAACTCGCTTTTGTCACACAACGACTACACATCCAGAGAAACTGGGTGTGTGTCAGAAATGACTTTTAAAAATTACACCCAGAATAACTAACAACCAGGAGAACAATCAGACGTCTGACCATATTTCACAAAGCCATCCACGGTCATCTATCCTTGCCTGTCAGAAACCTCCTCCAGCCCGCCCAACGCCAGTCACTGCACCTAAATATCAAAGCCTTCAACACCATCCACACCAGCAAGAACTGTTATAATTTGTCTTATTTTCCCAATAAAATATTGGAATTCACTACCAGACACAATAGCCATGAACCACAGCAATTTAGGCAATCTCTCACACACTTAGTCCCAAACAAACACGACTAAATAGCATACGCACCCAACCTTGACCATTTGACTCCATAACAGTGTTGGCCAGTACAAGCAATTCCAGTTGTAAACAGTTGGTACTCTGGATAGCTATACCTATGGAGGATTAGCCAGTTTAAACAGGTGGGTTTTCAGTATACGGTGATATGTTGCTATATTTCTTACAGGCTTAACACTAACAGGGAGTGAGTTCCACAGGTGCAACAACTGAACAAGCTCTAGCTTCGAAAGTTGTCTGAACTGGGAACAAAAAGTAGATTAGAATTAGATGATCGAAGCTGTCTGGGCTGTCTTGCAGGAGTGACCAGTGAATTGAAATATGCTGGTTGCTTGGATGAACATGCTTGATAGGTAACTGTACCGATCTTTAAAATAATGCGATATCGGACAGGGAGCCAATGCAGCGATTGAAGAAGTGGTAATGAGTGAGAGAAACGAGGAGACCGGGTAACTCAATCTGCAAACAATTTTGTACACGTTGGAGTTTCAAGATGTCCTCGAGTGCAATACTATGATAACTAGAATTGCGACAATCGAGTCTACTGCTAACAAGAGCAGTTGCAATAGTTTTGATGACAACAAAATACGTATATCGGTGAATACGACGAAGGTCACGAATGTGATAAAAGCAGCAACGACAAGTTTGTGAAATATGCTGTTTAAAATTAAAATTATTGTGATACATACAAGTAGGTGATATCACTAAACATTTGGTGATTTGATCTATAATTAGCCGACACATAAGTTTGTGAAATATGCTGTCTAAAATTATAATTATTATCAAAGGTGACTCCTAATTTCCGTGCTGAGACGGCCGGTGTGAAATTCTGGCTAAGCATTGGGAAAAAACAATCAAGTTTAACACGCTGCTTTTATGTGCCAATAATAAGAAACTCTGTTTTACTTGCATTTAGCGTTAATTTGCTGAGAGTTATCCAGTTAGCACGATTTTAGTAAGCAGTGCAGTGTATATATATATATGTATGTATGTATGTATGTATGTATGTATGTATGTATGTATGTATGTATGTATGTATGTATGTATGTATATATATATATATATATATGTGTATGTATGTATTGTAAGAAGTACGTGGGGCGGCCATCTTGAGAGGAAACACGTGGGAGCGGCCCGCCCCACGTGCTTCTTACAACATGGCCGCTCCCACGCCCTACCTCTCAAGATGGCCGCCCCACGTACTTCTTACAACATGGCGGCCCCTACCAATATGGTCGCCCCCACGCCATATCTTATTTGATAAAATAACGTATTTACTCTCAACTTCCGACATGACGCGCTTCCTTCCAATATGGCAGCCCCACGCCCTGTCTTATTTTATAAAATACAACCTTTTGTGGCATTGTCTTCTAGCGTATTTTGAGATATTGTCATCTAGCGTATTTTCTAAAAAAATTATTTTAGAAAATTGTTGTTGCAGGAGTACATAGGAGGGGTGGTGGATATCCTCGAAGAATATGAAAACGAGAACGACGAACCCATCGGGCGACCTTCCACACCGACTTCACTCCATTCACGTAAAACAGTGGTCGTTGACTTGACATCGTCTCAACAAGACATTAGACCAGTTACCACGAAAGGATTGGTAATCAATAAAGTGCAACAGAAAGTTCCATTCTATGTTGACTGTCAGTACTGTAAGAAAAAGAGTTTTGGTGTACACGGACATATTTCTCCTATGGCACAGCTACAATCAAAAGTTATGAAAACGAATCCATCAGTCGAGCCTCACCATTAAGAAAACGCAAGAAGCGGGAGTGAAACTTTCCAACCTGACGTCTTACTGTTGTGCGCATTCACGACTCCGATACATAGGCGTGGCAGAAATGTGTGAAAGACTTGATGATGGCCGTACTTGATGGTACTTTGTAAAAATCGAATAAACGTGTACACACTTTAATATTTTGTCGTAGTATAAGTATTGTGCATCCACCTGTCAGTTCAATGATTGTTTGCCCCTACCGAGCACAGACTCAATAACTTAACTCATATATCTCTCTAGAAGCGCCTCTAGCGAGCACAAACATAATAATTTGACCCATATCCAATCCAAGCATAGAGCCTCCTACTGTGGCCGTATGTGGAGTCCGACCACGGTAGGAAGCACGTGCATTAACTTGACTTGCATTTCTCCCAAGAAACGCATCTACCGACCATATAAATGTAATACTTTGTCCTATATTTCCCCCAAGAACTGTCCCTAGCGACAACAAACGTTGTCGAGAGCTGTGAGGGGCCTGGTGGGGCCCGGAGCCAATGACGTCATTCCATGTGGCATGTGGAGCCCGGAGCCAACGACATCATTTCCGGGTAAACGCTTGCATTTTTCCATTGCAGACCTCGGCTGAGCATGCGCAACCACACGCTTCCCAAAGTGGTGCCGTCTAACGGGTGTTTTATATTAACCTGTCGAGATGTGTGAGGGGCTTGGTGGGGCCCCGAGCCAATGACGTCATTCCATGTGACATGTGGCACTCAATATCAACCGGTATCAATCGGTATCAACCGGAGCCATTTCTATTTCCAAAAAACGTCGGTGCAGGACCAGTGGCCATCGGTTTGATAAATTTTATTTAAACAAAGAGAGTGTCGACAACACTTGTGTATTTTGTTCAATTCTTGTATTCCTTCACCAAGAACAGGTCACAAACTTTCGTAAGACAAACTTGCAAATCATAAACTTTCATGTCCAACTTTTATGTCACAAACTTTCAAATCATAAACTTTCCTGTCACAAAAATCGAATAAAGCTGCAAAAACTTACCTTCTTTTTGTTTAGTTGTAATGTAAGTACCTTACATGCTCATTAATTGTGTTAGTCGCATAAAGTATGGACACGTGGTTAGTTCAGTCGTTTACCTGTGCTGTTGCCGGTCCGATAGGCTGTTGTAAAACGAAGTTTGCTACACGTTTGCTAGGTCACTCTTCTACACTGATAAACTAACCACCCGAAAAGATAGCGTGGTGTTACGGAGAATGGCAGCCTCTGAATTCTACGTCGTCGGCGACACATGCGATCATAGATTTCGTTGAGGGTTTACTGACCTGTCGTCCTTCGATCCTAAAACGAGGAATTTGGTGGTAACCTTCGATGTAATGTCGGAAACTGGCTAGAGGGTCACTAAACTGTTCACGAAGAAGAGTCATAATTGCAAAACGTCTATACTGTATTTAGTACAACATTTATTTCCGAAAGGCATAAATGCAAAGTACATAGTGGATTTTCAGAATCCTCGCGACTGCACGCAAGTGGTCAACTTGGCCAAACAGATGTATCCAGGTCGTGTAAAGTACATGCAGGAAGAGCTCAGAGCACAATGTCCATAACGAACAGCGTACTCGGTGTCACGAGGAGGAGTTCCGTGGGAGTTATACTAGACAAAAAGTCATCCATCCATAGCCCGAAAAGCGATGCCCAATTAGACTTTGCTCAAGAAGTGCTTACCTTCGATCATGAAGCGGACTCTGTGGTAGATATGGCACATCTTTCTCGGTCTACGTCTACACCAAGGTCGTGGAATCACGTGTCGTCGGAGACAGCGTCGTGCCCCTGTTGAGGGTTGTACCTATAGAAGGCAACACGGAGACGTGGTGGCAAAGAGTTTCGACACCGTGCAGTATGTTCCGTCTTCCACAAAGAATAGAAGAATTGACAACAACCGAGATAGATATAAGACACGATGCAGGTCGTTGCGTGCCACTCGAACGTGGTAGGTCGGCCGCGACGCTTCACTTTCGACGACGAAAGCTATCGTTTTTCGATACATAAATCGCGCCAGGCGTTTTGCAGATTATTACGTCAGGCAAGTCGGTGAAAGATTGTCCGTATTTGTTGGGGCTATAGTGCAACGAAGCCACGGTCTGGGTAGTTTGTTCGGTGGACTGATTCGGAATGCCGTGCCTCTTATCAAGAGGGGTGCCCTTGCCTTTGGAAAACGAGCATTGAGGACCGGTTTGGGAGTGGCTGGTGACGTGTTGTCTGGACAGAACATTAAAGAATCCGCAAGCCAAAGAGTTGGGTGAAAGAAACCGGAAAGGACATGATCAGCAGAGTACTAGGAAGTAGTGGAGTTGGTGGGCCGCCGGGCATACTAGTTGCTCCCCGCTCTATAAAAGGCCAGCTGACGAGAACTCTAGTCAGTGTGACAAAGAAACGCAGACGACAGAAGACGCGTCGGACACGCACGCACGCACGCACGCACGCACGCACGCACGCACGCACGCACGCACGCACGCACGCACGCACGCACGCACGCACGCACGCACGCACGCACGCACGCACGCACGCACGCACGCACGCACGCACGCACGCACGCACGCACGCACGCACGCACGCACGCACGCACACACACACACACACACACACACACACACACACATATGGCTAATCGACATGGCGTTCGTTCACCAGCTCTAAACATGCTCAATGAGTCGAGCATCGACCTGTAGCGTCTATACTTACGGGTGGACCCATCGAATTCTGGTTGCCTGGCCGTGGCCAACACTTACCTCCCTTTTCCAACGCCTTTATGTGACCCATCTGCACGATAGGATTCAGCTTGGCTTTTCGAGCAAACAAAGCAGCCTCGTCGATGTGGATCTTGTAATCCGGCTCGTCACCACCAGCCATGAGTGCAAATGCGTCCTGCTCTGCATAAGACGAACTTTCACCTCGACGCCGTGGAGTAGGTTGCGGTCTTGGAAGAAGAAGTCAACGTGTAAACGACCCATCATGTCGATGATTCGCCCACCAGTAGTGTATTCCTTTTTTGCAGACCTTTGTTAGCGTCGTCTATTGCGTCCATGTTTCCGATCGTGTCTTTGAACCATAACCAACATTGTAGAGTTTTCCGACAAATGTAGTCAGGAACCTCTACAAAATACAACCTTCTATTGAGAGCAGTGAAGCAGAAGGAACGATCGTGGTGAATTGGTGTACAACAACATTGCGATGCACTGGTGTAACATCGTAGATTTCCTTAACGATGTGCTGAGAAAACGGAAATCGTTTGAACATGTGGGATGGAAGACGTTCTCGCGGGGTCTCAAAGGATGTGAACACGCCAATGGATTTAGTAGGGAGCCCCGATCGTTGGATGTACATGCAGACAGCCTCCGTCAGTTGACTCTTTTTTGCTTCAGCTCCGTGACTTAGCAACGTTTCTATGTACGCACGATAGGCGTAGGTATTGTTGGATGGTGCCACGAGCGTACCGTTCAAAAACACGTGAACTTGGCTAAACAGCGAATGCATCCAGTTGTTGACGGGACCTACAGGCGAATCCTTATCTATGTTTGTTCCGTTCGACTTGATAACGCGTGCTCGAACGGTGAGGTAAGATTTTCGAAGAGGAATTTTTCGGTCTCAAATCATGACTTCTATGAAAGTCAAATAATATATAACTTCAATTAGATCAGTTAGTATAAATTATTCTAACATTATATGTGCTGACAACAGACAACAATGTTCAGTCAACTGTGATGCAAGGGAAGATATCGCACAACATGAATACTCCTGGCGATGATGATGATTCCTGCCACTGCTACTCCCACAGTCAACAACTACAACACATGCAACAGTATATCACTTGACTGTTTTTGTGCATAGAAAATGCACCTGTAAATTGTGATTTAAAATTTACTCCGAAAATTATGCTTACACGTCCAGTGATGTAATATGTTGGATGCTTGCAAACATGCAGCATTTCACTTCTGATGTTGTAATGAAAATGGCCCGGGGTCATTGCCTGGGGGTCGTTAACTGGGGATCATTGCCTGTGGATCATTACATGATGATCATTGCCCGGGGGGGGGCAATTTAAAGAATTACGAGGAAGGAGATTATTTTGTTGTTTGTTGGAGATGAAATAAAGGCCGCTAGTCCTGATTGCAGTACACAATACAGAAATTTTTGAAAAACGAATGTCTCAATTCAAGGGTGCTATTTTATGCATTAAGTATAGCCACCATGGCTTTAATAGAAAATGTTATAAAGGTGACGTTACGTCAAAAAAATTGTCTTCCTTCACAAAGCAGGAGACTTTAAACACCTCTATGAATCTATATAATTATTACAGTGGCCAGTGCCAGTAATTCGGGCAACACTTTTGTTCACAACTTCTATTGTCGAGTGTCTAATGTCTTACACCGAAACATTAATATGACGTGTATTATTTCATACATTGTTTTCGTTGTAGTAATCGTGTACTCTGCATTAGATGACCAAATGTCTTGTGAACAAATGTCATAGATCCTTTTGGTGCACAATCACTCTTGTCCAAGCTTACCATAAGGCCAAAGCTTTCTACAGTCATCTTCATGTCCTCGATGATGTCATCCGTTCTAGACTGAACATGTACTCCTTTGTCAGTGTTTGAACGCAAACAGAAGCGTGTTAGAGAAGATGACAAATAGAACTGAGGCCATTACACAACCTTGTTTGCAACCATTGGTGAGACTACATCTGATGGGTCCCGGCTCTCCACCACGCTAGCCATCATATGGAATGAACAGATGATCCTGGACATTTTTTCTCGACATTTGAATTTGCGTGGCAATTTTCATTGACCTGCCCGGTTTACAGCGTCAGAAGCCTTGATTAGGTCAACAGTTACTTGTTTTATTCACGAGCCTTTTCTTGAATGCGACGTTTTGTAAACATTATGTTGGCAGTTCCTCGACCAGCTCGAAACTGCAAAATCTTGATGCTTTTGAACCTAAGCCTGCTATGGCCACCTAATGATCTTTCATGATCCTTTACATAGGTCACCCCTTAACATATGTATTCACTAATATGCACCAATATGAAAACTGTAACAACTGGATGCTTTGAAGTGATATAAAGGGAAAACTAGGTTAAAAAAAGACAACTCTGACGAATGATAGCAACAAAATACCATGCTGAAGAGATTATAGCTTGAATGATAAATCTCTCATGAGCAGTTTGATTGCATGGGAACCATTGGTATATCAACGCACCCATTACAATTACAATACTAGCTGTATCAGCCACACACAAACCTAAAACCAATGTTTCCAAACTTTTAATGCAATATTTTGACCAGATAAAATCAACGACTTTTAGACAATACAGCAGAATATAGAAAAACACAAGCACACTCTGTAATTATTATCACAGCACGTTTAATTAGATGTAGCCATCACACTAGCAAATTTATCTTACAAGGAAGTGGTTTTAGTATACATGTAAATATCTTAATTTCAGACATGCATCTTAAAAAAATGCCTACAGTAAAGACTACAATAAAGCAGAACATGTACAATAGTTCTTTGTAGTAGTCATATGCACATATAAATAATGAAATATATAAAATAAATTATTGTATACAACACAACCTGTTGCCTGGCAACTGGAACATACTGCCATCATTCGCATGGAATGATCACAATGCAAAGACAAGACAATTTATTTGAAAGGTTACCCTACATAACAATATACAACTATCGTATGAAGAAATAATATACAACTATTGTATTAAAAAACAATATACAACTATTGTATGAAGAAACAAATTACTAAGTATTGCTTAAATTACTACATTCTACATCTCATAAAGCCTTAATGTTTTAACAAGTTGTGTCAATGTTTATTACAGTTGAGATGTCAAAAATAAATTAAACAAGTAAATCAGTCTGAAATAATATAAAATAAATAAAAAATTAATTATATTTAATCTAGGTGTATTAAAAGCGTGTCCTGAATATTAATCAATATTCTTACCATTTCAATGATTTCTAAACATGCAAATTATATACACTTATTTTCTGAAACCTCAAAAATGACAGTCCTTTCACGAATGACAAAGTAAGGAATTTATTCTGTCCTGTGTATGTTGAGTATGAAGAGTTAGATGAGGAAGCGCTTGTCAACCAGTGTTTTCTTAGCGAGGTTTGCCTGTCCAAGGCTGTTGCGAACAACTACAGTAACCTACAACAGATTTAATGACGTTTATGCACATGCATGTACATACGTATAAGGCATTCATCCACAAAAATGCATTTAAAGCCAATATTATATAAATTGAGTCAAGAGAGCTTTTATGTTGCCATCAAGTTGATAGTGGTAGGAGTAAAAGTGTTTTGTTGCCGCAAAACATATTATACATCGGCCACTGGCTGATGAAATAAGTTTTTTTCTCATTGTTTAACAATGTGAAACAGAAAGCATGATTTATCTCGTAACGCACAAATTGGACATAATGTAGGTAAACACCTTGCATGAGATTTTCAACTTAATCGAGACACCACATCTAGCTGTGTCATACTATCGGGAGATTTGGAAAGCCAGGGAATTAGTGTTGCACGATATTACAAGTATACCGATATAGCATTTCTCCATGATACATATCACGATACGCCTTCAACATACTGGTATATACTATAATTATATTTTATTTGTTTTGACTGAACCATATTCAATCACAAACCTTTATTATTATTAATTGTTCATGGTTCAGGTTAGAGTAATTTATTCTCCTAGCTTAAGTTACTACAGTTATTATTTAATATAACTCAGTCAGACATGTTTAAATACAATATAACACAACAGGCTAAGCCATCTGATACCGTAACCAAAACAACCACAATGTATTGCAATACGCAGCATGAAACGGTCCTCTGTATCGCGATATGTCATTTTACAAAACATTTGGCAATAGCCAAACCTACTGGGAATAAATAACTAGATCTAACTAGGTAAAGCTACTCACGTATCCTATGAAGTAGGTCAAGATGCCGGCAAGGACAAAGTTATGTACAATGACGTCAATGAGACAGAAGAGCAGAATCTCAAAGATAATCAGCGTTGTTTCATTGCCAAAGAACAGCACATTGTCAAATGAATGTCCATTATCTGAAGCAAACAGATACATCTTATAGAGGTCATACTATCAGAGGTTATTACAACATTAGTTCTCAAATATACCACAATCATAGAGTTACTCTTACCCAATTTATTCATAACCGGTTTGTTTCATGCTACATTCCAAACATTTACTATTTACACATTACAAACATACACTAGATCGATCGGAGGAAAGCCATAGTTTTGGATCTGCGTTTTTATAAAAAAAATTTTTACTTACTTTTGGAATTACATAATTTGTAATGAACATATTTTATTAATTGTTCTCAAGCAGTTTTTATTTGAATGGAGTGTAATTTGACAGTTCAATCCCCAACCTTAATGCCACACGTGAAAGGGTTGAACCTTCATGAGTCATGCCGTGTCATACCTCGCGGGAAAGTTCTTGTGTTTTTATGTGATAATGAAGAACGTACAGGTTAGCAATGGTGACAACCAACCTGTGATGAACATTCCTTTATATGATGAGTCACGGAACTCCACATTGAAGATGCTCTCAGTGAGCATTCTGTCCTGAATCACGTAGTCAGTCTCATGTAGTGACTGCAAAGAGAATACACCACAGAACATGACTGCAAACATGACTGCATATTCCCTCCAAACTTGTAGCTTGATTTGTATTTTAAAATGGTTGCTTCATAAGCAAAACATTTTCGTCTATCCAGAGCTGGCAGTTTTGTTGGATTGTTGATAAGCCAACAGTTTCCTTGTCCTAAGGAGCCTATAGTTTCGGGTGACAACCTCGCCAAATCTTGTAAAAAGTTAATTCAACTGTGTAAGAACAACTCAAACTCTGTCCAGAGAGTACAATTGGAAGATTCATTCAATTGTATCCTCATGCGAGGTAGTTGGCAGAATTGATTGAGCCGTGTCATGGACGCTTCTGCAGTGGCTCAAGAGAGATGGAGACCACAGTATTTACCCGATGTATGGGATTTGTTACTTCCCTTGGCACAGACACTGGATGGAAGGGACCAATGGTTTTTAGTCTCTTCTGAAAGACACAGACAAAGTGGGGTGAATGAAAAAGTTTCGTAAATGCAGCAGGCGATTTTGAACCCCAGCCCCCTCGACCTAAAGTCTGACGCCCTACCACCTGATCATCGCGCCCTACCACACGACCATCGCATCCTACCACATGACCATCACGCCCTACCACAAAACCATCACACACTACCACACAAACATCGTGTCCTACCACACAAACATTGTGCCCTACCACACAACCATTGCGACCTACCACACGACCATTGCACCCTACCACACAACCATTGCACCCTACCACACAACCATTGTGCCCTACCACACGACCATTGCACCCTACCACACAACCATTGCACCCTACCACACAACCATTGCGCCCTACCACACAACCATTGCGCCCTACCACACGACCATTGCACCCTACCATACAACCATTGCACCCTACCACACAACCATTGTGCCCTATCACACAACCACCGTGCCCTATCACACAACCATAGTGCCCTACCACACAACCATTGCACCCTACCACACAACCATTGCACCCTACCACACGACCATTGCACCCTACCATACAACCATTGCACCCTACCACACAACCATCGTGCCCCATCACACAACCATAGTGCCCTACCACACGACCATCACATCCTACAACACCACCATTGCACCCTACCACACGACCATCGCACCCTACCACACAACCATCGCACCCTACCACCTACCATTGTGCCTTACCACAGAACCATCACATCCTACAACATGACCATTGCACCCTACCACACGACCAATGCACCCTACCACCTACCATTGTGCCCTACCACAGAACCATCACATCCTACAACACGACCATTGCACCCTACCACACGACCATCGCACCCTACCACACAACCATCGCACCCTACCACCTACCATTGTGCCCTACCACACAACCATCACATCCTACAACACGACCATTGCACCCTACCACACGACCATTGCACCCTACCACATGACCATTGCACCCTACCACACAACCATCGCACCCTACCACCTACCATTGTGCCTTACCACAGAACCATCACATCCTACAACACGACCATTGCACACTACAACATGACCATCGCGCCCTACCACCTCACCATCACACCCTACCACATGACGCTCGCACCCAACTGAAAAAGAAGAGGGAGATGACTTACATGGTCGATGAATCCCTGCAGCAAACGGTTGAGGGTCATATAGGCATGGACAGACTTCTCTGTGATGATATTCAGATGACCAGGGGCGTTCCCTCCTCCGTGCGCCACTGCCCCGTGCTGGCACAACATCACACATCATTAAAGAAAGCATAGATATTTACATGTTGTATTTACCTCACAAGAAACTAGGTTAAATTCTCTGAATATACATTCAAGAACAATCCAGGTACCAGAACATGCATACATTCAAGGCAATACAGGTACCAGAACATGCATACATTCAAGGCAATACAGGTACCAGAACATGCATACATTCAAGGCAATACAGGTACCAGAACGTGCATACATTCAAGGACAATCCAGCTACCAGAATGACAAAATTAATTCAAGGACAATACAGGTACCAGAATGACAAAATTAATTCAAGGACTATACAGGTACCAGAATGCGCATACATTCAAGGACAATTCAGGTACCAGAACGCGCATACATTCAAGAAAGCATAGCTAATTTTAAGAACATTCAAATTTTCGCTCGATGGAGCTAATCAGACCTTCTCAGTCCCTTCGTCTGCATCAGTCTGAGCTGCTGTCTGGTGTCATGTTCATGGAACTGGTGTCATGTGACAACCACCAACATGGTCACATGATACCTGAGGGTAGTTCAGACTGTCTGTCAGTGTCTGTTTTAGTTTTACGAATTACGCATGAAAACATTGTCGTTTTGCTTTATTACATATACTTATAATTTATGCATTTTGTGGGGACAGTTCAATCTCACCAGGACCGGATCAAAATGGAACCGTTCCAGTCATAAAAATATTTGGGTAAGTGAATTTTTTTTGCTAATTTCAGACACTGATCACTGTATATCACAACAGTGACATCACTGTGTATGGCATCACTGTGTATGACATCAGTGTGTATGACATCAATGTGTATGACATCAATGTGTATGACATCACTGTGTATGACATCAATGTGTATGACATCACAGTGTATGACATCAATGTGTATGACATCACTGTGTATGACATCAATGTGTATGACATCATTGTGTATGACATCACCATGTATGACATCAATGTGTATGACATCACCGTGTATGACATCAATGTGTAGGACATCACTGTGTATGACATCAATGTGTATAACAACACTGTGTATCACATCACTGTACATCACATCAATGTGTATCACATCGCTGAGTATCACATCAATGTGTATCACATCAATGACCACACACAATGTTTGTGGATACACCCACACACATGCGTGTGCAGACACCGACACACCCACACACATGTATGTGCAGACATCCACACACATAATGACCACATACACTATACATTGGTCACACACATTAGGTATGATACTGTGGTCTCTGCTTAACAGAATCACTTTGTGCCCGAAAAAATCGACTCAGAATTATATGGAAGTAAAAATATGTAGTAAGAGTCTTATTTCGTCCATAGTGAATTACAGCATAGCAGGGGCTTGCTTAGCTAATCAATCGTGTAAATTGGTATTCTTGAATGGCAGATTTTCTCAGATGGATAGCTACGCTAATCTGACAAGGGCTTTTCCGCACTGCACCGGTTACATTCAATATTTCAGTTTATGTCATGATTGTTTTACCATTTTACATGTACAATGTATAGTTTTTCATGAAAAAAACACAGGTGTATAGTAAAAAAGCCTTCTGGCTATGCCAGGAAAACCTGTTATACCATGCTACAATGTACTGTTTTTCGAGTATTTGATTCTTTGTAGAATCAAGAAGATTTTCTCAGATAGATAGCTACATTAACCCGACTAGGGCTTGTCCGCATTGCACCGGTTACATTAAATATTTCAGTTTATGTCTAGTTTTACCATTTTACATGTACAATGTAGTTTTTCACGAAAAAAACACTGATCTATAGTAAAAAAGCTTTCTGGGTATTCCACGTAAACCTGTTATTCCATGCTACAATGTATCATTTTCTGAGTATTTGATTCCACTAAGCTGTGAACACAACGTGAATAGGGAATGATTCTGTCCAAGCCATTTTGATTCAACTACATGGCTGATTCCGCTGTCTGTGATTCTTTTATGCGAAGTCCACTGTATGTATATATATATATATATATATATATATATATATATATATATATATATATATATATATGTATATATATATATATATATATATATATATATATATATATATATATATATATATATATATATATATATATATATATATATATATATATATATATATATATATATATATATTGATCGTGGTGGGGTGGTCACAGGTTTGTGGGTGACCTTGTGGCGAAATTGCCCCCCTGTTTGTAATTAAATTTGTGTATTGGTGGTGGAATGTCTGTATTCTTTGCACTACATGTTCATGACGACTTCTTGATGTATATATGTTATAGTCATGCTTGTAGGAATGAGGGCTCTGAGAAACTTGCCGGATGGGGCTGTACATGTGTTCAGTTCCTGTCTGGTTTGTTTTGAGGAGCTCACATTGCTGTTAATGTTCTTCCCAAAGTGGCTGCGTGATAAGCAGTCCACTTTGCAATAAAAAACGTCATTTATTTGGCCCGTTTAAATTCACCACTACAACAGACTTGTGTTGGTTATTGCATATATATATATATATATATATATATATATATATATATATATATATATATATATATATAGATATATTATATATGGGATGCACTCATTCTGTATACAATCCCATGTAAAGCCCTACCTGGGGTGCACTCATCCTGTATACAATCCCATGTACAGCCCTACCTGGGGTGCACTCATTCTGTATACAATCTCATGTACAGTCCTACTTGGGGTGCGCACATTCTGTATACAATCCCATGTACATTCCTACCTGGGGTGCACTCATTCTGTATACAATCCCATGTACATTCCTACCTGGGGTGCACTCTTTCTCTATACAATCCTATGTACATTCCTACATGGGGTGCACTAGTTCTGTATAAAATCCTATGTGCATTCCTACCTGGGGTGCACTCATTCTATATACAATCCCATGTGCAGTCTTACCTGGGGTGCACTCATTGTCTATACAATCCCATGTACAGTCTTACCTGGGGTGCACTCATGGGTTGCAGAATGCGGTCAAACTGGGAGCGTAGGGTGCGTGGGATGGATATCTGAAACGTCTGCTGCTCCGTGCCGGGCAGCAGGCCACGCTGGCCACATAGATCCTCCTACAAGTAGCAAGTCTTCAATAAATATATAGTTTAAACCAGGCACTAGTCCATGCTACCCACACACACACATGTAGTTCACTTCACCTATTAAATATAAAGATGCAAAGTTGTTCCATTGTCTCTTTGTGTCTAATTTATTCAGTTGTATCAGATAACAGAAAAGGACATTGGAAATTTCATCACAGTGTTGAACTGTGAACTTGCCCATGGGTTAAAGGTCTCTCTTCAATTAGATTTTTTCACTTGTCTAGTTTCACATTCATTTCACAAAAAATGAATCTAGTATCCATAACGACATACTACCCACGGATATTAGATCGTATTGTGCAAATTTGTCATTCGGTGTTAATGACATCATTGGACAAACGATTAAATTATTTTTTAATGGGTCCAGTCAAAATCTGGCAAAAAAATTGCAAAGTGTTCTAGCTCGATATAATATGACCTAAGGTTATTCGCACATTCACAAGTTACCCAATCTACAGATGAAAGTCAATTCTTTCAATCATTTTAACAAAAGTATGAACTTTTATTAAACCGACTGCCCATATATGAACACCAACAAATCCGATTCGTGATAGGCTAAATTAACTGAGGGAATTTAAAGACATTTGAAGAAAAACTATTGAGATTAATTAGTCGATAATACGACTAATGTCTGTAGCTTTAATCATGAACTGAATTTTGGGATGACTAGTTCTTCTCCTGCTTGCCAGTTGGCCTGAATTCAGTTCCTGATGAAAGCTACCGGTGGTAGCCGAAACGTTAAGAACAGTACATCTCAATTGTGATTACAAAAAATGGTTCTTCATTATTATCTACCAATTTGATGAACATGTTCCTGGATACAGACATTAGTTTCTATTGCTTGCTGACGAAGTGCGTACCTCCTCCCTCTTGAGATTGTCCATCATCTCGTGCATGCCTGTGTCCGCGCAGCCATGCACTGACCGACCGTGAATGTAGTAGCCGTACAGTGAGTTCTCCAGAACAAACACACTGATGTTGGTGACAGAACACAGGTCTACAAACTGTCGCACCGGGTCCTCGATGAAGCGTTGATAGACGAGTGTGTAGAAAAGCCACTGTACAAGGGCTGCAAACAGACATATTTGGATGTGACATTGACAGGAGTGACTATCATGGATAGTTTTTCTGTCGCGATTGTATCGCGATATATCTGAATATCTATCATGCACTGTGTCATAACATTGTTACATTGATGTTTTCAATTTCAAATATTCATGGACAGGGGTCTGAGAATTAGTACACTTTGTACAAATAGGTAAATGTCGACAATTGTGAATGGCCCCAAAACCCAGCATATTAGAACTTATCTACGGTACACACCAACACACAGGTAGACGGAACTGGCAACAGCGACGCGAAGTATGCGGCTGCTCGGTGCATGGTACTCGTCCTCCGACACTGTGAAATCAGAATGTGGGTCACGTGACGCGATGTTTTCAAAGCCAACAACGTGCAGGAAGAAGATGACCGTGAAGATCTGAATGACATTGTTGATCTTGCGCACTGTCTGGATCTCGTTCCATTCGTTGGCCACGAAACACGTCCTCCAGATGGACACTGGATTGGGCCGGCCACTGTCCACCTTAATGTCTGTTGCCTGTGCAGCTTTGCCGTGTGGCCGCTCCCAATCAATCAGGAACACGTCAACTGTCACCTACGTATGACAAAAAACAGACTTGTTGGCAAGTCACAAACTGGCAAGTCAAGTGAACTCTCGAGACATTGAGCTACAAGTCAAGTCCCAAGTCATCAGGATCAATGATTGTTGTGGTTTGTCCGGGGTAATTTTGAGCAGAACATTTAGGCAGATGCTGTCCACCACAACATTAGCCAATCATAATAAGTATTTAATAATTATTGCATTCAGGGTCGGTCATAAAAACATGGTTTCAATTTGCAAACGTTTTGAACCATCCAGCTTGTTGGCAAGTAACAAACCGGCAAATCATGTCTCAAGTCAATGATTTTCAAGTCAAGTCTCGAGTCATCTCACTGAATTCCAAATCAAGTCACAAGTCATGAAAATGTGCAATTCGAATCCGACTGGAGTCTGCCCCTGTGACTCGCGTCAACAAGTCAGACAAAAATTGCCCACGTCAGGTACAATAACGTCAGTCTAATAGGGCAGGGCTGTAGCAATAAGAATAAAACTTCCACAAAAGTCACCATCAAAACGAGGGATTTTAGGGTAGAAATGCAATTTTTTTAATGTCTTGAGCTCATTCCAGATTTTGGATGTCATGCGCTCTTTCATCTGCGACAAGTTAAATGCAAAAATATTGTGAAATCAAATTTCAGATCAAACACTGAAAGTCATGTGATAGGTCTTACCTGGGTAGCGATCATGTGGAACAGGTGCAATGACTTGAGAACAAATGCAGAAATAAGGTATGAAATGAACTCTTTCTCCTGGACCACGGTCGGCAGGAGTATCGTCACTGTGCTTTGTTTCTGTCAACATATGCACTGTATCAAACAACTCACACACGTCTCCGACAAATGACTCTTGTGTGAAGGTATATATGCGTACATAATGTGCACTTCCACAACACTGCAATACTGGGTCACAAAATAAGGACAAGTGCATTAACAACTACAGAGGGGGTGCATATAACATTTTACAAGATTTAACAAGATTGCCATCCAAAGTGGACAAGAAAGCCATTGGCTTATAGATAGTCCAACATTTTTCATGTATGTGTAACCCACCCTAATGAGATACATGTAAACCTTGTTTTTAAATATTTTCACACTGCTAGCAGTTACACAATATATAGATAATTTTTTTCCATTCATTTATTATCCTCTGTGAAAACGAGAATTTCCTGGTATCCAATCTACACCGATCCTTTGCTAATGTTATCTCATGTCCTCTGGTTCTACTATTTTTTTTAGTAAAAAAAAATTTCTATCAATATTTTCATACCCATTCAATATCTTAATAACTTCAATTTGATATCCTCTTAACCTCCTTGTCTCTAGGGTTGTCAAACCACATTCTTTTAGACGTTCTTCATAACTAAGGTCTCTCAATTCTGGAATCATTTTAGTTGCTCTTCTCTGTATTCGTTCAAGCGTATCTATATCCTTCTTGTGATATAGTCTCCAAGCTTGTATATAGTATACGAAATGAGGTCTAACTATTGCTTCATACAGAGGTATAATTAGGTTTTTTCCTTTATGTTATGCTTCTCCTAATCAAAGAATTTTATTACCCTTTGAAGCTGCAATACCATACTGCTCTGAAACTTTCATATCAACACTTATAGTAACTCTTAAGTCCTTTTCTTTTACGGTTGTACCTAGAACAGTATCTCCCATTTTATAGTTTCAATCCAAGTTCCCAAAATACATCTGCCGTTTTTCAGACCATTTCATTATTTGTCTAAATCGTTTTGTAAATGTTGTTTATCACCATCATTGTTAACCTTTCTAAACATTTTTGTGTCATCCGCAAATTTCAGTACGTTGCTATTCACACTTTTCCAAGTTACTCAAACTAATTAAATCTATAATTAAATAACTAATATAATCGAAATCAGTTCATGCGATGATTTTTACAAAAGTATGCACTCGTTTGTTAAACTGTGCAGTGTATAATAATAGCAATAATAATAATAATACTTAAACTATTCACACACTACAGAATTAAACATCAACGAGCCCAATTCTCAACAGGCTAAATGAACTGGTTACCGCATTAATTAATTACCACACAACTGTTATTTGCGCAGTCGGGACATACACCACGCAGTATAATTACTTGTCGGATGGATGAAGGCAGCACTCACTTTGAAGAAGATTAGCCACCAGATTGAAATGCCACAGAGGATGAGAAAGAACATGCTAGCCAGGTTGCCACAGAAGAACAGCAAGAACTTGACAATCGTCACGAAGTCAATGGCGACTTTGCCGGCACGTCTGCTCCAGCCCCACGTCTGTAGCATCGTGTAGATAACGGCCAGCGAACTGAGCACGCCAGCCGAGATTGACAAATCTCTACGGTACTTGGCCGAACTCATACTGTAGACCACTTCAAATGACACCTGTAATACCAATGTCAATTCTAACAGCAGGTAAAAAAAGTAGGTCAATTACTCGGATGATAGTAGCAAAACCTTAGGCATACAAATCACATATGTAGGATGAAGATGGGATTTCCTCCGTTGCCATGACATGCAGCAAGTACTGACAGCTTTCAACACTTCACAGAAATAGAGTACAGTACACTACTGGCCCCTGTAGAATGTAATTTGTCATCTACCTGAACTTTCTTATTTTCTTTGAAGTCAGCGAGGGTGGCCGAGCTGTAGGTGATGTCTAGGAAGGGTGGGTAGATCTCGCCACTACTTGCGTTGCGCAGCTCCACATTGAGAACCATTTTCTCAACATAGCGGACAGCACGAGCCTTCCCTGCAACCGTCGTCTGAGCCTGGCCCGTTGCACCTAAACAGACGTCATACAGATGTCACATTCTATATATAGACATCAGAAAGTACATATTCTCACAGAGGAAAATAAATGAATGGAACAAACAATCTACAGACTGTGTAAATGTTAGCAGTGTTAATATGTTTAAAAACAAAAGGGTGGGTAACACATACAATACACATACACAACAGAAGGGCGGGTTACACATACATTACACATACTCAACAGAAGGGTGGGTTACACATACATTACACATACACAACAGAAGGGCGGGCTACACATACATTACACATACACAACAGAAGGGCGGGTTACACATACATTACACATACACAACAGAAGGGTTAACATACATTACACATAGGGTTACACATACAATACACATACACAACAGAAGGGCGGGTTACACATACATTACACATACTCAACAGAAGGGTGGGTTACACATACATTACACATACACAACAGAAGGGCGGGTTACACATACATTACACATACACAACAGAAGGGTGGGTTACACATACATTACACATACACAACAGAAGGGCGGGTTACACATACATTACACATACACAACAGAAGGGTGGGTTACACATACATTACACATACTCAACAGAAGGGTGGGTTACACATACATTACACATACACAACAGAAGGGCGGGTTACACATACATTACACATACACAACAGAAGGGCGGGTTACACATACATTACACATACACAACAGAAGGGCGGGTTACACATACATTACACATACACAACAGAAGGGCGGGTTACACATACATTACACCTACACAACAGAAGGGCGGGTTACACATACATTACACCTACACAACAGAAGGGCGGGTTACACATACATTACACATACACAACAGAAGGGCGGGTTACACATACATTACACATACACAACAGAAGGGTGGGTTACACATACATTACACCTACACAACAGAAGGGCGGGTTACACATACATTACACATACTCAACAGAAGGGCGGGTTACACATACATTACACATACACAACAGAAGGGCGGGTTACACATACATTACACATACACAACAGAAGGGCGGGTTACACATACAATACACATACACAACAGAAGGGCGGGTTACACATACATTACACATACACAACAGAAGGGCGGGTTACACATACATTACACATACACAACAGAAGGGCGGGTTACACATACATTACACATACACAACAGAAGGGCGGGTTACACATACATTACACATACACAACAGAAGGGCGGGTTACACATACATTACACATACACAACAGAAGGGTGGGTTACACATACATTACACATACACAACAGAAGGGCGGGTTACACATACATTACACATACACAACAGAAGGGCGGGTTACACATACATTACACATACACAACAGAAGGGCGGGTTACACATACATTACACATACACAACAGAAGGGCGGGTTACACATACATTACACATACACAACAGAAGGGCGGGTTACACATACATTACACATACACAACAGAAGGGCGGGTTACACATACATTACACATACACAACAGAAGGGCGGGTTACACATACATTACACATACACAACAGAAGGGCGGGATACACATATATGAAGAATTGTTGGACTCTTGATAAGCCAATGGCTTCCTTGGCCACTTAGCTCCTGGGTTTTTTGGATGGCAGTCTTGTTAAATCTTGTTAATTATACAATAAAACTGTCACGATTACTTCAATTCCTGTGTACGTTCACTGAACCAATGGAGGAAGGCTGGTATTTGTAAATTAACAATGTCACAAATGGTAGAAGTCACTCAAATGTGCTGCAACAGGGGTTCCAACTGCTACCACTACATTAAAAAGGTCTATTCTCACATAATTTGTTTTGTTTTTTATATTTTAATAAATATTATATATCGATACTAGGGCCGTGTGTCTGCAGGACATGTGATTGTTTGCTGCTCCAAAAACTGTGAGTTTAGTGCGTAATTCGTTTCTGTGGTTGTAACAGACTACATAGGTATGCTGTGATAGAACTTTGCAGAGGCAGAGAAACATTCATAGAACCAGAGTTTGGTGTGGAAAACAACAAATCCCTATTGCATCGCCCATGGAATAGGCTTGGAAGACAATTTTGTCGTCACGCCATTCGATACATATGGCCACACACACCAGGTCTGAAGGTCTGAAGGAGTGTCTAGCAAAGAACATTAATCTAGTCAACTAACATTATGTCTCAAAAGAAAAGATCCACCCGAGATAGCATCAATGTTAATGAAGATAATGCTGCGCTAGCATTACAAATATTAGAACTCTTAAATGACGATGCAGTACTAAAAAAATTAAAGATGTACTTTCTCCCAACGGTTTAACCAACATGATCGACACTCTTTTGTCAAAAGTAAACACGTTATCCGATCAACTGAAAGACAAGGACGCCCAGATTAAAGTGCTGGAGGAGTTGACAAACTAGAGGAGGTAGCCGATGTTGCAGAACAGTACTTGTGCCGAGCAAACCTGTGCTTCCAGGGTGTACCGGAAAGTGAGAAGGGAGAGGAAACTGACAAGGTGATTCTGCAAATAATGAATGAGCACATGCGCCTTGACCTGCCACTCAAGAAGGAAGAAATCGAACGAAGTCACCGACTGGGACTGAGCTCTGACCGCGATGGAAGAATGCACAAGATATCATTGTCCCCTTCTGCAGCAAATGGATGCAAGAAGTTTACAAAGCATGATTCAGCCTGAAAACGTAAATGAACGTCATCGAAATGCAATGGTGTTCGTAAATGAAGACTTGACCGCCCGCCGTATTGCCCTAGCACGCATGGCACGAGGGCTCAAGAAGGATGGGAACGTGAAAGACAGTTGGACAACCAACGATAAAATCTTGATAAAAGACAACAATAACATCAGAAATGTGAGGTCAGGGGCTGACCTAACAGCCTATTAACTGTTTACGTCTGATTATTGGTAAACAGCACACACTTTATTCTACAAAATATAAAGTGTTATGTTGACTGATATCAAATGAGACGTACTGTAGTATTTTTCTTGATGGATACTAGTGCCCTGCACAGGCAGGGCTTTGGGCCCAAGCCTGACCCGGCCCACAGCCAAGCCGGGCCTCTACTAAATTTTGTGGGCCTGGGCCTACATTTTGCGGGCCCGAGGTGGGCCTGAAAAAATATTAAACACACCAGGATTAGGCCGGTCCTGGGCCTAGTGTGGGCGGGCCAGACCAAGCCTGGACCTAATAAAAATATTAATACAAAACCCAGATTATTAATTTTAATAAAACCTTATTATAAATTGCATTTCCGGTTAATGAATGTTTAAAATTATTTCTTTAGTATTACATAGTTGCAAACTGAGACCTTGCATGGAATTATGAATTACACCAGTTCTTTATATATTGGAATGTAGTTTAACCTGGATTGGATACATGGTTTTTCTAATTTGTTTATGTACACATCTCTATTTAGTTTTTATTATGTTTTCTTTTTCTTTTGCTAAATGACAACTAGACTTTGTCTGAATACCATCCAGTCGTGCCTAAGCCTATCAAAATACTGTAGACTGGAGAAGTAGTAGCTATCCCTCTTTAACATTTTTGTCTATTCTATTCCCCCATGCCTCAAGACAACTAGATTGACTGAATGTCATTTCATCATGTGCTGAAAACATAAATCATTATTACTGTTTTTTGCTCAAGGCCAACATGATGTTGACCGAGAGCCATTCTGTCGTTCATATGACAAACACAACAAAATTGTAATGTTTATCCGTCAAGAAATATGTTTTTATATGTTTAATCCTGGCTAAAGGGCAACGTGATATTTACTGAAATCTCACAAGATGTACTATACTGTAGTATTTTTCTTGATGGATCCATGTTTTTTTCCACCAAAGGACATCTAGATGTTGTCTGAATGCCACCCAGTCATGTCGAACCCTATCTAAACAGACAGGAGAAGTAGTAGTAATCCATGATTTCTTTTTACTCCCCCGTTTCAGGACAACTAGACGTTGACTGAATGCCAATACCGAAGTATTAATCTTGGTGAAAAAATATTAACACTCAAGACTGATGTGATGTTGATAGAGTTCCGTTCTTGTCTAAAAAACATGACATACTGTAGTATTGGTCTTATTTTGCTCTTGGACAAAGGGCAGTCGTGATATACTATTGAATTCCATTTAGTCATCCAAAAGCAAAGAAGACATACAGTACTTAGTAATAATGTTGCTCTGTATAATGTAATATTGTTCGCTTACGAGTTATGTCGTGCTGAATGAATGCCATTCCATTGTGCCTAAAATCTAATGTAGTAGTAATATTGCGTCAAACTAATTATTATTATTGTTATTGTGTTTTCTGCCTTAACCGCCAGCACTCCCAGGACCTATGATTTCACATGTCTTTAACTTGCCACACTGTTCTTTTGGCACTTATTTTTGTCTTCTTATATCTAAGATTAGGACTAGCTTGTAAACAATTCAACATAAACCCGATTCTCAACCCCCACCACAGATAACAACTGTCAAAAGTAATGTTATCCATTGGCACACAGTCGTATGTAAATAATTTTAAGACTAAAAACCATTAATGCACAGCCAACCAACAACAGTGCTTCAGAGACAGTTATTATTATAAGCACCATTTAATTAAAACTAACACAATTGTACAAAATTTAAAATGACAACAGCCGATATGGCGCTAAACGATGAGTTGTTCTTACAGTTCCGGGGTGATGTACAGCAAAATTCCTTAATCAAGGACTACAGACACACAATGATCAAAAAGGCCAACCCGAACTCATATGAACACATCTTAGCATATTAAACATAAACATTCAATCAGTTCACGCAAAATTTCATGAATTAGAAGCCTATGTATTAGAACTAAATCTAAAACATTTTAATTACAGAGTAATGTGCCTGCAGGAAGTTCGAGGAACAAGTCATAACATTACAGACCAGTGAGTTTAACATTAGTTCTATGCAAATTATGAGAAACATTAATTAGAGACCACATTGAGGAATTCCTTGTGAAACATAAATTAATAAATACATCTGAACGTGGGTTCCTAAAAGCAAGGTCATGTCTAACAAAAAAATATGTTTTTTTTTAAGAAATTACAAAGTGGGTAGATAACGGGTCACCAGTGGATGTTGTCTATTTAGATTTTCAGAAAGCTTTCGTTAAAGTGCCATATCAAAGATTGTTTCTTAAACTGAAAGCCCATGATAAAGGTAATGATGTAATCAACTGTACAGAAAAGTGGCTTACACAAAGAAGACAGGGAGTAATAGTAGATGGTGAGATTTCAAACTGGAAATCTGTTTTGAGTGGGTACCACAGGGATCAGTATTAGGACCTATACTATTTTTTAATATAATATTTATAAATTATTTGGAAGATGACATGTCTAGCAAAGTACAGAAATTTGGAGATGACACAAAAGTATTCAGAAAGGTTATAAATGATACAGATAAACAAAGTTTACAAGATGATCTAGATAAATTGGTTAAATGGTAAAAAAGTGGCAAATGTTATTCAGTTTTGGGAAGTGTAAATGCATACACATAGGACATGGAAACATGGACGAAGAATATAAAATGGGGGATGCTGTACTAGGTACAACCACAAAAAAAGGACTCATGAGTAACGTTTAGTGCTGACATGAAAGTTGCAGAGCAATATGGGATTACTGCTTCAAAGGGTATTTAGGGCAGTTTATTGTAACTCCAGAAATGGTAGCTAAGAGAATAAAGGCAATGAAGGATAATAAATCACAGGGAGTGGAAGGAATTCCTCCAAAACTACTAATGGAAACATTAGAACAAATCAGTATACCACTTGCAAGAGTGTTCAAATTGTCATTAAAAGAGGGAGTTGTTCCTGTAGAATGGAAAGAAGCAAACATCATACCATTATTTAAAAAGAAACAATAAAACAGACAAAAAAACTCAGCTTGGATCACTCAAGGTATGTTAAAGTCAATTAAGTTCAGAGAGAAGCTTTATGAAATGTTTAGATGTGCAGACCCAAATACTTCAAATTGCCTTACTTTGCAAACAAACCTGACAACATATAAAGGAATTTTAAAAAGAAGTATTAGAAATGCATAAAGAATGTATTTTACAAAGCTTTTTGAAAAATGTCAAAATTATATAAAGAAAACCTGGAATATGATCAATTCAATCTTGACTAGGTCCATAGACAATGAAATTAACACAAAAGGCTTTAGTGGTTATTTTTTATGGTTAAAAACGATAGCCGAGTGGAAATAGCAATTAAAATTTAACTATTTCGTCACAAAAATAGAATCACAGCAAGCAAATAGTATCATAACTGATAGCGACAAAAATCATACACATTATCTAGAAATAAAATCCAATAATATATTCCAATTTCAACCAATCAGCAAAGACACAATAAGATACTGGATCAGCTTCCTAGAAAAACAAATTGTGGTAATGATAGTTTATTCCTAAAACACATAAAATATATTAAAACAGAATTAATAAAACCCCTTACCTTAATTATAACCCAATCACTAAACACAGTAACATTTCCAGATGAACTTAAAATTGCCAAAGTTATTCCAATATTCAAAAAAGATGATGAAAAAAATGTCAACAATTATAGACCAATATCCCTACTACCAGTCATTTCCTAAATTTTTTAAAAAGTTATTTATAATCAAATCTATAATTGCTTTGAACATGAACTCTTCTTTACACACCAATATGGTTTCAGATCACAACACCCTACATTTAGATTTATCAGAGGCTTTCGATACTTTATATCCTAATATTCTCTTAAACAAACTAAATCACTCTGGAATAAGATACATAGCATTAAATTTATTTAAAAGATATCTAAATAATCATAAGCAATACATAGATATTAATGATGCACAATCAGACACACTTAATATAACCACAGGACTATCACAAGGCTCTATCCTTGGTCCACTACTTTTCATAATATACATTAATGATTTACCAAAAGCCAGTGAACTATTTAACTGCATAATGTATGCAGACAATACAACCCTGTCAACTACCGTTCAGTCAACTGACTTATCAGACCCTAATGAAAGTGTCGAAGACTTCCTTAACAAACAACTAAGTAACATAAATGAATGGCTAAATGTCAATAAACTATATCTTAATATGAGCAAATCTAAATATGTTTTGCATAGAAATGCATTAATCCGCTACAAATAAAAATTAATGGCATACAGATTGAAAAAGTCGAACATTTAAATTTTCTAGGCCTGACCTTAAATAAAAGTTTAAAATGGAAATGTCATACCAATTGTTAATAAATGTTCAAAAATAATTGATATTTTGAACTTAAAGTAATTTTTTTTTACCAACATGCATTAAATTAATATTGCACAACTCATTAATTTTTCCATACATGAGCTAGTGTATACTAGCATGGGACTACCAATGTGACTGATTAATTAAAATCCAAAAGAGAGGTCTTCGATTAATAAATTTAAGTAAACATAATGCACATGTGGACCCTCTTTAAAAAAACTAAAAGTAAATTACATACTACATACACAAGAACTAAAATAGAAAAATTCAAGCAACATAAATGACCTGCATATTTACACTTACCATTGCAAACAAATAGAAGCATTGACCATCACAACACCCGTGGCAGCAACAACATACATCACAACACCCGTGGCAGCAACAACATACATCACAACACCCGTGGCAGCAACAACATACATCACAACACCCGTGACAGCAACAACATACATCACAACACCCGTGGCAGCAACAACATACATCACAACACCCGTGGCAGCAACAACATACATCACAACACCCGTGGCTGCAACAACATACATCACAACACCCGTGGTAGCAACAACATACATCACAACACCCGTGGCAGCAACAACATACATCACAACACCGTGGCAGCAACAACATACATCACAACACCCGTGGCAGCAACAACATACATCACAACACCCGTGGCTGCAACAACATACATCACAACACCCGTGGCAGCAACAACATACATCACAACACCCGTGGCAGCAACAACATACATCACAACACCCGTGGCAGCAACAACATACATCACAACACCCGTGGCAGCAACAACATACATCACAACACCCGTGGCTGCAACAACATACATCACAACACCCGTGGCAGCAACAACATACATCACAACACCCGTGGCAGCAACAACATACATCACAACACCCGTGGCAGCAACAACATACATCACAACACCCGTAGCAGCAACAACATACATCACAACACCCGTGGCAGCAACAACATACATCACAACACCCGTGGCAGCAACGACATACACACAAATGGAATAACAAACAAATTTGCAAAAAAGTTTATACAAAGATTATATCGTGTTACACCTGTAACAAATATAAAATACCTATCTTCCGCAAGCACATTAAATGTATGAGATTACAATTAAATTATCAGGATGGCCCCTTTAATAGCGATGAATGTTGGTCTTAATAGGCATCTCCCTGGCCCATATTGGAAATGTACTTTTCTTGAATTTAATTATAACGTGTCAGCAAATATTTTACCCAACTAATGCATACTTTTTTGTCTGGCCTTCTCAAATAAATAATGTGTTGTTTAATAAGTAAATTAAATGACAAAGTTGCTGATGCATTTCAGTATATTTGTAAAGTGCAAATGATGATGGGTCTAAATAAACGACTATTATATTGTATTGTAAAATTCAATTGTAAGTCCTGAAATGACTCGACATCGGGCAGTGCCATTGTGGCCCAATTCACAAGAAATAATAGAATGCGTGAGTACGATGTCAGCTATCCACTTCCACCAGGCACGCCAAGCATTACACGTCAACAGTAATGAGTGGAGATACAGATCACAGCCCAATAATAGATAATATAGTAGTACCATATCAATATTTTTACGATATATGTATAACATGCATTCATTGTATAAATGAATGCGGTTAATTAATAATCGGTCCTGTTTGTTGTCTTTTTACATTATATTTGCTGTAATGCTAAGGCTTGGTGGCCTGGCCTGGGTTTGGTGCCGCGGCACATGCAATTACAAGGTACAAATTCACAAAATGCTTAATTGGCATATACCTTGGTGTCATCAAGACTAACAAATACATTCTCAAGATGTCGTAACACTCGGTTACGGTGAAATCTGTCTGAATACAGGGCGCAGAAAAAAGTTACGTGATGTAGCCTAGGTCTGGGCTAGGCTAGGCCTTGTTGGTGTAACTTTTAACTGTAATGGAAGCGTGACGTCATATACACGGAAGCAAACTTACTAAAATGTCAGTGCCTAGGCAGGCTCAATACCCAAAGTAATTCTGCCTAAATAATTACTTGAAATGATCTAAGAATTTAATTGAATGATGGATATACTGTAGTATAGTAGACCCTCTTAAATGAATTGAACTGAATAGTACAGAAGGGAATTCCGGGAGCGTGACATCACTGGAAGTTTCACCAGGGGACACAAAAAGAGAAACTGATGCCATTCATTTTGCATATTTGTTTTAATTGTATAATCATTGCCATACATGCTTGCAGCGTGTCTGTTGTTGCCCAATTACTGTAATTTTTATTGATTGACACACAGGGACGTGGGTTATTTATTCTTTTGCAAATGTCCGTAGCGGAGACTGGGGCTGGTTGTAACATTATGTCACTTGTAGAAGATGGTATTAAGTAACCAGAAAATGTAATTATGTTAAATTTGAAAGATATAGATATTTATGCAATCAACAACACAACACAGATATAGAGCTATGAAAAGGCCAAATGAATGACGTTTATTGTTTATTGTGGGGATTAAGTGTAAGCCCACTTTTAAAGAAATTTAAAAAAAGAAATGTGAGCTCCATAACCCAACGCCAGGCTGACTATGCGCAATGCGAGCCTCCTGGACGTCGGGTTCAATAGAGCCCACATTTCAACACATAAAGCAGTAGATTCCTAAAACAAATAAAAGAAACAATGGCATTACTATTGCCATAGAACACCCTTAAACCAAACAGCATAATGCCCTATGTGCTGTCACGCAGTCTATGAATACAACTACCTGCTTAAAAATACACTAGCTCTAACTGGAATAACTACAAAGGTGGGGCCAATTATATATATACATACATCATTGATTGGTTTAGTGTTTACTCATTGTATCATTTACAAGTAAACTGGGAATTCATGAAACATGGGCTTATCCAAGCTGTTACAACTTGCCCCACATCGGGTAAGTTGTAACACACTTCGGGGTAAATTGTACCATCAATTATATGATAAATGGAACATATTAATAAAGTATTAGCGATCCATGAGGATTACATGCAGCTAGGCTGCACATAATCCATGAGGATTACATGCAGCTAGGCTGCACATGTGAGACAAATTCTGCCTATTTATGTGCAGCTGCCAAACACAGTTAGTGAGGACACAGTTATCGTTAACCAGCAAGGGGTACACATGTGAAGGGATACAGGGGAAGTGAAACTGCTTGTACATCTCCTTGTTCCTTGCAGCTGATGTTGTTGCGGCAGCTTTAATACGATGTCCTCCCGTGGATGAGTGGCAATATCATTATTGACTGGAGTGGTAACATTATTGTAACGCTGTTACAACTTACCCTGTTTACTGTGCTACCTACCCCATAGGCACATATTAAAAATGTCTCACCATATCACAAAAACAGTGGACTATTCTATTTAGACACTACGGTCCTCTTAAAAACTTACAAAAGTGGCTTCATCCTGTCAATAGGTGATTTATTAGCAAAGAAAACTGAATAATTACCTGTAGACTTGGTAACTTCTCTTCCACTGATGTTATCTACCAGGAAGAAACGTCGAACTAACTGCCACTTGCTTCTGTCTTGTGTATCTATAAATCAATCAATCATTCATTCTATTCGCTTCAAACATATAAACAAAAACAAAAAAAGAAGTCATGCTGACAAAAGGGTACATTATTTGTGCAGAGTTAAAAATATGTATCTACCCCTAAATCTTCAATCATTGTTTGTACACGGCCAGACTTAATTGAAATAAAAAATCATTTAGCTCTTGTTGTGATAATGTGCATGTAATGTATATACATACAAGTATACACACAACACACATATATACAACATCTATGAAAGTAATAATATTGTAACACACCGTAATATCAATAGCAGTGTATAGTTGCATTCAGCAAACATGTACTAGATTTACATTTCAGCCATAACCACCAAACAGCACCGACAGCTAACCTCTGTTCTTGTTTAACCATCTACGGAAAGCAAATCAATTTACAACATTTGTTACTATAAACTGCACTTCTACATCGGCTAACTGAGAATTTTCATTGATACATTTTCAAGATAGCACTGATGACTTTCAAATGAGTATATATATAATTTTATATATATTGAGTAATGATAGATTTCAATGTTGAATACAATACAGTAAAATACTTTGAATACATGGGCTAAAACAGCACTATGTATAAAACTGATTATAATTATTAATATACCTGCATGGCCACCCAAGTTGCGTATCAGCAATGGGATGGCATAGAGTTTCTTCGAATTCTGATACTCAAATTGTAGATCTGGTTTCTGTCAAGTTTTTTACTATACTTTTAAACAACTGTACTTTGGATTAAAATTATGTGTGTGCGTGTACGTGTGTGCGTGCATGCGACTGTGCGTATGTGACTTTGTGCGCGTGTGCTGCACTGCATGTGCAAGTGAGTTGGTGCATACACGTTTGCATCCGTGTGGTATTATTTATTCTTACATGTTTTCTAATATACGCTGTGTACATAGATTGCAATGATATCACAGGTCAAAGGATACACATGTCATGGAAGACAGGCGGATACTTCTTCTCGTCCCAGAAGTTCCGCACAGACATCATACACTGCAGTGAGAACACAGGATGAGTTAGTTATATCAGGTCTACACAATCAGTTACAAAAAACACTAGAATCTTAAATATATGAAGCTGGCAAGTCAGTCCCTGTTCCATCCTTGCTGGTCTGTAAATAATAACTCCCATCTGGTAACTGGACAATTTAAAATAAACACAACATTTCATTAACTCAATGTTACAACAATTTTATATTAATAGCAAATTCTAAATGCACTGTACTGTAATCTAATTATCAGTGTGTGCTGAACTGTTCCGGTATGAAATTTCAAGTAAATGTTTCAATAGTTACCAGGAAAGACAACAAGCTATTAGTTCAGGGAGTGATCTACTAGTTCAGGGAATGAGCTACTAGTTCAGTGATTGATATACTAGTTCAGGAAGTGATCTACTAGTTCAGGGAGTGATCTACTAGTTCAGGGAATGATCTACTAGTTCAGTGATTGATATACTAGTTCAGGAAGTGATCTACTAGTTCAGTGATTGATATACTAGTTCAGGGAGTGATCTACTAGTTCAGGGAGTTATCTACTAGTTCAGTGAGTGATTTACTAGTTCAGTGAGTGATCTACTAGTTCAGTGAGTGATCTATTAGTTCAGTGAGTGATCCAATAGTTCAGGGAGTGATCTATTAGAAGACGTGCTCACACTCTTCTTGTATGTTGTCCCGAAGTGTAGTGCGGCATCCTGCACCGACTCGGATCCTGCGCACAGCTGCAGAGTGCTGCCCGTCACACTCTCCTTGCCCAGGTAAGACCCATTCAGGGCATATGTGATCAGTTTCAGGTTCAGAAGACTCTCAGGAAATGTGTACGTCTGTTTCAGGTCGATTCTCTCAAGGATTTTGTCCTCATTGTCAGCTTCGTAGTAGAGCCACGGCATATCCACAGGCCTGGCAAGTTTTCATGCAATATTGTAATCAATGAAATCTCACTATAATTCAGCAAGTGTTTGTATGTAACTGTATGTTATGCTACTCCTCCTATATGTATGTTTGTATGTAACTGTATGTTATTCTACTCCTCCTATACGTATGTTTGTATGTAACTGTAGGTTATGCTACTCCTCCTATATGTATGTTTGTATGTACATGTAGGTTATGCTACTCCTCCTATATGTATGTTTGTATGTACCTGTACGTTATGCTACTCCTCCTATATGTATGTTTGTATGTATCTGTATGTTATGCTACTCCTATATGTATGTTTGTATGTACCTGTAGGTTATGCTACTCCTCCTATATGTATGTTTGTATGTTTCTGAATGTTATGCTACTCCTCCTACATGAACAATCGAATTATCCTGTGTAATTATTACATACAATTGTCCCATACGTATGTTTGTATGTAACTGTAGGTTATGCTACTCCTCCTATATGTATGTTTGTATGTACATGTATGTTATGCTACTCCTCCTATATGTATGTTTGTATGTACCTGTAAGTTATGCTACTCCTCCTATATGTACGTTTGTATGTAACTGTATGTTATGCTACTCCTCCTATATGTATGTTTGTATGTTTCTGTATGTTACGCTACTCCTCCTATATGTATGTTTGTATGTAACTGTATGTTATTCTACTCCTCCTATACATATGTTTGTATGTAACTGTAGGTTATGCTACCTCCTATATGTATGTTTGTATGTACATGTATGTTATGCTACTCCTCCTATATGTATGTTTGTATGTACATGTATGTTATGCTACTCCTCCTATATGTATGTTTGTATGTACCTGTAGGTTATGCTACTCCTCCTATATGCTTTGCATCTCAGGAAACAAACCATCAGAGGTTCATCTATACAGTTTGGTCGAAAGTTAAATATTTTTTCATTCACCCAGCTATTACCCTTTTGAACAATCAATTATCCTGTGTAATTATTACATACAATTGTCCCAAGTAATGTAATACAAGGGCAACGATCGTTAGACATTGCTATAACTGCCAGTATTACATCGTAATTTCAAGAGTTGGATTCCAAGAAGTACCAAAGCATAGATGGATATTTCCGTGACAACGGTGTGTATTCCGAGATTTTCTTTATATTGATAACATGACAATCACTTATGAACTACAAAGTTATCCCGTCCAGAGGATGGGTATTGTTTTAGTCAATAAAATTCTGATAAACAACACTGCACAGATGGAAAATTCGGTGTACCACAAGTGACGATAAAAAGTAGATTTCAAAATGTCTCCATTATTTGCTGAAAAACATACCGATCATTGGACCAGCCTGACTGAAGATTTCATGGCATTAGGCCTTTTGAACACTGTGCCTATCCAAATTAAATCATTGCTCTAACTTTTGAACACTGTGCCTATCCAAATTAAATCATTGCTCTAACTTTTGAACACTGTGCCTATCCAAATTAAATCATTGCTCTAACTTTTGAACACTGTGCCTATCCAAATTAAACATTGCTCTAACTTTTGAACACTGTGCCTATCCAAATTAAATCATTGCTCTAACTTTTGAACACTGTGCCTATCCAAATTAAATCATTGCTCTAACTTTTGAACACTGTGCCTATCCAAATTAAACATTGCTCTAACTTTTGAACACTGTGCCTATCCAAATTAAATCATTGCTCTAACTTTTGAACACTGTGCCTATCCAAATTAAATCATTGCTCTAACTTTTGAACACTGTGCCTATCCAAATTAAATCATTGCTCTAACTTTTGAACACTGTGCCTATCCAAATTAAATCATTGCTCTAACTTTTGAACACTGTGCCTATCCAAATTAAATCATTGCTCTAACTTTTGAACACTGTGCCTATCCAAATTAAACATTGCTCTAACTTTTGAACACTCTGCCTATCCAAATTAAATCATTGCTCTAACTTTTGAACACTGTGCCTATCCAAATTAAATCATTGCTCTAACTTTTGAACACTGTGCCTATCCAAATTAAATCATTGCTCTAACTTTTGAACACTGTGCCTATCCAAATTAAATCATTGCTCTAACTTTTGAACACTGTGCATATCCAAATTAAATCATTGCTCTAACTTTTGAACACTGTGCCTATCCAAATTAAATCATTGCTCTAACTTTTGAACACTGTGCCTATCCAAATTAAATCATTGCTCTAACTTTTGAACACTGTGCCTATCCAAATTAAATCATTGCTCTAACTTTTGAACACTGTGCCTATCCAAATTAAATCATTGCTCTAACTTTTGAACACTGTGCCTATCCAAATTAAACATTGCTCTAACTTTTGAACACTGTGCCTATCCAAATTAAATCATTGCTCTAACTTTTGAACACTGTGCATATCCAAATTAAATCATTGCTCTAACTTTTGAACACTGTGCCTATCCAAATTAAATCATTGCTCTAACTTTTGAACACTGTGCCTATCCAAATTAAATCATTGCTCTAACTTCTGAACACTGTGCCTATCATTGCTCTAACTCATACACAGTGTTTACAGGTTCTTTGTGAATTAGATTTTTTCGCTCGTCTTGCTTCTTTCATTTGCAAAATAGTTCACCTATCTAGTATGCACAATAACATGTTAGTTCGCTTGTACATATTGTTTTTATCTATCTTTGGTGATATCTTCGAACAAACAAAGTGAGGAGGGAATTTTAATTGGTGCAGCAGCAAATTTGATGCTGTGCACAGTGACCCTTGGGCAGTGACCCTTGGGCAGCGACCCTTGGGCAGTGACCCTTTGGTACATTGCAGCCTTTTATCTGTACCTCTTACAACTTGTACAAGCATTTCTACCACTAACTCACCATTCAATTTTGGGTGTGGTAGATCGATAGAGTGTACAGGCAGACTTATCCCTGTTGCTTCCTGACTTGTACATCAACAATGTACACAGGTTGCCTAGCAACTGGCATGCTGTCAGGTTACCGTACTTTGGCTGAAGGGGAAGAAGAAACAGCAACAATGAGCTGTAGACACTTTCTGGATACTTTCCTCACTAAAACATTTCATCCATCAGACACACACACCACTTCATTCACTTGTCAACACATCAGTCAGCTTATTTGGCTAATCTCCGTCTCCTGTGTCTTTCAAGTATCACCAGGAAAATCATCTATCTCACAACCTTTACGTCCCATTACTAAACTCAACCTGGACAAGTGCGCTTCTTCTGTAGCTGTGCTCAAGATCTGGAATAAACTTCCCTTTGCCTTAAAATCATCTGAAACTGTAACTACCTTCCACAAAAATCATGTCTTTTGAAAACTGCATTTCCACCTTAAATCCTCAACAATCTCTCGTTCTGATGGTGACTTCCATGTGTCTCCGTTCATGATCGCATACTTATCAATTTTAGTTTACTGCGCCTCTGAGCTCGGATTTTGGTGCTATAGACATTCTATTACTATACATACATTATGTACATGTGTGTATTTCTGGGTTAAATTTCTGCTCGATAATAACATAAATTAAGTATACCTGCACAAAAAAGTAACTTCCAGAGGTTTTCTTAAACTGCTAAACTGGGTAATATTTGGTGTCGGAAATAATTTCAAAACATACAAAACAAAATATTGTTTTCCATGTTTACTAAAAAAATCTTGTCACAGAAACAACCAATAACGGGCATACTGTCCCCTATCATTAATCACTACCTGGCAACATCTTCGCATGCCATCAATCAAGCATGTGATATACCAGGGGTCAATAGCGGCCCATTCCACTGGAGCTGTACTCGAGCAATTCATCGTTGGTGCTGTCTAGATATAACCATATTTTTATATTTCGCTTCCGTAAGTAAACATTGAATAGGTTCTCTTATCAAATGCGCAGCCAAATCTATGAGATATTACCTGGAAATCAGGTCCTCCAAATATACACTGAAATACAAAACACAGATGTATAAACCCACCTGACACATGCCATGTGCAGCCCGGAGGTGCTCGTAGAAGTAGGCCGAAAGAAACACTTCGCTCTAAACATAACAGACAAAAAGGTGACAATTAATTTATCAGGTTAAGCATTTGTTGCACATATGACAGGGCTAACAATAAATTAAGTTTGAACTTTAATCATAACCCAGATAATAATCCACACAAGTTAATAGTCGTGGCCAAGAAGTAATAACAAAGGTATGAAAGGCTTCATTTCATGCCTTCCAATGAAGACAAAGCAGCTTCAAACTTACCAGTCTGGTCAGAATAACATCTTTGTTAATTTTTTTCTTAGTAAAGGTACGTTCATACATAGCACAGCATCCAGTCCTTGGGACTGTTCAAACCACCTCGACTTCTCTGTGATGCATTCAGCCACACTACAATTACTGCACAAAGACTACTTATTATTAAATTATTTCATTTTCACCATAAAACACTTGGTGTACCTAAAATATACTAATATACCTGGAAACGACATCAACAGAGTTTCTATCAATTATAGGTAATATATAGTTGTGTTAAAATGTGAATACAATACATAATATCCTTTACTGCACTCTTTTTTGTAGTATGTCAATAGTTAAGGTAACTGATGCAGCCGTTTTTTTTAAACCATGTGCTTTTGTTGATATCACCGAAAGAATTTACTTTGATCGTTATATCTGGTAACTTACGAAAGTGGGAATAGCTTGATGTCACAGTACGTACAGCTGGACCACTTATGCTGTTTCGCCAAATTTTTATCACACCTGGGAAACAATAATTTAATAGTCTGTCTGATTTCATCAAAACAAAATAACGCATTTGTACAAACAAGCCAGCGTAGTGGATACCAAGAATGCTTGATTTTTCATGAAACAATTCTAAAATTAGGCAAGCAAAAAATGTATTACAGAGGCAGTTTTAACAAATAGCCTGTAAACACTCAATGGATGAGTGGCAAATGTTGTCTAATAGCAGTGCGGTGCGTACTTACACCAAACGTGACCTCGTATAAGGTAGATACATCAGTTTCAATATCAGATGCTGAATAGAAGCATAACCCACCAGTCTGAAAGCAGATAACAGAAAAGACACCGAGTCAATCAGAATGTACGTGGATCCAATATTCTGATACCGTTTATAGGATGGAACATATTTTTAACCACTTTGTGACAACACTTCAATCTGTTATGCCCAACTGTGCCTATTGTGAAAGTTACGGTAAAAATTTCACTGCAAACTTGAAGAGCATCCCAGTGCATTTTGAAAACTCTCTATTGGTTCTATTTTACGATGGATTTTCTTATTAACTCTAAATCTTTGTGAAACGGTCCCCAGACCACTGGTCCCAATTTAGGTGTTGTCTTTGATGAGGGGTCATTGATAGTGTTTCGTCAAAAACGGTTCAGTGTTGTTTATGAAGAAGATCTTTCACGAGGGGTTTTACTGTAGACAAAAAGGTAGGTTGTGTTACCTGTTCTTTACAGTTACAAAGGGTCTGGTTGGTCACCACAGACAGTAGTTGACTACACCGCACACACCTGTAACAACAACGTACCATGGTTTACTACAGTCTACATAACAGAAGCATTTAAAATGACTCCTCATTTAATTTAGCCCATCTCGATTCAGGTTTGTTGATATTCGATGAAGTGTGTGAATAGGTTAAGTAATGCGCAGTCAGTTTCATAAGACTGCATACTTTTGTTAAAATCTTTGTGACAGCATGAATACCTTTACACTGTAGTATACAGAGCTCGCCCAGTCGGACAACTTAATAGTTTGTTGTACGATTTCATCAAAACTAAATTAAAACATTTCTATGAATGAGCTAGCACTTCAGAGTCAATAGTAGATAAGTTAAGTTTTTCACAAAATGAATCTGACACAAGACGAGCGAAAAATTTTAATTAAGAAGTGATTTTTTTTATTATCCTCATTATAAAATACACCAACAGAAAACTATTGAAACACCAACATTAAAAATAATATTAAGGATAGTACTGTGTCAAGGGTACACAAAGAAGTGCTCAAACTATTGTCATTAGATTACAAATGACAGAAGTTTGTACCTTGTTCCCGAGGCGTCGGGCATGGTAGATGATCCACATGACTTACATTGTTGAGCAGCACCGTAAGCAGAGCCATACTCACCCGTCAGGTCACGCTCCACTGAAACCAACCAGCACACACTGTAGACACTCACCGATACATCTCAGTACAAGTAATAATGACAATATTACAGGAGGGAAGACGAGGGAGATGGGAGTGGAAGCAACAGGAGCGCAAGATAGCCAGGAGACGGGAGGGAAAGGTGACATGTTTATGGGTGAGAGGGAGATGGACAACCTGCTGCCAGGTGACACGACTCCAGGACAGAATGCAACAGAAGGGATCCAACGCAAGAGCTAGTAGTGTGATAGTGATAGAGGGGGTGAGGAGGAGAGCGAGGGTGTTTTTGCGGGATTCGATAGTTAGGAAGCGCTAAACAAGGACAAGGTGGTTTGCTTTCCAGGGACAAAAATAGAGGCCAATGCAGCTTCGACTGAAATTAGACAATCTAAAAGAAGCTATGAGCAAAAATTAGCATGTAACATAAAAAATTACATCAAGAGTTTTTATGCATGTCAGGAGTAAACAAAACGTATGAGACAAGTTGGACCACTAGAAAACAGTGCTAGAAATATAACATAACAAGGTTTTTTAATGGTGGAAGACCTAAATGGTTACTTCAGTTCAGTGTTTACCAGAGAGGATATTAGTTCATTATCAGTTCCAGATACTAAATTTCAGGAGGGTAAATCAGACTATTTAGGGCAGTTAATTGTAACTCCAGAAATGGTAGCTAAGAAAATAAAGGCAATGAAGGATAAAAAATCACCTGGAGTGGATGAAATTCTGCAAAAACTAGTAATGGAAACAGTACAACAAATTAGTATACCACTTGCAAGAGTGTTCAACTTGTCGTTAAAAGAGGGAGTGGTTCCTTTTCAATGGAAAGAAGCAAACATCATACCAGTATTTAAAAAGAGTTTGAGAAGTAAGTCATCAAGGCATAAGTTATTAAATCCATCTCAACATGGATTCCTAAAAGCGAGGTCATGCTTAACAAATGTTGTTTTTTGGAAAAAAATCACTAAGTGGATAGACGAGGGATCACCAGTAGATATTGTCTACTTAGATTTTCAGAAAGCTTTCGACAAAGTGTCACATCAATGATTACTACTTAAATTAAAAGCCTATGGTATCAGGGATGGAATAATCGACTGGATAGAAAAATGGCTGACTGACAGAAGACAGCGTGTTGTAGTAGATGGGGAGGTTTCAAACTGGAAATCAGTTTTGAGTGGGGTACCACAAGCAGGGTTGTTTGATTTAAATCATTTGATTTAGATCATTGATTCAAATCATGATTTAAATCACTCCAAAAAAATCAAACAAATCATTGATTTATGATTTTTTTTTTTGACTTCTGTTTTTTTAATCGCTGATTTATATGAATTTAACACAAATAATTGTTTACAAGCATTGAGATCAACAAAGTTTTGTGTGTTTTTAAATACAAAAGCAAAAAGTGCGCACACTTCTGTAGCTGTATTGACACCAGATAGCCCGATAGTAAAATATTTTATGACATTGTGTATACCAGATTTCAAAAAAATCAAATAAATAAAAAAATCTGATTTAAATAAAAAAATCCAATTTTTTTTAAATCATGGTTTTTTTCAACCCTGACCACAAGGATCAGTATTAGGACCTTATTATTCTTAATATATATCAGTGACTTGGACAATAATATAACAAGCAATGTACAGCTGTACTGACATTTGCGGATGACATAAAAGTGTTTAGAAAAGTTAACAATGATGGTGATAAAAAACATTTACAAAACGATCTAGATAAATTAGTTAAATGGTCTGAAAAATGGCAGATGTTATTAAATTTTGGGAAATGTAAATGCCTACACAGAGGACCTTGGATACAAACTATAAAATGAGATATATTGTTCTAGGTACTACCACAAAAGAAAAGGACTTAAGAGTAACAATAAGTGCTGATATAAAAGTTTCAGAGCAGTGTGGGGTTGCAGCTTCAAAGAGTAATCAAATTCTTGGGTTCATTAGGAGAAATATAACATACAAGGAAAAAAGCTAATTATACATTTGTATAAAACAGTAGTTAGGCTTCATTTAGAATATTGTATACAAACTTGGAGACCATACCGCATGAATGATATAGATACGCTAGAACGAATACAGAGAAGAGCAAATGAAATGATTCCAGAACCGAGAAACCTTAGTTATGAAGAATGTCTAAAAAATGTGGATTAAAAACCCTAGAGACAGAGGTTAAGAGGAGATCAAATTGAACTTTTTAAGATATTGAATGGGTACGAATATATTAATAAAAAAAAAATTTCTCACTCAAGAAAGATAGTAGGACTAGAGGAGATGAGGTAACATTAGTAAAGGATCAGTGTAGATTGGATATCAGGAAGTACTCGTTCTCACAGAGGACAATAAATGAATGGAACAAATGATCTAGATTCTAGATTGTGTAACTGCTAGCAGCATGAATATGCTTAAAAACAAGGTTGACACATATCTCAGGAGGGTGGGTTACATATTGATGAAAAAATTTTGGACTCTCGATAAGCCAATGGCTTCCTTGTCCACTTTCCATCTAGGTTTTTGCCTTGGATGGCAAATCTTGATAAATATCATCATGGCACTTCATGTGACACGATGTTGAAGGTTTGCATGCGCTTGGCTGTGAACGGGGGCAACAGTTGTGGTGGGAACTTTGTTAGCATCTTTGCAGTTTTTTATGCGTTATAAATGTCTAATTAAGTTATTATTTTTATAGTATGATTGACATGTAAATGGCATAGGCGAAATCTAAGTGATCCATGTTTATAATTTGTAATATAAAAATGCTCTTTATATTATATAATATATATCATCAATCATCATGCATTGGTCAGGACATAACCTTACCAAGTCAGGCTTCGATTTTTATGGGAGTCCGTCAGTCCAAGACGTCTTGTTTCACCTATGGACTCCTTATATGTCTCTTGGTAGGAGCCTGTGTGACTCCCTAGTTTTAAAAGACGATAAATCTAGTGTTAAAGTGGCCAATTTCAATGATCCATCAATGTGCGTGTATGCTGCTATCCTGAATCAGCTTTGGTCTGTAACGAGCAGTCAAACTTGCTTCTGTCAGTTTGAAAATACTCGTAAGCACAGCGCACCACGCTGCTTTTGGATCCGACATGGGTGCAGCCATCTTGGGCTACAGGCTACACAGAGGTGTTCACTTGTGACTGGTCAAAATATCTGAATTAAATTAAACTAGACCAGGCCTGCGTGGGAGACATATGCGCGCTGGAGATTAGAGCGCATTAAAAAAGTACTGACTTCTGCGGACTCCCAAATATGGACCCCCACCAATTTCCCATGAAAATCAATGCCTGCAAGCAATCTAAATGATCCATGCCTGCAAGCAATCTAAGTGATCCATGCCTGCAAGCAATCTAAATGATCCATGCCTGCAAGCAATCTAAGTGATTCATGCCTGCAAGCAATCTAAGTGATCCATGCCTGCAAGCAATCTAAGTGATCCATGCCTGCAAGCAATCTAAGTGATCCATGCCTGCAAGCAATCTAAGTGATCCATGCCTGCAAGCAATCTAAGTGATCCATGCCTGCAAGCAATCTAAGTGATCAATGCCTGCAAGCAATCTAAGTGATCCATGCCTGCAAGCAATCTAAGTGATCCATGCCTGCAAGCAATCTAAGTGATTCATGCCTGCAAGCAATCTAAGTGATCCATGCCTGCAAGCAATCTAAGTGATCCATGCCTGCAAGCAATCTAAGTGATCCATGCCTGCAAGCAATCTAAGTGATCCATGCCTGCAAGCAATCTAAGTGATCCATGCCTGCAAGCAATCTAAGTGATCCATGCCTGCAAGCAATCTAAGTGATCCATGCCTGCAAGCAATCTAAGTGATCCATGCCTGCAAGCAATCTAAGTGATCCATGCCTGCAAGCAATCTAAGTGATTCATGCCTGCAAGCAATCTAAGTGATCCATGCCTGCAAGCAATCTAAGTGATCCATGCCTGCAAGCAATCTAAGTGATCCATGCCTGCAAGCAATCTAAGTGATCCATGCCTGCAAGCAATCTAAGTGATCCATGCCTGCAAGCAATCTAAGTGATCCATGCCTGCAAGCAATCTAAGTGATCCATGCCTGCAAGCAATCTAAGTGATCCATGCCTGCAAGCAATCTAAGTGATCCATGCCTGCAAGCAATCTAAGTGATCCATGCCTGCAAGCAATCTAAGTGATCCATGCCTGCAAGCAATCTAAGTGATCAATGCCTGCAAGCAATCTAAGTGATCCATGCCTGCAAGCAATCTAAGTGATCAATGCCTGCAAGCAATCTAAGTGATCCATGCCTGCAAGCAATCTAAGTGATCCATGCCTGCAAGCAATCTAAGTGATTCATGCCTGCAAGCAATCTAAGTGATCCATGCCTGCAAGCAATCTAAGTGATCCATGCCTGCAAGCAATCTAAGTGATCCATGCCTGCAAGCAATCTAAGTGATCCATGCCTGCAAGCAATCTAAGTGATCCATGCCTGAAAGCAACCGTGTCAGAGAATGTAGGGTGACTAAATCTTATCAAGTCATCACGACATGGTTCACAGGATAACTGTTTTCATCCATTTATGAATTATGCATTATTGCAATAATGGAAATAGTGGAATTATGTGCGTTCAGGGTATTTTAGGAGTATTACACAACAATAACATTTGTTTCTTGCCATGAAAAATATAATGGTAATTAAATTAACGTTTTGGAAAAATAATATATACAGAATATAAAATAATTTAAAGGAATGAGACAAACATAAAGGAACTTCCTTTAAAGGTACAGTATGACCAAGTGATGCAATCAATAAGCAGAAGAACAGAACACAGCCAGAAAATGTTGAGAACCTGTGATGTAGCCAGCCGCCACATTGCAGGTGGGACAGACATCAGAACTCTGGACGGACGTCTTACAGTCGATGCAGTCCCAACCATCAACTGATGTCACCTGGTAATCATAACAATACATCAAATAAACAAAACAAATGTCTCATTTGTTTGTGCAAATTAGTTACTGTACACGGGGAAAAGTTTGTTGCTTTAAAAGTTTGCGATTTTTCAACAGGACATTTTTGCAAAGATTTAATTTTTTAGATTTGTTCTGTTAAACCCTAACATGAACTGGGGTGATGCAGAGAATTACTTTTAAATATATTTTTAAGCATGTTTTTGGAAAAAAAATAGCAAACTTTAAATACTTGTGAACATGTCCCTGTTAACAAATATTTTGTTTTGAGTAGCAAAGTAGTTTGTGTCGCAAATATGTCAGTTCCACGTTAAATTTATGTTATCCAATCTTTCGATGATTTTAACAAAAGCATGCACTCATTTAGTAACCCTGGGATCGACCACTGGGCCGAATTTGGCCCGCACAATCATTGCAAAAAGTGTTCCATGTCGATTTTGGTATCACTATGTAGGAACAATTTTCATTTCCATCACCAGGGAACAAATTGTATCATTGGAAAGCTGAATCACTCTTCATTCTGACTGATATTTATTCATGAGCATAGTCAATTTTAGTTAATAACGATCTAGCTTACAAAATGCGTCCATTCATAGTATCTAAATAGGTAACATGTTATAAGCTCTACAATTGGCCTATTTGAATACATGTGCATCAGTGAGCGGGCTACATGCAGCGAATGAGCATCGTTGTTACACACATGTGTTGTATGGGCTGTCTGAGCTTTTTATTTACTAATCCGCCATTTTGTTTTCTTACTTCTTTCTGTGTCAGTTCACTTTAGGTCCAAGTATTTCAAGTTTCACTTTAGGCTGGATTATTTCAAGTTTCTGCATCAATATTTCAGCAAATTGAATGAGATCATTTGTAAATCATTATTATACTAATTCAGACAGTTAGAACGATGTTGCAGGCTTTTCTAAGATAAATATCAGCGAGTCGCCATAGCGATTTCCGCTGGCTTCAACAGCCTGCACTGCCATGGTAAATGACACAAGACTGATGGGTCTGTCTGAATGGACATACTCCAGTACTGAAAAAATATCTTAAAAATAAAAGTTCTCAATATATTTGATTCATTTTTGTTTTATTTTGTAGCTAATATGTATGGCTAAATTTTTTGCAATTGGACATAAAGACATACAGCCACTCAGTAATTAAAAATTCAAAAAGTAATATCCGCATGATAACATTATGTGCTATAGTTTTTATCATTTGTTATAATAAAGTGTCTCTTTAGCAATCAATCAATCACATTTGTGCGATAATTATTAGCAATGTTATGATTTTTTAAAAGCACACTTATGAATAACTCCGATTTGTGTACACTGTGGAAATTTATCATTGGTCACTTAGGGTTAAACTGACTAGACATAATAGTTATTAATACTGAAACTATTCACAGTGTTCACACACTACAGATTTTAATATCAACAAACCTGATTCAAGATGGGATCAATCAATAGAAATTGTGAATGCATAATCAATGGTAAAATGTATTACTTTACACTAGAAAGATTGTTTTACACATATGCATGATGACTCATAATGCATGATATTCTATCACTCACCTCACCACTAGCGCAGGGTTCACATGCAATTACTCTACCTCCAAAATCTTTTATAAGTTTGTAGCCTTTCTGACAAACACACCGGAGTCCTAGAAAGCAAATTGTATTCAATAATAATTATAATGTCCAGCTTCAATGAATTTACATATAATACTAATATAAAAAACTAAACTTTAAGCTTGACACAAATGAAATATAATGAACATTAGTTTTAAGTGTCACAAGTGAATAGCAAATAATATAAATCAGTGTGTGTGTGTGTGTGCGTGCGTGTGTGCACAGCATCAAAATAAAGTTACCAATAATGTTACCAGTAATATAATGTTGGAAAACATTGTTGCTTGCATCATTGGAGTAAATGGAATTGTAGTAGTTATGCGTATATGTATGCATACAACATTTTTGTGTATGTCTGACATTGTCTGTGCGTTGAGCCTAGCCCTGGCACACAACTAGAGTCTAGACAGAACATGTCTAAACATGTATTTGATTGCTATCGAAATCATTGTTTACATCTATCAGCCATGCTACTTACAAGTTGTATTAATGTATACATATATACGTCCAAAGAAACTTACTCCATGCACACGCACATATCCAGCAACACGTGATGTATCACGTAAATAACATTAGCTCACCGTCTTCGCTCACTGTTTGGTAGGTTGAGGTTTGGTCGCACGGTTTACAGTTCAGTTGCGATATGTCGAAAAATTCATGATTCAAATTATTAGATGATTTCTTGCAATCGCTTGGATTCTCTTCCTCTATATATGTTACTGAACTTGCGGTATATGTTGCTTTAATGAGGGTACACAGTAAAATTAATGTACAAATATTCCTAATACTACGGTTCATTCCCGCCTCCGCCATCGTTGTTTTGGAAGCACCGCAGGCTCGGGCAAAATTGTAGTACCAATATACTTAATATGTGTTATTTAACGTTTATGTACAGCAATGTTTCATCGCGGCGTTGTTGATGTTAAATTATTTATATTATATTGGACAAATATATTTCTAAAAACGGAACATGGTTTCTATTATATTATTACAGCGAATCAAACGTAACCATAATTATGTTCGTGTGCGATCCAACGGGCTCCCATTTCCAAATTTACACCCTTCATAAGGTTACCTGAAATCACCAGATGAGTATCCTGCATCCTAGATCATTGTCAACAAGATTTTCGTGAAATGCACATGGTTTATGTGTTCATTGATGCTTTAGAAGCTATGACTATACGACTAAAACATTTTACCGTGGTGTTGCATGCTGATTAAGATAACGTGTCGTGGTAGACTATTGCATATTATTATTATTATTAACGTTTGTAAGTGTATATATATATATATGCTATAGCTGACATAATTTGAATAAAATGAATGTCGTTATTGATGGTGCTGACAAGATAATTAGTTATATATGCTTTCGAATTCGGACTTTTATCTTGCATGCCCGTCCTCGATCGGGGGCTTGGGGGTATAGCGTCCGCGGGTGTTCGGTGTTCCCGGGACTTCCCAACTGATTGTGTACGTGTTTTGTGCTTATTACCTGAATATCGCACATAATAGCTGTCACGCGTGGTCGTTTCCTGGTGCGATAAAAAAACGGTCTGAACGATAGGTGACATGGACTAGAGCGGATCCCCGGTGACCATGCCGTTGAGAGCGCCTCCCCGGTGGCTGGACCGTTGACAACGGCTCCCCGGTGGCTTTTCCGTAGAGAGCGACCGGTGGCCATGCATACTGTTGAGAGCGGCTACCCGGTGACCATGCCATAGAGAGCGGCTACCTGGTTGTTGTACCTTAGATAATGGCTCCCGGTGGTTATACAATCGAGAGCGGCTCACCGGTTGCTGCATGGACCGTCAAGAACGGTTCCTCGATCAGTGGTCTTACAAATTACGGTCGAGAGCGGCTCCCCGGTAGCCTTACCGTCAGGAGAGAATCCCGGTGGCCATACCGTCGAGAGGGGCTCCCCGGTGGCTGGACCGTGGAGAACCGTTCACCGATGGGCTTACCGTCGAGAACGGCTCCGCGAAGATCACACCGTAGTGATCAACTCGCTATGGAACGGTCACCCGGTAGCCATAGTTTCGAGAGCAGCGGCTCCCCGATGACAATATTGTGGAGAGCGGCCCCCCGGTGGCCATGTCGTAGAGAGCGGCTCCCCGATAGCCATACCGTTGAGAACAGCTCCCCTGTGGTCATGCCGTAGAGAGCAGTCCCCCGGTGGCCATACTGCAGAGACCGGCTCCCTGGTTTTTGTACCGTAGAGAACGGTCCCCGGTGGCTATACCGTAGAGAACTGCTCCATAAGTGTCAACCCTTGGAGGGTTCTTAGGCGTGAAAAATTTTCCCAGCATGCTGCGAGGTCCCCCAACCCACGGACCTTAGTGAATTTCAAGAACATTATTTTAGAGACCTGGGAAATCCAAAAGTAAACTAAAGCACGTCTTCATCACGTGTTTATACTGCTTTCTTACAGGAAATCTTATTGGTTGATGACCAGCTGTTGACCAATCACTGGCGTTTCACACGTATTTGGTTATAGGCGGACACTACCAGTAAATTAACTACTTGCGAAGCACACGCACACGCACACGCACACGTACACCCATACGCATAAATATATTCTTTGTCTCATTTTCGCAATAACAAATATTTTTAGATAATTTTATTGCTAAAGATTATGAAAATATGCGTGATATGTCAAACGTTTGGCGGGAGACCGTGACATTCAATAACAAACCGTGAGTTTCTCGAGTATACCTGCTTACAGGGGCGGCTCTAGGCTCGTTGGCAGGGGCTCTCAGTCAGTCGTAGTCATATCAAAAAGCTCTTCGGTCATATGTCATTCTACTTACGAACCGGGGGGCGGGGTGCGACACACGCGTCGTTCTACTTACATAAGGGTTAATATTAGCCGGCTGCTAATACTTCAGTCGTTACATTGACACTAGTTCCGATGAAGGCCTGTATACGTGTTCCTTTACCGTTTTAGGTTCCTACGCTGCTATCTAAAAAAATCCACCATTATGAATCGGATATAACTGATGTGTTTGGTTCAATTTACATCAACAAAGCAAAGGCAGTATATAAAGTAGGTTGTTAACATGGCAACCATGAATAAATTTATTGGATTGCCGGACGCTCATACACATATATAGTGGTGAGCGCATCGCTGATTGTACCAAAATTATTGTAAATATACAAACTATATACAAAGCAATACAATTATTGTCTGGACTTACCATCAAGCGTACAACCAGCACTGACAAATACTATGAAATTTGGGATGAATTTAATTTATTCATTGTTTAAATGTGACAGTTTAAGAGACCAGAGAAATATCTTTCTACTTATGTATTGTAGGCGTACCGCAATTGTGCTATAGACCTAACGCCAAGTGTTAAGTCATTTAGGTATATATATATAGGTAGGTATATATATATATATATATATATATATATATATATATATATATATATATATATATATATATATATATATATATATATATATATATATATATATATATATATATATATATATATATATATAGGTAAACTCATTCCCCAACCTTAGGAAGCCATGAAGGCTTGTATGGCCAGTGCTTTTAAACTTGGTTTCTATAGTGCGAAGCAACTTGGAATGCAGTTATACTGACTCTCCTGGACGGGACACTAGTCCATGACAGGTACCTTCCAAACAGTGTTTGTACTAATTTGCATCTGAGTAGACTGAGGCAACCTAGAAATTAAAAGGACCACCTAGAAATTATTGTGTGAAATATACAGTGGAAAAGTCACATACGAAAATTATGACGAAATTATGCTATAGACGTAATGCCAACTACTTGTATACAATAACATGTGACATATTGACATTTCACATAAATAAAACACGTAAAGGCGGGTATTAGAATCCCCCAAATCAAGTACCACATAGCCACTTTCAATTTATGTATAAAAGCACGTTGTACAAACACAAACAAAATACCGAGAGTGAAAGTAGAAGCCTGTCACCGCACCAAAACCCCAACACACTGTAAAGTGGGGTGACTCCAGTGTCCAATGGGGCTCCACCGTGCCGTTGGAGGGATGATTCTAATCCCTGCCTTTACATTGTTTTATATATTATTTTGTAACATATCTATGTCACGTGTTTTTTCACACTAACCCTTGGTGTTAGGTCTATAGCACAATTGCGGTAGGCCTACAATACATAAGCAGAAAGATACTTCTCTGGTCTCTTAAAATATCACATTTAAACAATGAATAAATGAAATTCATCCCCAATCACATTTATATTACACAAATTAAGTACAATATATCTTTAATTTCTATCAATATTGAACCATATGTTTGTTTTAATCGGAAATGTTGTGGTACCCACGTAGTTGTGTAGCATGTTTCAACGGCTGTTTGTTATTGACGTTTCACGCTCCAGTCGCCACATTATTAAGCGCTTCTACGTCACCACTATATTACGTCATTTGCTAAATCGAAGTCCAGTCGCGCAAAGCGTTGTGGGGGTCGAACATAATTAATTAGTTTGTCCAATGACTTCGTCAACACTAAGTAAACATTTGGACAAACGAACTAGAATTTCGTAGTCAATACTATATTGGTTCGAGGTTTCGCGAAATTAGCCTAAAACGATACACATGTAGAAAGCGAACTTTCATTGAGGTAAGGTTACATGAGGAGGCGGCTATGTTTGGTGTTCAAACTGGAAATGCACTGGTTGTGGAAATCCCATTGTCGTCTCGATGGCTTGATTTTGTGATTTCTAGAATTTGCGGAAACACCAAGAGAATTCAACTGGAAGAGAACATTTGCAGAGTCGTAATTGTATAAAGGGTAATGTATTCAATATCATAAGTCCATACTTGACTTACACTAGGTGCTGTTGCGTATGCTGTAAACACTAAAGATGCTAAGTTTTGCACGACACGACTCCGTCATGTCACGAGGTCGGTTGAAACTCAACATCTTTTGTATCTCCAACTTTTTGTATCTGTAATTCAGGCAGAGTAATGTCCTATGGCGTGGATACATCACGCCAATACGCCTAGTGGTGAAGACGGCTTAGTCTATGAGATGTTGAATGAAACTGTTGTTGAAAGTATCTAAAGTGGTATGTCGTAAACGTACGCGAGATGCTTTGCGCCAGTTGGCGGCAGACCAACGTAGTTGTAGAGCCTAGAGTAGAGGGTGAAGCGAAGCGTAGAGTTCTAGAGAATTCTTTTCTGTAACGAATAATGTATTAATAACAAACTGCAGTAATCCCACTATTAATAAATGGATACAGTGGTGTTTTAAATATATTTATGTTCACAAAACAAAAAATGCTATAATACGTGTATTAATTCATGTTTAGTTCTAACTATTAAAATTATAAATTCATTTGAATGTATTGCCTAACCTGTCAAAAGGAAGATAAAATGTTCTTATACAATTCTTTTGAATAGATCCAAAATACAGCAATTATGCATAAAAAGTACAGCAATTATATTCGTGATTGTTGTTATGCATTTACGTTTGCGCACAGATTAGACACAAACATATACAAATGATTCTACACACAACTGGTGTTAAAAACAACAATTCAACAAAATAGGGACTACAAAAAAACTATATTATAATTGAGCCATGGATATCCCAGAATACGAAATCTCCATTGTATTCTTGGAAAAAGCAGTAGGGTATTTCCTTTGTAATGATATATAAAATACTTCTATTGCGCTAAAATCCTCGGGAGACCCAAGCTCAGCAGCACACCAAAACAAAAGAGGTTAAGTAGTTCATAATTGATAAGCAGTTCCAGTTGTAAACAGTTGGATTGGTACGCTGGAGAGCTAAGGACGATAATCACTTCTTTGAAATCAGAGTGGACTTACTGCCAGTGGAATTTTTTTGCAGTGAATATGGAACATGCCCATTTTCTCATAACCAATACACTACAGTATAATGCCTGTCTTCTTCCTTATAAGTACTAACCTCCTGCCGGAGTGATAACATACTGTGTGCATCGCAACAGAGGGAAGCTGATAAAAAGTCTCTAAAATCTAATGTCAACAATAATTTACAGTTTACCTAAATGCATAATGCTGATTGACTTACTTGACTTGGACTTAAAAGCATAGGCCATAGTGACCCCTCACTGTCCTCCAGAAAATTGCACCCCTCCATTCTGTTCTATTTATGGCATGCCACTTTGCCATCAATAGCAGGAGCCCAGCTTCAGTGGTCTTCTCTTCTGCTGTCCTTTGAAGTCTTGAGTGTATGCCTGCCTAAAGATGTTATTTCTTGGCCTACAACAAACATGCACAAACCACCTGAGTCTTCTGTGTCTGATGACATCTGTGATAGATTCAGGAGTAAAGTTGCCCTCTCTGATCTTTATTTTTTGTAGTCTGTCTGCCTTGGTAACACCTCTAATAACCCGCAGGCAGCACATCTCAAAAACCTCAAGAGATTGTGTCTCATGAGATCATAGCATCCAAGCCCTGCACCATGGATTGCAAGCAGCAATATAAGGGATCCATATAATTTGGCGTTCAGTCTTGTTGAGATGCTTCTGTTGGAAAATATGGCATTTCTGAGTCTCCCAAAGGCTGCAGATGTTAGGACTATGCGTCGACTAACATCTCTTTCTCTCTCTGTAGGTGGCACTGTGCTATTGCTACCCAAGAAGCCAAACTCTCCCACATTCTCGAGTTCTTGGCTTTCCAGAATAATACGCTTCTCCGATGAGGTGATGACCTTGCATTTGGAGAAGTTGATTTTCATACCCCATTTTCTACAGGCAGCTTGAAGTTCTTCAGTTGAGAGTTGTAGCTTTTCAAACATGGTGGACATGATTGTTTTATCAACTACATATCTGATATCAAAGCTGAGGTTGGTGTCTAGCTTGAACACCTTGCATACATTCTTCAGGTCTGCCACGACGAACTCCGGGAACTTATTGAACAGGATAGGTGATAACAAACAGCCCTGTCTCACTCCTATTTCCACTCTGAACCATTTTCTCAGTTGACCATTGATGACAACTGCACATTCAACATTATCACACATAGATTCAATCAGCGATGTAATTTTGGGATCCACCACAATAGACCACATCTTCCACAATGCCATTCCCCAGATAGAATCAAATGCAGCCTTGAAATCCACAAAATTTAAATAAAAAATGCTTGACACCAGCAGAAGACGTGTATTAGGGACACTGACAATATCTGGCGTGTGTAATTTATTCTTATGGATGATTTTCGAAATGACAGACAATTTGACACAGATGTACAGTTTGCCAGAAGAATGCCCAAGAAATGCAGGCAACTCTTTAGAGAAATTATTTTAACACCAAATTGTGTAACGCTTGTTTGGGTGTAATAGATAGTTGGATATATACTGATCCGATCTTCATATCAAGTTTACTCACCTAAACTATTAATACTGGATGGAGCTGGCTGTATGAATTCATAAATGAAGAATGGCTAGTATCAGGGTTACTGACATACGAGTGTTGTGGGAAAGATTGGCAAAAACAAAAAGTGCAAAAGCCTTAGTAAATTTTTACACCCATAATTAATTACAAATATGAAAGTATATTTGGTAAAATGTAACATGTAACAATAGTGCCCTGTTATCAATTTAATTAAGCTGACGATATAAACTTACAAACAACATTTACATGCCAGCAACGTTCCCAATTTTTGGCTTATGCTGTCACTTCTAAATGTCATGTTTTCTCAAAATACAAACTTGTTACAAAAAAAGTAATTAGAGCAATTCTCAAAACGTAAACCAATAAAACGCAATATACATTGATGATATATTATTTTATGATTAATTGTGATATGTGTCAACTACATTGCTCATATGCAACTCAAGACACTCAATGATAATAGCAAAAGAACAGCTCCATATGATATGATATATATATATATACAAGTACTAGTTCAGCAGATTCAGTGATAGTGCTCCGCGGTGTATTTTACAGAGGCCTGCATGATAGCAGTGGCAGCATCGGCCAGCTTCATCATCATCAGCATTGCGTGCCATACCTGATGCATGTGTAGGCAATCATGGCTCCCCACAGGTGTCTTCAAACAGTTCTGTTGGTGTTGTGCTCTTTCCTAGCAAGGCTGCTATACCATCAAGGATTTTAATTCTTCGCCTATCTCTTCATCTTGCAGACATCTTTTCCCGTCAATTTTTCCAATTGTTGACATAGCAGTTTCAGCTTGCACGTTGAAAAATAGTCTCGTGACAGTTGCGCAAACTATGTAATTGTTACAGTGTTAAAGCTTGTGAAGTGCAAGTACGTTTTGTGGGACGGATTGAACCTTTGCACCAGACCTGGGGCCGAGTAAATTTTATTGAGTAGTGTATGAGTACATTGGTGATGGCTGAGTACGAGTACATTGCTCAAAGCTGAGAACGAGTACATTTTCACGAGTACGAGTACATCTTGTATGACATTATAGTAACTCTGTATATTAATAATAACATATTTTAAAAATAAACATTGTGAATGAATTTTATATAACTTAGGAAGGGCTGACTATGCAACGGCAGTTGATCAGGAAAACTGTAAAATCGTATTTATGTTTGGGACCAAACTGGGGGTTGCATTCCATTCAAATGTGCAGTTCGCATGCAAATGTTCAGGGTATGCATTAAAATATGGGTTAAAATGTATTTAAATTGAAAATACTTCTCTCAAGATACATTTTATATATACAAATACATAACAAGAGAAAAGAAATAAAGAAATATAACCATTAAATATATATGATTTATGAATCAGTGAACACTGTTAGGCATGTTGTGGCTGGCAGTGACCACAGGTTCACAACTAATGTTAACTGAGCGGGTCGATTAGCACCTGTCAATGTCCAGGGCTCAATATGCCCTTTGTACTTCAACCACACTACAAATTGGCACCAGACAATACTGGTGCAGGCTGTCTGACTTGAGTCACCAAACTTCTTCAAAAGAAGACTCAGTTAGCAATACTTAGCACTGTCACTTGTGAGAGCAACAAAGGCATTTTATGGCTAACTGATGAATGACCCTTTCATTATGGGCTTACTGGACTTCCTGGCTTAAGTAAACAAACACAAGGATTATGACCTGGACTGGTTTGAAAAATAATCTTATGTGAAAGTTGTGCAAACTCCGTATCTTGTTACAGTGTTACAGCCTGTGAAGCTTGTGAAGTGCAAGTAAATGATCCTGTATTAAAAAAACATATAACTTGGCTGAGATGCATGCAAGAACACAAAATATTTTGTTAATTTGATTCATATGCAGGTAATACAATTTGCCTCCATACTTTTTTAAATTATTGTTGTAGTTATTAATGATTTGATAAAATAAGAAGAAAAAATAATTTTCACAATATATTGAAAAGTACTCGGATGTACTCGTAATGTACTCGTAAATCTGAGTATATTGAACACAAGTACAGGTACTTGACCATAATTTCTACGAGTATGAGTATTTTAAAAATGTACATGAGTACCGAGTATTTCGGCCCCAGGTCTGCTGTGCACAAACAGCTATTAGATGGTGTTGAACTGTTAAAGAATTTTTTTAAAGATTTTGTCTATTTTTGTATTGCCAAAAAGTCAAGAAATACAGCTGTGCCACTGGAACACTTCAGACCATGGCTCACATGTCTTAGTTAAATGGTTGTCCATAATTGGGGGTGCAGAGCAATTGAGGATAACATGCAACATTGAAGATCAACTTTGTGTGGTATACAGAAACTGCTGGCTAGTCCACCGAAGACACAGCAACAGATTAGTCAGTTGATGGAATGTGCCAAATGCTGAAAAATACATAGAACTCGACATACAAAAGATAAACACAACACTACTGGCAGTTCACTAGAAGTTTTGATGTCTACGGCCCTATGTCTAACATAACCTAACTTACAGGGCACGTATCATAATATGAATGTAGCTTAATTACAGGGTGGAGTACAATTACGCAGCATCATAAAAGTAAAATTACAGCACTTAAAAAAAATTACAATTCTTCATGAAGGGTAATTTCAATAGTTCATAGTTTGAGTACAAATACTATTACATTGTTTTATAAAAGATTATGTGTAACATTACTGCCCATTTTAGACACGGTTTTAGCCTTTTAGATGACTTCTTGCTGCCAAAGTTGGGTTCAGTTACAATTGTCAGTTACAGTTACAACTAAAAAGCCTCATGCAAACTCAGTTACCGTATAGTTCCAAATAGATGTGCAGTGTGCGAATGCAAAGGCCTATTTATTTCTCGTGTGGCACTACATGCTTGTCACGCACATTAAACTCTATGCATATTGAGAACATCTACCAAACCAACCGACGTTTGATCGACACAACAAGAACGCACACGGCAACGCATTCATTCGCGGTTTTGTAAGTTAAGACAAATGTCAACAAGCCACCAAGCAACATGGTGTCACCCAAATTCCCCAACAGTGGTGCCACTCGCCATTTCACCTCTGCAGCAACTTACATTTGATATGCAGATTCTGCACATCTTTATTTCATTTAGTAAACTCTTAATTGTTGTCAAGAAGTCTCAGTTTCAATTGCATACAATTGTGGATAGTGTTTGTATTTAAGATGCGTATAGAAACACAATGATATTAATTATTTTTTAACTATTACGAATACTCCAGTGCACTGTTGCAATGACGTAACAAGTCTTAAACAACAATCACATTGCCTGGCCAACCACTCGGATGATACCACTCCACAAATATATTTTTAATTTATCAAGTTGTGACAGTGGTGATATGCTGAGTGATGCCACTCTCGAGGAGTGTAGGTACCACCTCGCCGCTGCATGGTCTCTAAAGTGTGCAAGGTGGCCCCAGCAGCAGTATTGCCATCTTTAGTGTTTAGTGTGCCTTCATTCCTGGCATGCGTGGTTTTACTTCTGAAAGGAGGTGCATGTCTATTAGGTAGTGCGCTTCTATTGCGAACTATGCGGTACACTGCAATTGTAATTAATTATAAATTACGCATTTACAAGTTAACCCAACCCTGCAAGTAACTTGTCACAAAATGGCTGACTTATTAATTTTTAGTGTAATTGCCACCAGAGTTATGGCCCATGCTCACATTATGCAAAACACTGCCACACCGACTTACTGTGATGATACAGTTGATGTCATGTTCTAAAACTTCTATAGCTATGTGACTGTCATTTCCTCATAATTATATATAAGGTGGAATCTCATGCATGCCCGAAGTCACATCATGCACACAAAAGCCACACATGCAATCATAGTTAAAATTCCCTTAATTATATCCTGAAAATTGTGCAGTATAAACAAATATAACTTGTACCATTGATGGGTATTGTTCTTTATTTAACTTTTATTATTGCAATGTACTGTTTAGTATAAATTATGGCAAAAATTTTGATGTTTCACGATTAATGAGTTGGCGTTGGTAGAAAACCATAACTTGTCAGAAGTTGTCCAATGAGTCAATCAACCCTGTTTGAACTCGCTAATAAATCAGCTGACCCGTAATTATACTGGATAACCTGTTTGCTAATTAGACCCAAATAGAAGTTATTGAAATACCGACATTACTGTAGATTTAAAACCCAATTCTTATTGTTGTATATTTAAATTCATTGGTTATAAACATGTTGACACTTGGATGTTTCCATAATAATTATTGATATGCATGGGTTGTGGTAAAAAAATTATATGCATATCATGATTACTCTGTACAGCAATACAATACAATACAATACAACAGGCCAGTGTTTTAATAATCCTATTTTATATTGAAATAATATAAAAATGTATTCGCTGTAGGAACTATTTTATGCTGATGTTCGCTCACTTCTCTGATGTATTTAAGTAACGTTGGCTTGCCTGGTAGTAAATTGCTTAAATATAACTTGGAAATACCCTCACTATACACACCATGATCACTGGTATTACTTAAAGACAACCCATTCAGCAATTTAATTTACTGTGTAAATTTACATGTGATTACGAAAACCTCCATAAAATGTGAGATGCCAATTCGTTTTGTGTACTCATGAACCATATGCCGGTACATTAGATACAAGTACTGCATATTTTTCCAATGTGACCAAGCATTGAGGTGAAAGTAAATTGTCCTATATAGATATAAACTAACTATTTATGATTTGTCATCTAAAACTATTGGAATAGGAATTCTAATTAAGGTGGTTGGCTAGTAGTAGTACTTATTGGCATCAAATATATTTTATTAGGATATTTTAATAACTTCTAAAATGACAATTAGGTTAACTAATGTATTCAATAGGTCCAAATAAATAATGTGTGACCAACAAATATAGTAATTACTTACAAAGATTGCATAATGACATGCTACACAATGACAGACTAAACTGGGATATTTAGGTAAATAACTAGGTTTTTACATGCCTTAAACTGAAACAAATGCCTTGTCTAGCACATTTGATGACTTCTGTTCTGTTCTATCAATGCATTTAGTTAGGTTGGAAAATAATGAGGTTAGTTTAAACTGTTAGATACTTTTTATCTTGTTTTCAATGTTATTGGAAGTCTGCAAACCAGAAATGTGACCTTTAATATAAAATCTTACCCTTTCCAGTAAAGTAAGCTTCTTTATTAATTTTAGTAATTGTCATTTCATGTTGTAAATTTTAATAGTTGTGAAGTTTAATGTATGAAACAGTCACGACACTAGCTGGTAGTATATAATGCGTTAAATAAACAATGTCCTCTCCAGAACATTTTGGGCATTAGTATTATAATAATGTTATGATATCCTACAATTATAGTATATTTGTAATACATTTAAAGATACGTTGAAATGTCAAGACAACATTGTACCAATTCATTTACTTAAGATTGGAAAATAATTATGTTAATTAAGAATTGTAGATCATTGTCACCTGCTTTTCAGTGTTTTAGGAAGCCTGTGTGTTACAATATTGTGAGTATACCCCAAAAATTATTTCGTATAATGTTTCCACATTTCCTATATTTTAATTGCAATGTCTATATTTTCACACAAAGTTCTTATATTTTCATAATAATTGTGGAGGTTTTGAGGTTTCTTGCGATTCATCACAACAGGATAATATGTTTTGGAGTAGAACTACAAATCTACGTGTTGACGACCACCTATGTGTGGTGTGACTCGCACCATACCATAAACATAGTGGCGATTTTCGTGACGTAATTTTAGAAGTCTACATTGCTAATTTGCTTTAAATCGAGTCTGCAGAAGCCGCCACCACATAAACATTCCTACATTTTGTTAAGATATTCCTACGTATATTATTTATATATTAACATTTCTACTTTTGAATTCCTGATTTTCTACAGATTTTAGACCAAACGTGGATGGACATCTTGCAACTATTTTCATCTAGACAGCCATTAAGAATGTTTTGATGATTCCCAGCGATAAACAGTGCAGGACACGTACATGATTAACTAAACAAGGTTACCAGTGATAAATGTATGTGGACATAATATGGACATACGTTTTTAAACGGTCATAACTGACATGCATGGATAGCACGATGTAGTATTTTGTTACACTTGCTAATTTTAAACACTGCAAAAGTTCCATTATAATAATATAGAAAATCTTTCTATTGCGCTAAAATTTTAGGGAGACCCAAGCTAGGCAGCGCACCAAAATAAAAGGGATTAAGTAGTTTATATAATCGATAAACAGTTGCAGTTGTAAACCGTTAGATTAGTACGCTGCGGAGCTATGGAGAATAAGACAGTTTAAACAGGTTGGTTTTTAGTTTACGGCGAAATGTTGTAATATTTCCTACACACTTAACACTAACAGGGAGTCAGTGCAGCAACTGAAACAGCTCTAGTTCTGACATTTCAGCAGTGAATGTAAATATGTTGGTTGCGTGATAGGTAATTGTACAGATCTTAAAAAGCCAATGCAATGATTTAAGTAGTGGTACTGTATGAGAGAAACTAGGCAAAAGCAAGTTTGCACCCGTTGAAGTGAATTGCAATAGTCGAGTCTACTGCTAACAAGAGCAGTAGCAATAGTTTTGATGACAACAAAATACATATACCGGTGAATACGACGAAGGTCACGAATGTGATAAAAGCAGCAACGACAAGTTAAATGTGCCGTCTAAAATAAAATCATCATCAAAATTATTATGATGCATACAAGTAGGTGATACCACTAAACGTTCGGTGATTTGATCTATAATTAGCCTACACATAAGCGCATGTTTGGGTGTCAACCCCCGACGAATTTTTCGGCATGACATGATTTTACGGACGATGCACCCACAAAAACACACTTTTTGAACAATAACACAAATGTAATGGGACATTGCGAACAGAAATGCACAGACCGCATTAAATGCGGGACAGTTGTTTTCCATCGCGAGACACGGGACATCTGCTCAAAATGCGGATCTATGCGGGCCGGATGACTTCTGTGCACATGATACTAACAATTACCATGACAGAAAAACAACACAGAAACCTGGTACTATATTACACACGGTAACAATAACTTTCTACATAGCTGAATCGTCATGTTACATATTAATTTAACCAGATATGTCATATGTGCGCGTGGATAGGCAGTAATTCTCCACTCCACCCATGCGGCACACGCAACACCATAATATTACAGTTCAACATGTGTGAGATAAGTATACCGAAGTTCATTGCTATAACAACATAGCACGTCGGACACGCGAGAACAGCAGTGCAGCACTATTTGATAAAGTATGTACAGTACAGGCTGTATACAAATGTTCATGACAGTTAATAACAGGCGAGAGGTAGTTCGACAAGAGTTTCCTACCTCAACCGGACACCTCGTCAAACGCAACGCCCATTGAGGCACCGCAATCGTAATATATTACGTGTAAGATAGTTAGACGGAATTGTATGACTGCTAATAGATACAAAATGGACACCCTGTGCGACATGGCATGTTATCAATACAACGACAGGTTCATAACTGCAACCATGTGTTATGTCCAAGACATAAAGGCTTCAGATTCCACCAATCGACGGCAAACATAATGCAAGACTTACGACTGCAAACTTGCAGTAGAGTCAATATACGGACATCATGTTGCACCTGGGCGACATAATAAGATTAGTAATACAGAATTCCCGACTGCGACCAGACAGCACCGTACAACATTACATTACATTTACACCACTAACATTGCATGCATCAGTTAGATACACAAACGGGGGTGCTTTTTTATTTAAACGATTTAGTGCTAACTAATAATAGGAACTTGTTTAGAGCCTGAATCTATTTAAAATAAAATGCTCTCGGACGCTTTGCATAGGTTATTTATAACTTTTAATTATTTATATCTTTATACAAAATTAAACAGTATAAAATAGAAGAGATGATTAAACTTGTAATACAATCTATGCAAAAACTAACTATAAAAAAATAAATTATTAATATATAGCAGTTCATGAAAACAGGAGAAATGACAATGCACGTTATTCCTCATACGTTAATTTTAAAAAGACGTGTTTTTAAATGTTTTAAAATAGCCTTCTTGTCTTGTGTTTGTTATGTTCTCAGGCTTTTCGTTCCATAGTATGGCTGCATGTCGACTAAAACAAGGTTCACCATAAGTGACAGTCCGTAGCAAAGATATAACGAAAAGTGACTTCTCCGTAAATCTTCTCGTAAATACCTAACAGCGAGTTGGTTGGGTACTCGTGTATGCAGGTGTGGCAGGGTATCTTCCCCCTAGTGGGGAGATACCCTAGTGTACCTCCCCCACCCTGGATATCTTACCCCGCCCCCTTATAAATGTGCAAGAAAGTTTATAATTAGCAAATATGAGTTAGAATAGTATCTACCGTTATTCTGCAACAAAATTGTGTGTCTATATTTATTACGTTGTAAATTTACGAATGAATGAACGATATGAAGTGATTCCTGAGTTAATAAGTCTCGTCGTGGCACTGAGTTAATCATGGTCGACTACCTCAACAACAAAACACACAGTTCTTTCTCAAGGCACTGAGTTAATCATGGTCGACCACTTCAACAACAAAACACGCAGCTCTTTCTCAAGGCACTGAGTTAATCATGGTCGACCACCTCAACAACAAAACACACAGCTCTTTCTCAAGGCACTGATATAATCATGGTCGGTTGCCTAAACGACACGGCACTCTTCTGAAGGCACTGAGGTGTCTAATCCTTTCGAGCTGTTGCTCAGCACGGTAATACCCCCATTGTTATCAATACAAGCTTCAAGGGCCTTCAACGTGTCCTCGCAGTATAGTTTTTTAATTTATTTTGTTGGGTAACCACACAAAATACCAGTAACTAAATCCTTTAACCCACTTCACAAAACAAAATAATCGTTTGATCCCAAGCCTTTCAAAATGACCAGTCGCCTATTTAAGGAAAGTGTCTACACTTTAATAACCATGAAACAATATGGGCTGTTTTTGGTGGACATGAAATTTGTGTGTAATAAGAGCAGACACTTAATGTATTCAAGTTAGTGAATGAGTTTGCATGATATTTTGTTGTGATAAGTGCAAGTGATGAAATATTGAATTGTGATTTATTGCTCTTGAAATCTTTTGTGATGATTGTAAGTCATTACATGATGAAATTTAGAATAAGTATTGATTTAATTGCACCATGTTCTTGATTTTAGTTGTGGGGAAAAATAGTTTTGGGGTCAAGACAACTTGGATATTGTGAGGGGGTAAGATATCCAGTGTGGGGGGTATCCCAGGGCATCTTCCCCCTGGGGGGAAGCTATCCAGGGGGAGATATACTGTTCCACAAGTACCGATACATTGAGCACCTTATGCTTACAGGTGTTGACCGTAAAACGGAGCCAGTATTTTATTGGAAGCAAGTTGTGTGTTTCCTGGTGATCAGGCGAACAGCGTAGTTTTGCACACGATGCAAATATTCAATTAGTATAGACATGTGGCAGACCTTGCACCAGGACGTTTCCATGTAGTCCAAGCGAGATGCTATACCAGTGCCTGGACTAGAATCTTGCAGGCGTCGTCTGTGATGTATTGCCTGATTTGTTTCGGGTTTGTTAGAGAACTGATTTTGATGTTCACACTTATCCATGGTCCAGTATAAATCAATCTTCCTGACAGGTTGTTCAGCATTGGCTTTGCTGCCTCCGATCACGAGGCACACGTTGCTCATCTAAGCATTCTGTGTTTAGATGCATGAGGACAAAATCAGTTCACCTATGTCTAACATGTTCCCACTCGTCCACCCATCCGTCACACACTTCATTGGCTGACGATACACCACCCCAGCAATGGTAATGGAAATTGTGTTTCTTGACTAGTTTCCAGTTGTAGAGCTTTGGTCCCAGCACTGATTATCGTGGCACAGATGTGCGGCAGTTCGGACACTGACACACTAACAGATGATACGTTTTTGAATAATGTTATGGTTAAACATGCTCTTACCACACTCTGGATGCTAACATTTGTTTTAAACCTACAGCGCATAATACTACTCATGCACTGATACTACATATTTGAACATTACCGACACTGATTATCGGTGGGTTAAATGAATTGCTGAGGCTATAACCAACACTATACACCCGACTACGTTGTAGTTTTAACCATAATTGGTTTGTAGCCCGTGTGTTTGACATGTGGCAGTGGTATTGGTCATCGTTTCGTTCGGTTTTACATTAATAATTACTATTTGTGCGTTATTGCCGATGCGTCAGTGCAAGCACTCAAGCTTGCCACCAATGCAAGGGTCATTCGCGGTTGCGTCGGCGCGAACCAGCAGCAATCGCCTTGAGCATAAGCGTTGGATGCTGCTGGATATTGGGAGCCTGAAATAAATAGGAACCGGCGACTGCCACCATTTTACTCTAGATACGGTTATTCGTCAGGTTCAAGTTGATGAAAGAAACACTAACACAAAATAACAGCCGCGTGAAATAATCAAACGTGCGACGACGATGATTGCCAGTCAGCATTACGGTGGGGTCGATCAATGGCCATCTACGAGACTATGAATTCGTCACGACTCGCTCCACCCTCGGGAGATTCAGAGGATTCCTGAGTCTAGATTCCGCTGTGACGGAAATTATATAGGGGCAATGCGGCTAAGATCGCGCACCCAACGTTCAACTGCGCATAACAGTGAAACAATGCAACGAAAAAAGAAAAAAACTGCTCGACAAGAAGAACAATTATTCATGCTTTCTTTAGAATTAGTTTTACCGAAGGTTAATACTTATAATAGCTGTTGACTGATAAGTCAACTTTTCCAAATGCGCGCTCTTAGACTGTCGGCCGTCTAAGAGCGCGCGCATAAATTGGCAATGCATTGGAAACATGAAGAACTCGGTTAAAACGGTAAATTAAACACTACCTTGCCACGCATACGCGGATGGCTATGCCGCAAATCAAAACATAAATGACCATTTAAATGAACATCATATGACCTATCAGTTGTTTAAAACAAAGTCATATTTAACTTAATTATACATTTCCAATTACTAAAGTTATGCACGTATTAATTACAAAACATACCCACTTGACTTAAATGGCTACGAACATAGGCTGAGCCCGGGTATTGGGCATATGGTATACTAAGCAACTTAATTGATCAGGATGAACAATTAATGTGTGCGAATCGGATCCGACTTTTTTATTATTGTCCACAAAAGTAGACTTGCTGTAATACAGGGCAAGAGCGCGTTCACTCTTGCCCGGTTGTGCCTTGCGCGCTTTTGTGCTACACAGACCAGCGTCATAAACTTGACAACACTAGTTTACAAGACCCGCTTGTATTTCCCTGTTTAGTCAATTTGTTTAGCTTACAAATAAGCAACGAGTTTAGTATCCCCAAAATCATCATAATGTGAACAACTAACTTCACGTGTAGAAAAAAGTACATTAAACATTTCGAAAAACTTCATTCACAAAATCGTCTGCACGCTGTTAAAATTTCTAGTGCGTGGCATGTCAGCGGTGTCACGTAACAGTGGTACTTTGATGGCGCTAGCTGGTGTATAACATAACATAATATATTGAAATAGGCTGTGCGCACTCTTACCCTATGTACCCAGATTCTGCTACATACAGTATGTAGGTCCTATGATTATTTTCATTATGCTCTCATCCGAGGATTTGGCTAACATCAAATAATAGTAAACTTTTATCAGTTCATACGATGCATTCGAATCAACTTTAAACTTTGATTTTATTGACACAGCTGTCACACTGAAAAATAAATAATGCAAAACAACGTTATAGCGTAGAATCTGGATAATGACGCTGATTGACTGCTGGTACTTCATGGTAACACCCAAACCTTGTTTCCGAGGTCAGACTCTTCTCGGTGAGTTCACGAAGGCGAGCGAGAGTTGGATAAGCGAGACTACATCGATGTGAACTATATAGGGGAGACCGGGGCTAATTGTATGCAGGGCAAGTTATTACAGTGTCGTTTTACGAAAGCGTAGCACACATGGAGATACCACCAACAGTAGTTGGTTGGAAGTCCACCAGCAGACACACTGTCCAAAAATCGGGAGTTAAGACGAAATTAACAAGGTGTGGACAAAAATGACTTTAGCCACCTAAAACATTTTTAGTATGACCACATAATATCATCTCACGCACGCATTTTTATGTTTCATTAATGAAAATTGAAACGTCTACTATATAGTATAAAGGCTTATGCCAAGTAGAAGTTCAACTGCAGAAATTGTGTTTGGGGCAAGTTGTTACAACTGTAACAACGTTCGGGCGGTTCGTGCTGACACTGACTGAAGGAACACAATTATTTAACCACGACGTGTGAACGCTTTATTTCACTTGTGAAACCTAGTGTACTGGTTTATAACTAGCACTGTAAATGCTAGCAGCGTCAAACAAAATTAACACACCTCAGAAGGGCGGGTTACACATAGATGGACAATTTTTGGACTATCGGTAATCCAATGACTTCCTTGTCCTCTTGCCATCTGTGTGTTTTGCCTTGGATGGCAATTTTGCTAAGCCTTGTTAATGTTTTATGGCACAGTCCTATTTGAGCAATTCACGCGTTCGTCGCTGTAACAATGTGCCCCGTATGATGTAACAACTTGCCCCGCTTACGGGGCTAGTTGTTACAGAAACTTCACATATCTACCTAACGACAATACGGAATATCAGTGGTATGGAAACGAATAATGAAATTACGCCTCTGTCGTACTTTTGACAAAAAGTTACTTTAACTGAAAATTGTAACAACTAGCACCGGTCTCCCTACTGTCCGTGGGCGAGTTTCCCACTGGGAGTGGTGCGCAGTTTGGTCACCACGTGTTGGCAGCTGGCACCCTGCATGCAGCGCCGGCGTCGGGATAACAATCACTGATAAAGTGTGTCATCCAGGGCAAGGTGTGAGGATTTTGGAACACGTTTTTAAAGTCGTGGAGAATAATCTAATACCCGGTACCTATTATTGCTGTGGTTACACATATTGCGTCGTCTTTGGAAGTTTATACTTCGTCATCTCTAACGGCACACACGTGCTATAAAGTTAGCATATTGCTACGACTTGGTGCCTGTTAACTTTAAATCAAAGCAAGTGAATTCCAGTATTACAACCCGACAACATACATTAGTGAGCAGTTAGCTTTGTAATAATATTACAAAACGACAATTTAATGTCTGTTTGATTTGTAGATAGTTATATAAAGTGCCAGACCATTGATAGTGTATTTGTTTGACATTTACTTTAGGGTGTATTCAGGTTTATCTCGCGTGCGTGGAATATGTGTCAGGACATATAAGCTATGTCATATCAGGTCGTCATTTGTTAGCTAGTTAATAGCTGAAGTCTGCAATTTCCTTAATTGTCAAGTAGAGCTACTGTATGATGTGAAAGATCAATAATCTTATTATGTAGAGGACAAAATCAAAATGTAATTTTACAAAAAAATATAGCTGCACCCACATATCACAGAACTGTAGAAAGTAGGCCTACTTACGTTTATGTAACATGGCCAGTCAAGCCATTACAATTTGAGTGTCATTAGTTGAAATACTTGGGATGTGGTTTTACAACCAGAATTAGTTCACGCATTGCGTTAAAAAATAACACAGTTTAACAAAAATCAATTATTGCGTTCATTGTAGGAAGTTCATACGGTTTCTTGGTTGGTGTTTACTAATACTACCCAGTACAGTAAAATTACCACTTTTCGTCATACTAAATTATTTTTGTGCGTAATAACATATTCGTAACAACATATGTTATTGCTGAAAATGTTCTCGTTGATTTAAGGATTACATTAGAGCTACGCGTTGAACGGATCTTCATTAATAACAGTGACATCGTTTTGCGTTTGCTGTAGGTTGCCATTTTGCATCTACTTTTGTAATAACATTATTTGATAATCCGCATCGATCCTGAAGAAACTCCAGCATTTATTACACCAAACTAAAGGTGAGTAATTATGAAGTTTTGTGTTGTCTTCTGTGAACCATTAAATGTTGCATGCTGTGTATAACAATTAAGCAGTAATGTGTGTAAGTTATGTAACAGACCGACAAGACCATGCGTATAGACATCGTGAGCAGTGTCGCATCTAGAATCTGGCAAACCTAGTATCCCATGATACCATGTAGCAACGCAACGGAAAAACGGTGACACATTAAAAACATTAAGCCAAGGGGTAATTCCCCCCAAATAGGCCTACGCTACTGACCGTGAGCTCTTTTGAATTAATTAATGTTTATTACCTTCATCATGTTTTAGTGCAATGGTTTCTGCATTACAAGTATTTGCTTTCAGTTGCACACAAACAAAAAACATATATTGCAGTTTGTAAACAATTTGGTGGTTACATTGATGAGAAATTACGGCATGTCATTTATTATCGTTGGAAGTAAAGCAATCAGTGTCATTGCATAGACAACTGTCATTAGTTTCAGGCAATTGCAATTGTTTTTACAGATAAGCTGCGATTATATGGAATACAAAATTGGAAGATGCAAAGAAGACTACAAACACGTTTCAACTAAAAACATGAAATTCCCACAGAAGGAAAGGGAACGGGAAAGTGCTACAGCTGCAGGGTGAATAAAAAGAGTATCCGGGTCACTAACCTTTAACAAGTTTGGGAATTGGTGCAATATAGTTATATCAAACAATGCATGCTTCACCTCCAGACAATTCCTCTGTGGAGGAATGTGATGATCAAGTTAATAATATAAAAGAGTGCAAACACCGAGACTATCATTGATGCCAGTGTCGAAGACTGCGTTTAGCAATAAAGCGAACACTTCGGCCTTGCCGGCTACAATATGAGGCTGCTGATAGAGTTCATGCAGTACATTGTCTGAGACAAGAACGACTCCAGGAACTGCAAACAATTCATAACCACCAGCTACGCACACACTCTACTCAGTAGCATGCTACGTCGACCAGAAGATCCAACAGACCACCAGACACAGCTGACCATAAGAGGTCATTCCTGCCGACCGCCTCTCCGAACTCCCAGATATATAGCACATGTTAAAAAGAACGTCAGCGTCTGCCATGGTGCACTGTGTCAGCACCTGCCATAGGGTGGACAGTGGTAGCTACTAAACCAACACAGAATGCTTCATATAATGACTGTTGTTCCTCAAATGTCGGGTGATGTCACAATAGGCGACATAAGGTATGCCGTTATTACAAAGGTTCACGTGTCATATTGTTCTCTGACCCGAAAGGTCAAAGTTCGCTGTGAACCTCAATTTCGATGTACTGGTAGATTTACAAGGTCATAATTATATAAATAATGTATATAGTTTTGAATAATGTACGTCACGTTCTCCTGTTGAAATAAACAAGCTCGCGTATTGTGTATCGCATCATATAATACGCAATTAACATATGAAGAATGCTACTACTAACACTAGGTACGTTAGTTTTACTCGTGCAAATATTATGAATTACTGTCTTTGACTGGACGAATTGTTTATGGAACTCGATCGATCTGACCACGGTTGTAATAAGGACGTATAATAATAATAATATCGTTTGTATTGCTACGATATCGTGGCATCGGGCTAGGTTGATATCATTATGGTTTGCGAGAAGCTCATGAGACGTGCTGAAAATGGCATCTATGGTAAGATTTTCCCTACACCGGGGGGCAGGAGTATCAATTCATCAACACGTGTCGTATGAAAACAGCTTCACCTACAGATTTTGTGCGTGGACTGAGCCGACGTAAAAACATACGAATGAGCTTATGATTATGAATGACTGCTCGTGTTCACGATATAGCAATGGCTTCTTCAGGCAGGGCATTTGACATTATCTGGTGTAAAAAAAGTTTTCCGGTCGGCGTCTTCGGCGCCGTTTTGGCTTGCTTCATGCAATGGCCACCTGTGGCGCTACTAAGCTGTCCATAATTCATATTGAAAGTGTCACTTAGTTCCCATTTGAAATTACACCCTTAGCCTACTATTTACCCAAACGATCCAAATTACCCAGACTTCCCCTACAGATTTTACAAGAGTAAAAACCAGTTGTGAGCAGGCTTGTTAAGAAATTCATGTCAATGCATTTAAATGCAAATGTTTCACTTGATTCAAAGGCAAATGCCATTTTCTAGGAACGCATGCAAATGTTTTGGTTTTATATTAACGTTTTGTTTTAGAGAGAAAAAGACAATGTATATAAACATATTATTAATTTATTTAATAGATACAGTAGTGCATTAGTGTAACCACTAAGTCCCACTACATACTAGTCCCACTACATGAACATGTATGTAGAGGCATGCACAGTTCCAGGACGGTTGAAACGGAGGAAATGGGAGGGAGGAATAGACAACTGACAGTTTACTGCGAACTTTGGCAGGGAATGAAAGGCTAATCATTCAGGTAGGCCAGAATGGAGGGGGAACCCAAGACAATAGACTGTCCACTGGTGGGGGTCATTGGGATGTGTAATGCTTCCTTGTAATATGCACCGTATACGAAATGTCATACTAGTTTGAGCTATAGGAATGCATTACTTCGAGACAGTTTTACATTTACACCGTGTGTATATTACATCCGCCGCGGGGGGGGACAGAATCCGGATGACAGCGTAGGAATATCAATTCCTCATGAACATCACAATAACATGTAAATCAACACATCCCCCTTTTTTACGTTTTACAATCACGATAAATTATAACGTAAAGAAGTCCCGGGTCACTAGAATATGTCCTAGGTATTATGACAAGTCACAATTACAAATCAAGTCGCACAAGAACCTTCCGGACTCGCTCAGAGCGTCGTCGCACGGGTGAATACGACACAGACGAGGTGTGCTCCGACAGCTCCTTGACCTCGTCGATCTCTTCCGTCTCTGCATCGGGATGCGTCTCAATCGCTGTTGCTGGTGTTGATTCAGTAGACTGTTGGGTCGCGTTGTCTGGCAGAGTTACACATTCTGTGTGAGATGGCTTAAACGTTTCTCGCGTTGCCAGCAAATGTTGGTTGCGGCGCATGCGGCGTCCATCCTCACACTGAACGTCACACGAACGAGGTCCACTGAGGCCTACTACTCTTGCGCGCTCCGACCATCTTCGTCGTCTTGGATCCTTCACACGCACCGTGTCGTTTGGGTGTAGCACAGTAGTTTCCCACGATCGTGTGGTGCAGATTTTCTGGTGTATGTCTCACACATCGGTATGGCAGATGCGTTCTGATCTTTCTGCCAAACAATAGCTCGGCCGGAGACTTTCCACAAGCAAGCAAGGCGAGGTAGGCATCCTCTCCTCTGTCGGCTGCCTTCCTGAGTAAGCACTTCACGATCTTCACACCATTTTCTACAAGTCCGTTTGTGGATAATAAGGGCTCGACATCCTGTGTTCGATGCCCCACTCACTGGTGAATTGTCTGAACTCCTCATTGGCAAACTGCGGGCCCCCATCCGAAATATACTCCGATGGAATTCCATATCGTGAGAAGAGTGACTTAAAATGGATGATCACCTGTCGGCTCGATTCGTTCGACAAGGGTGCTATCTCAGGATAGTGCGAATAGTAGTAGTCGACCGTCAGTAGGTATGGAAATTGCTTCAGGTAGATGTCGCACGCTACCCTCGCCCATGCATCTGCAGTGGTTACTGTTGTTGTGCATATCTGTACTCCTGGCACACGTCACATCGCGAGACTGTCATAAACATCTTTGTTCATGTTGGGCCAGTACATTAGGTCTCGGGCTCGTCTCTTACATTTTTCGATGCCCAATTGACCCTCGTGTATTAGCTGAAGCATATCTGCTCTCGTGTTCTCAGGCACAATAAAATAACTCGTTGTCCCTTCAATATGACACCATCGACAATTGTCAGTTCGTCTATGAATGTCACATGAGGCTTCGGGCAAATGTCACTACCATATGCCAAGCTGCGACTAACTCGTTGTAGTTCGTGATCGTTTTCGGTCTCTTCCGCTAGCTCAGCCCATTTGCCCTCAGACACAAGTACCGGGTAAGATCGATTTTACCGCGCAGACGTGTATGTGTACTTCGCTGTCTGTCGTGCTCGCCACCTCCTTCGGTGAGAACGCTCTCGACAACGTGTCCGCGACCACGAGGAGTTTCCCTGGAGTGTACTCCAGCATCAGGTCGTACTTCTGAATGTGTAATAGAAGCCGCTGTAATCCCGGTGGTGCGTCGCAGAGCTGTTTCTTTGAAATCGCGATCAATGGCTGGTGGTCAGCCTCGACTATGACTTTGCTACCATAGATGTAGACGTGGAAACGTTCACATGCAAACACGACACCGCTGTCGTCATGGACCTCGAAGCGTACACCAAAGGCATCCACTCTCCATTCGTCTGTTGCAGCAGAACGGCACCAATACCGTCTTTGGATGCATCGCTCGAGACTGAGTGACTTGCTCCATGCAAGTTCGTGTTGCCATTGCCAGCCACTGTCTTTCTCTAGCAATAATTTGAGTGGAGCGGTTCTGGCTGACAGATTTTGTATGTATCGGCCGGTATGTGTCACCATGCCTAACACACGCTGTAACTCGGTTGCGTTTAACAAGATTTGCCATCCAAGCCAAAGGCCCAGATGGCAAGTGGACAAGGAAGCCATTGGCTTATCGAGAGTCCAACAATGTTCATCTACTTATAACCCGCCCTCCTGAGATATGTGTCAACCTTGTTTTTAAACATATTCACGCTGCTAGCAGTTACACAATCTGTAGACAATTTGTTCCATTCATTTATCGTCCTCTGTGAGAACGAGTGCTTCCTGATGTCCAATCTACATTGATCCTTTACTAATTTTACCTCATGTCCTCTAGTTCTGCTATCCTTCTTGAGTGAGAAAAACGTATTTCTGTCAATATTTTCATACCCATTCAATATCTTAAAAACTTCAACCTGATCTCCTCTTAACCTCCTTGTCTCTAGAGTTGTTAAACCACATTCTTTCAGGCGTTCTTCATAACTAAGGTCTCTAAGTTCTGGAATCATTTTAGTTGCTCTCCTTTGTATGCGTTCAAGCGTATCTATATCCTTCTTACGATATGGTCTCCATGCTTGTATACAGTATTCTAAATGAGGTCTAACTATTGCTTTATAAAGAGGTATAATTAACTTTTTTCCCTTGTATGTTATGTTTCTTCTAATCAATCCAAGAATTTGATTACCCTTTGAAGCTGCAATACCACACTGCTCTGAAACTTTCATATCAGCGCTTATTGTAACTCCTCTAAGTCCTTTTCTGTTACAGTAGTACCCAGAACAGTATCTCCCATTTTATAGTTTACATTCAAGTTGCCATGTCCTTTATGTAGGCATTTACATTTCCCAAAATTGAACAGCATCTGCCATTTCTCAGACCATTTCACTAATCTGTCTAGATCGTTTTGTAAATGTTGTTTATCACCATCAGTATTAACCTTTCTAAACAGTTTTGTGTCATCCGCAAATTTCAGTACGTTACTTGTTATACTGTCGTCCAAGTCATTGATATAAATTAAGAATAATATAGGTCCTAATACTGATCCTTGAGGTACCCCACTCAAAACCGATTTCCAATTTGAAACTTCTCCATCTACTACAACTCGTTGTCTTCTGTCAGTCGGCCATTGTTCTATCCAGTCCGTTATGCTATCCCCGATACCATTTAAGTAGTAGTCTCTGATGTGGCATTTGTCAAAAGTTTTCTGATAGTCTAAGTAGATAATATCTACTGGCGATCCCACGTCTATCCACTTAGTGATTTCTTCTAAAAAACATAACATATTTGTTAAGCATGACCTCGCTTTAAGGAACCCATGTTGAGATGAATTTAATAATTTATGCTTAACGAGGAAGTCCACCATATGGTCTTTAATTAACCTTTCTAATAATTTACAAATCACTGACGTTAAACTCACTGGTCTGTAATTCTCTGACTTATTTCTCGAACCCTTTTTAAATAATGGTATGATGTTTGCTTCTTTCCATTCAAACGGAACAACTCCCTCTTTTAATGACAAGTTGAATACTCTTGCAAGTGGTATACTGATTTGTTCTACTGTTTCCATTAGTAATTTTGGAGGAATCCCATTTGGTGTAGGCATATCTATTATCGCCTGGATATTCTCCGGATCGGGTTTCACGCGTGTCGGGTCACGTATGCAGGACATGCACAAGGTGCGTGTGTTGTGTCGCAACAACTGTAATGCTTCCTTGTAATATGCACCGTATACGAAATGTCATACTAGTTTGAACTATAGGAATGCATTGCATCGAGACAGTTTTACAATTACACCGTGTGTCTTTATTACATCCTCCGCGGGGGGGGGGCAGAACCCGGATGACAGCGTAGGAATATCAGTTCCTCATGAACATCGCAATAACATGTAAACCAACACAGGATGATAACCTGATGGATGATTACAACTACCACTAATCACTCTCTTTGGCTGTAAATATTTAGGGCTGGCATTGCTAACATTTACTCCCCCTAATGAGCTGCCACCCCAACAGCCACAACATAACACAATACAAGGGAGACATTTGTCTGCATTGTTTCATTGAACAGGTATTCTGTGAATCCACCAACTTATAGACCAGTTGGTCTTTTCAAGTCCTTCTTTATGTCGGGCAGCCACCATCCATTAAGCGGAGTTTGCTTGGATATTATGCTGCGCTGATTTTTTAAGAGTGTCCTTCTCTAGAGTTAGTAATTATATCACAGGTTTTTTCCATTTCCCTGCGTGGGATCTTCTACGTCCCCTGGCATAGACAGCAGATAGAAGAAACCAACGGCTTTTACTGTTTCTTCCGAAAGACACAGACAAAGTGGGGTGAAGGAAATTGCCCAAGCTTTAAAACGGCGGAGGTTGTCGAACCCCGGTCCCTTCAACTGAAAGCCCGACGCTCTACCACACGACCACCACGCCCTACATTGTTGTATGAATAACAGCTCAGCCATTGACCAGTTGACAATTGATCTACAGAGTACTTTTTAAAGAGCATATTGTGAAAGTGGATTCACATGTCAGACAATGATTTCATAATCTGCTGAGGATACTGCTCACTACAGAGCACTTTCTCCAAAGGCATGTTGTGAAGTTGTTATTTTGTTTAATAAAAATAACGTATCAGGTGTGAGACGGCCGCTCGTGGTGTCTAAGTCGGGGGGGGGGGTGCACGTACGTAGGTGTTGAGCCATGCATGCGACAACGATTGTGGGAAGGGCTGCCTGCTGTACGTATTTTTATGGTAGGCCTCCGTAGCCAATGCGACGTAAGTAATCGTGTGACTGAAAACGTTCATAGACTCCTGCTGTTTCCGCACAGACACTGCAGCGACACATATATTCGACATTGTGCTCTTCGGAATGTGGACTGGCTTGTCTTACAAAAACCTAACACCACATATGGAATTAAATTCAGATTTGTAAGAATGAGGGCTAGTTTTCTTCCTAACTGCTGCAGACAATCGCGTTTTTATACACGACTGCTAGGTCATACGAACGTTTTTATACACGACTGCTAGGTCATGTGAACGTTTGGTGAGCTGCTGTTGAAGACATAGTTCAATGTTCTGGCAGAACGTAGCAACATATCTCACGATAAAAGTCTGTATCGAGTTCTAAAAATCATTGGGTACCTTCAAACGTGCCTTTTTGTTGTCGATTTAGGGGCCTAAGATCTCACAAGATGAACTGTTAGTGTATTGAATGCAAGCAAACTGGACTGTAGCAAACGCAAGCACTGATTATTACAATGTCCGTCTCTTCGATTGATTCTAGCAGTGGTGTCATAAAGCGTACTGTCGATGTAGTGGTCGTTTTCTGAATGTCTTGTAATGGTTTCTGCGTTTTGCATGCTCAGAACAACCACGATCTGGTGGCAGTACCTAGATTCATAAGTGTCACTTTATCTGGGTTCACCATTTCGGTGAAAGTGTGAGTAGTCGCATGTTACCTTATATAGAGGCAGCCTACACCCAGCCGTTTGTCAACCTTTTCGGGTCGGCTCGGATTAAGACTAATGTAATAGTTTGTCTGATGATTTCATGAAAACTAAATAAGAAATTTGCACAAACGAGCTAGCGTATCGTAGTTGATAGTTGGATACTACAGATTACATACACTGTAGCGCGAAATAACAGGTTTTTTTTTCTAGAAAACCCCAAGGCTTCTTGACTATAGATCAGTGGTTTTGACACGAAATTTATATATATATATATATATATATATATATATATATATATATATATATATATATATATATATATATATATATATATATATATAAAACGTAAAGCATTACATAAACGTACATATTATTGACAGTAGCCGTTGCAACACGGACAACTCGCAAAATGTATGTAACGGAAGCTGGATTCGAATTCCGGAACCCGAGTTCTTGAATCCGAATCCAGTGTGAACGCTCTAACGCCGAATTCGGCTTGACTCCGGTTTCACTGTTTGGCGCGTTCAGATTGAATCCGAACTAACATCCATTTGTTCGGCCATCCCCCGTAGATGGGGAGGGTTCTATATACACCCTCCAGCTGCCTATCCTTGTCATCTGCCGTCTGTGTACCTATTCTGTTACTGCAACTATATCGGCTTGAGACCACACTTCACCTCTGCTAGTGCTAGCCATCAAATAGATAAAATTCTTGAAGTAAATGTACTGGTTAAATAAGCAAACCCAGAAATACAGCGTAGGTCATAATAATAATAATAATAATAATAATTAACTTATATGGCGCCTATATCCCCAGGAAACTGAGCTAAGAGACGCAACAAAACATAATCATTAAGCATAATCGTGAGCACGGACGCGCAAAAGTCATTATCAGAACGAGGGACAACCGAAGATTTATGGTTTATACACGTGGTGTGTAAAGTTGACCCAATGGCCTACATTTGATTTGGATTCAGTGAAGCCACACGCATCACCGAAATTCATAACACCTGCAAAACCAAGAAAAACTCCCAACTGCGATCAGTTAACAAACGAGTGAATAATTTTATCGATTGCGATCAAAAATAAGGTTAATTCATTACGAGCCCGTCCCGTGACTGCCACGGCGATCTCGACGACGATGATAGGCCTACGAGACCGGGTGTGATATGCAGAGCGCGGAAACTCCTTCGTCCTCTATTAGCACTTTCTCGGATATGCAATGCGCGCTTACACACGCACGCACGCACACGTCACTGTCACATGTTTGAAAATCAAAATGTCGAGTCGACATTTTCAGAATTTTATCCACAACGTTTAAATGTGTATAAAAACGAAATAACGCACGTTTGTTTTGCATTACGTTCAAAGTAAATGATGATAGCCAAAATGGGATATTTGTGTTTAACCAAATCCTACATCCTCCAGTTACGCCAAACTTTGTCCCGTGGTTTACCTTGTTATACAGCTTAAGCTGTTAGACAGTGTTTCGCTCCCAACGTATCTAAATACTTAAACATGCTTCCTCAACTGATTTAGCCTATCGCAGATCCGGTTCATTGGTGTCCAGATATGTAGTGTGTGAATAGTTTATGTAACATCCGCAGTCGATTGAATAAAAATGCCTGTTGTTTGCTCAAATAATCGAAAGAATTGACTTTAGTCGTTAGATCTGGTAAGAATCAAAATAGTGCATATCCAAAATGGTAAAAACTGTGTGTGACGATGTTGATCATGGGCGTGACCTCCATCCTCTCGCCGATCACGAAATTTGACCAAAAAAGAAAATCTTGATTTTTCAGCATTTCGATTTTCGCTTCAGTTAATGCTTGAACAAGCATTAGGCCTTACTAATTTAATAGTTTTCACATAAACTGCGTACAAAAGTTGCACACATAAGCTAGCAAGTTGCAGTGCCTACTGTGTAGCTTTGGTTTTTCGCAAAATTAATTTGAAACGAGTCTAAAAAAAATCGAATTGATTAAGCACCTTTAACGTACATGTGTACAGCCCATAAGTTCAACTTATCTCATACGTAGCCGTATCTCGGCGCGATACTTACGGAGAAAATGTGACCTAAAAGTTACGGAACAAGCAGTACGTAGAGCGAAAAACGTGTAGCTGAAATTGTATATTTTCTACTTCACGTAGGGGCCTCAAAACACGCCAAATTGTAATCACAAAGTGACGTGTCTGAACTTCAGTTTAAAACAATGTTAAATATGTTTAATAATATGCTAGTTTGTGCCAGTGGCGTATTCAAGGCCATGGCCCAGTGACGCCCCCCCCCCCCCGCTTACTTTTTCCCATTGCGCCTCTACATGGTATAGACGACTAGACGGGACCTCCCATTTGCGAGATCGTAGATACTCCATTGTTCTATGCCTATGTTGTTACATCTGTGTTACGCATTACTTTCACATCACACAAAGCGAATCTAAACCACACGGAGATGATCGTTCACTCAGTTTGTATAACATTAACATAGCCATAGAGGACAGCGCGTAAACGTTTTTTGATATGGAATCGTCTACAAGAAAGCATGATTTGCTTTGAGAAAACATATTTATATGAACTGCAATAACATCGATCTCTGATTGCTACCGATTATAGTAGCCGGTTAACTGTGGGCGGATCGTACTAAAGCCGAGATTTGAGTTGGACTCTAGCTTAGATCTATCTAATTGGTACATATTATAATTATGATCGATGAGCAACCCACATAAAACTATTGTAGCAACCACCAGCTGCACACAAGAAAGAGTGGTCTGTAACGTTTTCTAATATGGAGTCAACAATATGTTTGAGAAAGAACAGTGGCCTGTAACGTTCGTCCATATGACATGTGTCGCATACTACCTCCGAGTGAAACAGAGATCAATGAGACATAGAAAACAATTTAAAATCGATGTTTCCTAAAACCTTACAGCACAGTAGTTAAATAATATGTCAGAATGTGTAAACATACCAGTGTGCACCAGTGTTACGTTAGGGCCTAACACGCATACGTTTTGGGAGTGGTGTTATTTTATGCCTGCAGTCATTAATGTTCGATACTGATGATAACGTCATAAATAGACAGTGCGTTGCATACAGGGTGACCACACACGAGACCGTTTCCATACAACGTAACGTAACTTATTTAATGTCACATTCTTTGGTGGGTAGTGCACCTTTGCTTCACTTGATGCATGATTACTGTGGACAGTTTCGAAGCGATATCTTTCATGTACTAGATTTCGTTGTGTTTTGCGTACATGCTCCAGACGACGGCCTCAGCAGACACGCTGACTTGATCTGTCACCTCCAGACGTCCATCTGTATGGCTATCTTAAGGACAATGTCTACCAAACGTGTGACGAATTCGAGACAACTACTTGTCACTGACATAGTAAATTATGTAAGCACACATAGAGACACCGTGTCCTGCAACGCAGAGCCGCCCGAATGGCTGCACTGCCACAACGAACCATTTAACTATGAACTGCTGAAGTATCATCCAATGTGTTTTTTGTCGTCTGCAGGTAGCACACGCGTTGCGCCACGATGTCGGTGATCATCCGGCTACAGAAGTTGCCGTGGACGGCGAACGCCATCGATATCCGTCGCTTCTTCTACGGCATGTCCATACCCGACGGCGGCGTGCACATTATTGGCGGTGATCTAGGCGACGCTTTCATAGCCTTCAGCACCGACGAGGACGCGCGCAAGGCGATGCAGCTGACCGGCTCTCGCCTCAACGAGGCACACGTCACGCTGCAACTGAGCAGCAAGAGCGAGATGCAGGCAGTGATCGCTGCCGCACGCGGTGGCACAGCGCCCAAGGTGGCCGACTCGGCGCTCCCTGTGACGTCGTCCTATCCAGCCGCAGATATGCCGCCCGACTCTTACAGAGACCACCGTGATGGCGCCCCACCCGGTTTTGGCCAGCAAGCGCACCACGCCGCCACCGCCGGCCATCCAGGAGACGGTCGGATGCAGCGACCGTTGGATGGCCAATCAATGTTTACTAACTCATCCGGAATGCCGATGATGCCCGACTTCTTGCAGCCGCCCCCGCAGCCGTTCTTCCAGGAACGTGAGATGCGAGGTCAGCCCGACAGCCACCGCCCCGACTTCGGCAGGCATGCACAGCCGATGCAACACGACGGCCCACGTTTCGGAGAAGACCAGGAACGGCGGGACATCAACAGAGGGTTGGACCAGCTTCCCTTCGACCGCCGGCATGGCGGACTGCCCGAGAGACCTGACTTCGATCGGCGACACGGCGGCGACGCAAGGATGGTGGACATGGAAGGACAGCGTGCTTGGGATCATTTACAATACCACATCGACAAAGGCGAGAGAGGAGGGGAACATGGAAAGAACATCCTCGTGGGTGACTCTGGTAGTAAACAGCGTCATGACGTCACCAGTAGCGGTCCGGGTGAGAAGTCGGGGTATGGTAGCGGTACTCGAACAATGGACAGAAACATTCCCGGCTTTCCGAGAGATATTAATTACGATAGAATAGATCCGAGTAAGTCTTCTGTCTCCGCGCCGAACAGACGCGACGCCCCACGAGGTGTTAACGAAGGCAGAGCGGGGAGAGATCCGGCAGGATTCTTGAAAGACACGCCGCGATTTCCCGGAGGTGCGTCCGTTTTGGACACCGATGGCAGAACACTGGCGAGAGGTCCGCACTCTGAACAAGGCGATGAGTTTGGAAGAAAGATGCCTGTGAACGACGCCACCATGCCAAGATTCAGCCGAGGAGAGGGAATGCGACGTGACGATCGATTATTTGATGGGCCAGGGAGGGAACAGGTTCCTGGAGGACCGCGATTACCGGTCAACCCATCTAGAAACGCATTCCCGTACGGACTGAATGTAGCCCCCGGGACAGTGGGTCCCGAAGGCGAAACCGTGGTGCACGACCGTGGTCGACTTGCGCCTCTGATGAGTAAAGATGTCGCTTTTCCCAGTGGTCCAGGATCAATGCAAGGGCCGCCAGGAAGCAGCAGCTCCAAGAGGATGGAGTTCGACGCACTGCCACGAGAGATGCAACAACAACCCGGCATGCAACCCAGAGAACTGCTAGGCTTCGGCAGAGGAAGGCCAATAGGAGATATGCCCAAATACAAGGATGGAGAGATGAATGTGTTCGAAGGGGACATGAATAGTGCCAGAAATGGCACTAGATTTGATCGAGGCGGCCCGCCTAAGGATATAGACCGACCCGGCGCTGGAATGGGCGGCAGGGGTCCTGATTTCGGCAGGAACGTGCCGCCAATAAGCGGCGAGATGATGCCTGGGTTCCCAAAAGGCTCGCCCCAAGGAGGCAGAGGGAGGATCCCGATGAATCCAGAAGGACATGGCGTTGGCAGAGGCGGTTCAGTTAGAGATTTGGGACGACCGGACATGTTTCAAGATGGTCATATGACTGATGTCGAGATGTCAGGCGCTGGTAGAGGTGGACCTCAAAGAGATATCAATGCACCAGGTTTTGGCCGAGGTATATTAGGTAGAGCGCCCGAAATGCCGGGTTTTAGCAGGGGCGCCATGTCCAGAGAAGGCGAAGTACCCGACTTCGGCAGAGGTGGCGTGCCACGAGATTCAGAAATGCCGGGATTTGGTAGAGGAGGCCCGGGTAGAGATACAAACTCAACCTTTGGTAGATGGGGACCTTCCGGAGAACCTGCCCAGTCTAAAGACGGAGTTCTATTTGAAGTTGAGATGTCTGGATTTGGAACAGGGGGACCGCCGAGTGAGTTTGGAAGGCACGGGTTTGGGAGAGGTGGACCCCCGATGGACATGGCAATGCGTCCTCCCAGAGATGTGGAAAGACCAGGGTTTAATAGGAGTGGACAACGGATGGATTTGGATAATCGTGGTAGAGATGTCGAGAGACCAGAAATGGACAGGGGACCTATTGGTACCGAAAAGCAAGGATTTGGTAGAGGAGGACCACGTGTAGATATGGGTGGCCTTGACAATAGTGCGGGGCCAGGGTTTGAGAGAAGGGGACCTCGTATGGACATGAGTGGTCCTTCTGGATATATCGATCGACCAGGTTTCCATGGAATGGGTGGAGATGGGCGGCCGAGAGACTCCGATGAATCAAGAATTGGTGGCAGGCCGCCAATGAATATGGATCAGCCTGGATTCCGAATGGGTGGTCCACAGCACGATAACGACCGACGTGGCTTTGGCCAAAGGGGACATGACATAGAAAACGACGGAGGACTGTTCATTGAAGAAAGGGACGGACCACACGAAGGTGCCACACCTGGTAGACCAGAAGGCGCCCAGTTCAGACAAGGGCCGTGGGACAGGCCGCTGCGCAACGAACAACCGTTTCACCGAGACGACGTCCAACGACGCGACGAGGGTATGCATCTGGGACCAGATCACGATGGCCGTTCCCGCCAGAATGCGCGACCTCTGATGAAGCAGGGCCTTCTGGGAGACGCCCCCGGCGACGTCCTGGTCGACTCCCGCGGCGCCAATCAAGCGCCGTCAATCCCAAATCTGTTCGACGAGCCGATGATGGAGGGGTGGCACCCGGGGGCGGCCGACGAGAGGGCGAGACATAGGAGCAGCGTAAGGATCGAGCGCGACTACGACAGGAAGGACTCATCTCCGCGCGGCCCTCCGTCGCAATCGACGTCGCACCATGACGAGGAGTTCAGACGCCACGACCGTAAGCGATCGCGCGGCGGCGGTGACGCAGACACGTGCTGCGTGCACGTGAGCGGCTTGCCTCGTGCCATGAACTACCGCGACATTCGCAGGCTGTTCCGTGGCAGCGACATCCCGCGAGACGGCCTCAAGGTGACGAACGATCGCCGTGGTCAGCGTGTCGGCGAGTGCTTCATTCGCTTCTTTGCGCCGAGCCACGCGGAGGCAGCCTTACGACGCGACGGCGCTGTCGTCGAGGGGCGTAGCTTCCGTGTTCGCACCTGCAGCGAGTACGACTTCGACAAGGCCACCGACTCCTACATGCCTGGATCGTCCGATGACCACGGGTCGCGGTCATCCACCAAACGTCCGCGATCACGATCGCCTGCCACCCGCCAGCACACCGATTCGGACACGCCTGACGCGTTCCTCGCTGTGAAGAACCTACCGCACAAGGTGACGAGGGCGGACCTGAAGAAGTTCTTCGGCGCCCTCCGTCTAGTCGACGACAGTGTGCACATAGAGAACCACAAGGAGACGTCGACTGCCTACGTACAGATCGCAAGTCGGCGGGATTATCCGGCGGCGCTCGACCTCCACAAGCGCACCTTCAATTCTCGTGTCATCGACATATTCCCCATTAGTTCCAGGGAATTCCAGTCACAGGTGGCTGGGCTCAAAGGCTTGGAGGCCGACAACGACGATGGTGCCGCTGCAAAGATGGAAGCAAAACCTGATGTGAAGAAACACGTCAACCTTGCCGCCAACAACGGTGTTGCTGGTCCGACCGTCGAGCAGCAGAGGAAGCCACCCGCACCTGCCAAACAGCCGCCTGCGCCAAGTACAAATACGGCGTGCGTGAAGATGAACGGCCTGCCAAGCGCAGCTAACGGGCCGATGGTGAAGGAGTTCTACGTGGGGCTACAGCTGGCGACTCGGGGCATTAACATAATCTACAACCCGGACCAGACAGCAACGGGCGTCGCTTTCGTCGAGTTCGCAACCACTGCCGACTGCCAGAAAGCGCTCACCAAGAACCGGACGCCGATGGGCGACAGTCGCTGTGTGGCCATCGAACCGATCGACAAACACGAGATGCAAATGCAGATGGCCGTCGAGAAAGCTCGTTGCCGGGTGCCGCTTGCCGAAGAGAAGAAAGCACCGCCGCTGGCGTCCATCGTGCCGTCTCACACAATCCCCGAGCCACCGCGGCCTGCGTTCGCTGTCCTCGTCAGAAACACGCCCTACCGCATCACAGAGGTCGAGCTGCACACCGTGTTCCAGTGCTGCCGACCCATACCCGGCTCTGTGAAGATACAGCGGGCGTCAAACGGGAAGCCGACCGGAGACGCGTTGGTCGCCTTCCACAACCCGATAGACGCTCGTCGCGCCGTCACTGAGCTCAGTGGACGCTTCGTGATGGGCAGAACCCTGATGCTATCACTCGTCTGAAGAACCGTGGCCGCTTCGACAGTTGCAGGTATATATAATTATAGATAATAATATAAATATACCTAATGTCGGTGATATACAATTTACAAAGTTGTCGAATGTTGCACATAGCTTTAAACGTATTTATAAATGACGCTGTATTTCTTTTATTGAAGCAACAATAGTTTATGATGTGGTGTCCGACACGCGAAAACCGTGTTTAGTTGACTTTCGAGGGTTTCGAGAGTATGCGCAGATGTCGAAAACAGAACCGTCTACTAGCTTTTGATGCGTGACGTTTACCAGGGCTGCCTACAATCCTGTGTTCTCCGAAACATTGTGGATATTTAACGCTAATTACGGCACCACGGGAAATAAAATGATTAGAGAATAAATAAATCTACAAAGAACCCAGCTCGTGACGCGCCATGACGTCGTAGCCATCGGTGGCGGGGGGGGGACAAAGAACAGAAAGCGGGCTAGAAATAAACTTCATAAGTATGGTACAGCAACGAATGAGTTCTGATAGCGCGGCTGCTCCGAAATATAATATAACGAATCCCTGCCAACCATTTACTCGTGATTTATGTTATTTTCATTGTTTTCCACAGGCACACGGAGTTAGGACATGACTGAAGACTACTGGATTTGGTGGACAATACAGAGCAGCTCGTGTTACCTGTGGAACGTTCGTTGTCACCTGACTCGGCTGAAATATACGCATTCGTGTAGTATAGTCGACAAAAGACTCGGCATAAGCCGTTCGTGGCACATTCCTTGCGGACATGTTGAATATTCCCACGACAAACTACATCTTTGACATGTGTCGTGACGACGGACGGTCACCGAGATCCATTGATTGCCACAGTTGTGAGTACGTTACGCCGTTCGCCGTTGATAAACAGGCGACCTACACTTCGTCGAGCACGAAAGATGGACTGCATTTTCCTTCCTGCACGCTGCCGTTTGTTGTTCACGTTTATGTTTAGTGGACAGTGTGTAGAATGTGTAGTTAGTGTTGTGCAGTACTTTAGACGTGACATCAACGGACACTTATCGTCATATTAAGTCGTGGTAAGTGGCAAAAATGGAATTGACTGTGCTGGCTGTTCACGTTTTCTGTTTCTTGTGTACATATTCTCGTATTTTACTTTCATGCGGACGGGACTGTCTTTGCATTTCGAGACGAGCAGCCAGTGATGCAGTGACTTGTAGAAAATGTGCCAAATGTCAATTTGACGGCTGGTTTAAGATGTGTTTGGGGCATCTGTACTTGGAGCATATGAGAACGTGATTAATCGGAGCAGTGTTTTTCTTTTGCTGCTCATATAGATTTGTTTCTAGAAATAGTGATCTGCTTGAAATGTCCCGTGCCAGAAATTAACATAACAGTGTGTGTTTGTTTCGGTGGGCAGATGGATATCAGCTAAATACCCGCAAGATACGCTGAGGTTGATCAAACTGATGCTGTGCACACATGCCTATTTTGTACGTTGACATTTGATTGGTTACACATTGCACACGTAGTCTAGCGGGAGATGATCAATAGCATCACATGTCGATTCTTTGATATAGATTGCAGCACTTTGATTTTGGACCTCAGCTGTATTTTATATTACTTTGCTTTAGTAGTAGTAATTGATGAAAACGTGGGTAGAGTTTCAGTTCTACTTTTAAATGAACTATTTAAGTTTGTCGGTGAAAAGCTGTTATACTTCGTGATAGTGCTACTTCATTCGCAATATTAAATGTTTGAACATCCTTGAAAGAATTGACGTTCGGGTTTCTTGGAATGTGACATGTCACACAGTTTTAGCTGTCATAAAACTGATTTGTCTTAGAATTGTATGGCTGTGTCACTCGGGCTTTGTGTGTGAACATGTTGATTTCGCTGGAATCAGTGGCGTATCCTAGATACGACAAGAACAGACATCCTTTAGTGTAACATTGTACAATGTAGATGCAATTGGTTATATACAAGAAATGCCCCCCCCCCAATACGCCACTGGTTGTTGCCTAACGATACAAGGATTTAAAGATGCTAGCATTGCAACCGAAAGTATAGAAATATTGTCCTGTCACACAAATCACATCAACATGTCATTCCATTGTAATGCTAGGTTTTTTGGTAAAGACGTTTGTCTTCAAAATGCAACCAGGTGGCCAAACGTAATACCGTTACCAGTAGGGCCTATCTACTAGATACTTGCAGTGCCGTATTTACATTGCTCGTTACGTTTTGTAATCGTAAAATATATCTATATCGGCCAGGGTAGTCAGAATCATGGCTCCACACGATGGGCCGGACACCAGGTTGTGTGTGCTGCCATATATCAGACTCAGCTACGTCGGCAGCATGATGACGCCATCAGGAGATTCCATGGCAGACGTCGAAAAGTTGCATTTGCTCAGGAGAAATTCAATGAGCTCTCGAATATATGGACTGACAAGAGGCTGCATGTGACCTTCGCACGAGACTATTCACTATGCGCGACGTGAGCGTGCTCTGTGGCACGGAGGCTTCATTGCTCACATATGAGTTATGTATGTTTGCTAGTGTTTGTTAATGGCGGGTGACGTATTACGCGCCAGACGCCAAGTGATCACGCGGTTCAATAACATTACGTCATTTGCCGCCATTATCCAATGGTAAATGCCTAGTCTTTTCAGGGTGTCTCGCGAGACTGGCTTTCTCACAAGACTTGGTCTTGACTCAGACTTTGTGGCATACAATCCGCGCGTGGGGTTTTTTCTTTTTGGACTTTTTCCTTGGCTGAGCAGCTGTCCCACAGGCGCAAACGTTACAATCTCCCTGATTGTAACAATTTTCTCTGGGAGTTCATTCCAGAGGAGGCAGGCGGGAGGTTGGAGGCGGGAGGCAGTCGGTAAAAATGTCCTCTTATGGTCAGCGGTGTTTGAGGATGGAATTGTCACAGCAGCTTTGTGGTGCGATGCTGATGCCTTGGCGGCTATTCGCGCTACCGGGGTAACGTGCCATTGGGTAGAGTTGTCGTTGAACCAACATTGGCAAAAGATTGGCATACCAAGCTACTGTCAAGCACTGACAGCCGACGTACAACTAACGTTGGCCCAATGTTGAAATCCCAAGCTATACTGCTATGCAATGGCTGCCTAAGTACGACCAAATTTGACCCAAATTTGCCAAGCTACTGCCCTGCAATCGTTATTGTTGCCGACGTATACAACCAACATTGTCCCAATGTTGGCATCTCAAGCTACTGCTATGCAATGACTATCGACGTACAACCAACGTTGGCCCAATGTTGGCATCTTAAGCTACTGCTATGCAATGACTACCGACGTACAACCAACATTGTCCCAATGTTGGCATCTTAAGCTACTGCTATGCAATGACTACCGACGCACAACCAACGTTGGCCCAATGTTGGCATATTAAACTACTGCTACGCAATGACTACCGACGTATAACCAACATTGTCCCAATGTTGGCATCTTAAGCTACTGTTATGCAATGACTACCGACGTACAACCAACTTTGGCATCCCAAGCTACTGCCGTGCAATGGCTACCGACGTACAACCAACGTTGGTCCAGTGTTGGCATGCCAATATAACGGCTGTCGTTCTTTGCCAATATTGGCCCGAGCTAGTGATGCTATCTGGGGCATTAAGCTCATATGACCTCAGTTGCAATAGTTGACTTGATTTGGAATGTATTAATTTAGCATGAGGAGGGTGGAAGGTTGGTCCCAAAACTGTGTGGGAGGTTGGCCTCAAAAGTAGCTGGGAGGTGGGAGGTGGACTATCAAAAGAGGTGGGAGATTGGCCCCAAAAAACAGATGTGAGACGTGGAAGGTTGAGACCCCTGTCACACACACACCGTCATTAACTGAAACGATGTGGCTAAGTAGATGAGCATGTTTCGATGTTTTATTCGGCTCTTGTGCTTTAGGGATAAGAGAAACGTCCCTATTTTCCTAGGAATCCTCTGTCGAGCAATTTATAAGAACTGATGTCTGAAAACACCCGTTAACGGGGCAGTAGCCCCGGATTTGATGGTGTAAAAATAAAGTTTTATTATTATTATAAGATCATTCTCCGTAATAATATATATGCCCGTCATTGTAGCTGTGCATCCAAATTCAATACTGTCAAATTAAACAAGCACATATTTTACATGCAATTTTGTTTATTATTATTACCGATATACAACATATCCATTGCAAATATGCACTGGCTCAGAAGCAATACAACATCTACTATCATAGCAACAACATACTAGCAACAATTATTAAAGAATCTGGGCTACTTATGAGTTGAGAATTTTTTTTTTAAGATTTGCATCCTGGCCACCAACTATCCAATGGAAAATTGTATGTAGGGCCTATAGAGTTAGTGATGCCTACCCGAACTGACCCGTGGCGCCTTTGGTAAATAATATAACACTAATGCATAAAAGTGAAATCGCGTCGATGGAAGTACAACGCGTTTAAACAATAGCGTATCTATGGCAACGCATGCTCAGTGGCGCTCGAAGTTATCGACACGTCAGATCAGTCGGTGTTGCGTTCTGATACTTGCGTTGTCATTTCTGTTTAATATCATTGAGCGTCATTGTCGGTACGACGTAGGCCTATTCTTTGGCTGAAACAGTATTTATTTAACTATTTGCGTCCTTAATTGTCGTGGATACATCAATGTTCCGACTTTCTAATGTAACGTACAAAATTACGTGTTGTACTTCCGTCGAAACTCCATCCCGCGATGCATTGCGTTTATACATGCACGCTGCCGTTTAGTGATAAAAGCATGGCATTCCCGGTAGGCCTACCGATTACTGTAGGCTTAGACGGTAGGGTTAGAAATGTGTCCCACATACACCCCAACACCCTCAAGTAGCCGACTTGCACCAGGATTGCAAGTATGTGATATATTGGAAGTGGCCTTGATGCACGAAGATGACAGATATGACAGTTAACAAACTGTGTAGTAGGTGTTAAACGAAACCATTCGTATGCCTCTTTCGGAATTGGTTTCAGGACTAGGCATGAGTAACAAAAAAAAATAATTTTCATTTGTACACACCTCTAAAACTCGCTTCTGAAAACATCGATGGAAACGTAAACCACATGGATTTAACGAAAATCGTGTCCACAACGGTCCCACGATGCCTGGCGATTAAAAAACCAGTGTTAAAAATGCGGGCACAAAACTATCGCGTTGTAAGGTAGAACAAAACATGCGGTGTTGAAATGTCGACTTGTTCCTGGCGACACTTGTGAAAGAAATCGATTTCGTAAATTTCAGTGTCGGTGTACCTGGCCAGCCTAAAGAAGTATCTGTTTGATTTACGCGCCACGTCTATTTTTTTGGGAAATCGCGGCAAATATGAGTCGCACAGGCGCGGAGATAAGGGCCAGGTATGTATATGGCTTTTTCACGCCGTATTGTTATAGGTATAAATTTGATATAGCTGCCCTGGTCGTGATATTGTTGGTGTGTTGTCAACGAGTTGCGGCATGTCGGCTGCCGTTGGCAATATAATACTATACACATTTGTTTAATTAGTAATATCATCAATGGCGATTTCAATATCTGATTTTACTGTATTGTACTTTGCCTTTGCGACTTTTGTATTATTTGTTTTATGTTTTATAGTTATCTTATAAGAAATTATAAGCTTATTTTGAATATTTATTCTATTATCGCCCATCATTCCTGACACGGGATTTAACAAGATTGCTATCCCAAACAACAAGTTCCAGATGGCAAGTGGACAAGGAAGCCATTGGCTTATCGAGAGTCCAACAATTTTCTCATCTATGTGTAGCCCGCCCTTATCAGATATCTGTCAATTCTATTTTTAAACATATTTACACTACTAGCATTAACACAATCATTTGGCAGTTTGTTCCATTCATTTATCACCCTCTGTGAGAAAGAGTACTTTCTCGTGTCCAACCTACACTGTTCCTTAACTAATGCTGCTTTGTGTCCTCTGGTTCTGCATTCTTTAAGTTTGAAGAACATATTCCTATCAATATCCTCATAACCGTTCACTATTTTAAACACTTCTATTTGGTCTCCTCTGGCTCTTAGTCTTCAGGGGCGTATTCTTTTTTTCTCTCCGACCTGTCCACGGAGCGAAATGTGCTATTCTTTTTGACGTGGAGAGGTCAAGTGATCTCTCCTCATTAAACAGAACAGACCGGAGAAGCTGTCCAGACTGTTCCGACCTCGCCACCTGCGGGGCATGTCGCGAGCGGAGAATTTCTGGTCACGTGACTTTAAACATGGCTTAGCACAAAGATTGATAAGGGGCATTTGTACAAACTGTGAAATTAAATGTGTAGTTTTCTGTTTGCTTTGTACACGTGACAACGCAATGATGTATATCGTCGCTGAAGAAAAAATCGCTAACAATTGACATGGCTACTCATTATGCATCCATATTGTTTGTTTATGGGCAATAACAAGGCGGTTGCTACCCTCTCCCAAGTCTATTCTTTTTGTTCCTCTCTGCATTCTCCACTTCCGGTGGCTCCGCGGGCGTCAAAAAGAATACGCCCCTGGTCTCTAGTGTTGTCAAGCCACATTGTAATAAGTGGCTTTCGTAACTAAGGTCTCTCAATTCTGGAATGATTTTAGTTGCTCTTCATTGTATTCTTTCTAGCTTATCTATGTCCTTTTTACAATACGGCCTCCATGCTTGAATACAATATTCCAAATGTGGTCTAACAATTGCTTTGTACAGGGGTACAATTAGCTGTTTCTCCTTATATGTAATAGTTCTCCTAATTAGCCCTAGGAATTGATTTCCTTTTGAAGCAGCAATCCGACATTGCTCTGAAACTTTCATGTCAGCACTACATGTTACTCCTAAGTCCTTTTTTTGTGTGGTTCTACCTAGTACAGCATCCTAATCAACGTTTGTAGTACCAAAAAATATAAATATTTAAATACCAAGCCTTGTCCTCATAAGAATAGAATTGTATGTATATACTGTATAGTTTCCGATAGAAGCACTCTACCTAACAGACGTACACCCCCTTTTTCAGAAGTGAAACCACGCATGAAAACATAAGATTTTCAGGACTAAAGGCATGCAGCTGCATAAACATTGACATCAGAACTATTTGTGATGATCTATTAAGTATTCAATAATATCTACATAGTCAATTGCATGTCTTACTTCCGTACCATAAAATTTAGAAGTTATTTATTTTATTAGTTTGTGCCAATTTTGAGAAATTATTAGATGCGCACCAAACTATTGCACTGCGTGTCTACTGGAAACTATACTGTATGTTTGATTGTTAGTGTTCAATCATCGTGTTCTGGTTGCAAACTAGACTTTGGTTTGCAGTGAGACGCAGGCGAAGGAGATCCAAGACCGTGTCGGCCGGGTGGAGAAACATTTTGGAGACATGTGCACGAATTTTGGAGCTTATTCAAGGAAAGTTGCAAAGTTGAGGGACAAAGGTAAGATAAGGTTGCATAGATATATATATATATATATATATATATATATATATATATATATATATATATATATATATATATATATATATATATATATACGATGATAGCCTTCAGCCTTGTCTTGTTTCTTATGAATTGTTGAATGTGTCTTTTCTTACTGCAATTCTTATGTTAGTTTAAAACTCCCTCCTCAATTGGTTTAGGCCATCGCAAATCAGGTTCGTTGGTGTTTTGTGAATCATTTGCGCTGTTGGTTTAATAAAAGATTGCATACTTTTGTTGAAATCATAAAAAAATTGCTTTTAGGTAACTTGCAAAACAGTGAATAGTCATATATTATACAGTTTTGTCGAATTTGGATTGGATCAGGTCAAAAAGTAATTTAATAGTTTATCCGGTGATTTCACCAAAACTAAAATGTGTACAAATGAGCTATCATGTCGAAGTGGATACTAGATAGGTTCGTGTTGTCACAAGATGACTCTGAAAAGAGACAAACAAAGAAATCGAATTGAGGACAGATCTTTAATTTCTTGATATTTTGTAAATGTTCCTGCTCAGGGGATGAGCTAGCAAGAAATGTGAGGGAATATGCTGAGCAGGAGAAGCTGAACCACACGATGCAGCAGGCACTAAAAGACTTTTCAGAGAAGCTGTCGGCAGTGCAAGACTATCGTGAAAGTGAGGTAAATGGCTATATCTTCTGATTGCATTATATTAATTTTTAGGTATTTGCAGTATTAAGATTGTGTATGGTGCTGTTTTTTCTCAGATACCAAGCTTGGAATGATTGAGCATTGCAAAGGCACAAATAAATATGCGTTAGTAATCTGGATTAACAATTTCATTTGTGTCATGTTTATTAATGTAATGTGCTGTCTTGTAGATGAAGCGAATGGAAATTAAAGTCATAGAACCGCTGACACTCTATGGTACACAGTGTAAACAGGCTAAGGTGAGTTTGTCGCAACTAATGACATGGTACGTTAGTTTATTTTGTTAAAAACTACCCAAGATATTATTGTCCAATTTTCTGCTTTTCTCTTAAATTCTTCACACGTGGGACATAATTGATGTTCGTCAGTCTGGGATTGTTCATCTAAAGAGTGTTATGCAATGCTGTGTTATTGAAGACACTTTTATACTAGTAGGCTTTGCAAGCCACCACTGAGAATGGAATAAAACAACAACAGCACACAATCAGATTGCTGCTCTAAAATTATTGTCTAATGAGGTGTTTTGTAAGTGTGCGATTTATTAAGTGCTGCTTACTGTTGGGTTGCAGGAACGGTTGAAATCGGCGTTTGCTGCACGGGATCGTGAGAGCAGACACCAGAGGTCACTCTCGAAGGCACGAGACAGAAACCCGAACAACCGTCACCAAATTGTATCCTTCTTTCGTACTTGTCTGTTGCATGTTGTTACAGCTCGCCCTGTACTGGTGTTAAGTTTCACATCAACATGTTTCCACTTTGCAAGACATCAATTAGAAATTACTGGCAACTGTAGTTGTTTTAGCGATCAAACAATATGAACAGGTTAAATATGAATCAAAACTTGTGCAAAGTCTAAATTTGGTTATTGCATGTTCGGGTTTGGAGCGTTATGGCTGGTTTACACGGTCGATTTGTTCTCCCAACTGGTTGGACGATGTTGTGTTGCATGACAGTGCGCAGCTAAATTATGTCTATATATATATATATATATATATATATATATATATATATACGTACATATAGACACTGTAACCCAGATATAGACTCATGGCACTCGTGACTTGAGTTTTGATGACAGAAACACCTGCCACTAATTGGTCAGTGGCCACTTCTTAAAAATCGCAGCCAACCATTGACAAAATTTTAACCAATTCCAACAACACAGTCGTAGTCACAATTTGGCCATGGTAAGCAGTTTCGCAATGTGTATACCACGATATCATGCGACACTTTCAGCTGACCAGTTGTACAATTATTCGCTCTGTAAATCGGCCTTAGCATTTTAACATGTTTACATTACCTGTGTTTGTCAGTGTTTTGTTGAATTGACTAAAATGTACCGCACTTTTTTAATTTTGATGTGGGCACATTACCTGGTGCAGAGCATACATTTGGCAATAATTTATTATACTCTCAATAACGCATCAGTCATATTTGTATCATACATTTGATATTCTGCTAAATTAATTTATACTAACCATAACAGGTTGTGCATGAGCCTTAACAGAGCACAGTCACAGGTTGGCATGATTCGTATATGGATTCACCACCTATCATGTTGGTGAAAAGTTCCTAATTCACCTATTCTTAATTACCACCCTTTTATCATAATGCCAGGCACGGGGTGAAGTCATTTTGGGCTTAGTACTTCAAGTTGTTAAACCCACTGTTTTTTATGTGTAAGGTTTTTTGAAAAAAGTTAAATTTAAAACAAAATGCGTTAGGTTTTTGGAAAACGTTAATTTATAGCTCGTTTCAGTTAGTGTCCAAAAATTAAATGACACGTTCAGTTTAATACGTAATGTCATATCAAACTTCTATTCTGCTCGCATATTTGCACTATTTGCTAATCATTTGCTGAACGATGTTTAAAATGTTCAAATTATGTTGGTGGCTGACTTAATCAGCACTAACTTTTGTGTTGCTAAATATGCTCAGCTCCAGTTTCTGTCCCAGACTAACTGTTGGTAAGTGTATTGATTGTGGACACAGGGAGCGTGTGTCTTAGTGATGGGCTTGTGAATGTGCTTGGTTCACACTATGCATTGCCACTCAGATGATTTGGATGAACGTTGTTCTTCCTCATTGCTTCCTTCATAACAGGGTAAAGCTGGCTTGTACTGCTGCACTGCTTTGGTTGTTGTCATTTTCGAATGCTTCCTATCAACAGCCTTCTCCCTCCACTTTTCCTCCTCTTCTGCCTTTCTCAGTTTTCCCATCTTAATTATTGTCTGCTCCTTTTCCTGCAGCCTTGCTGTTTCACCCTCTCTGTTCTCGTTGGTAGTCAGCCCATCTCCATCCACACCAGGTGACATGCCCACATCAGCTAGCTTCTTACTATATATACCTAGTATTACCTACTGAACTGCATGCCAGTCTCTTCTCTAGATGAATGTAACATTCTATAAAATATGCTATCCCATAAATAGTGTACCTACACACTAGTGATGTTGATGGGATATTTTTGCAAGTGCAACTTGTCTTGAAGTTAAAATAAGCAAACAGCTAACAGATACAATCTGTCTTGTTAACTATGGTTTACATAGTTTTAGAAACCGTTCACACAGCCAGTTGGTTTTACAGGGAGGAATGGCAGTTTACACCTTAGCTGCCTTTGTCAATTGCAGTTATTTGAAGGGACTTTCATTTCACATCAATTTGAGTTAAGTCCCTAAGTTTAAAATATCAGTGCTGCTGAATGAATCTTTTAATTCGTTTCTCAAATGCAGAATTACTTTTAGGTGCCTGAGTGACAAAATTAATATTCCTGCAGGATATAATGAAGCGTTTATCTATAAAATGCGTTGTGTCACTTGTATGCTAAAATCATGTAAGTTGCGATACGAGTGACTTTGTGCTGCCATTAAGTTGATAATGGTGGAGGTAGAAGTGTTTTCCGTCAAAACATGTTATATTCCATGCTGACAAAATAACAGTTTTACTATTTGTAGCTTAACAACATGCAACAACAGGAACATGATTATCTCGAAACACACAAATTGGGTATAACGCGTTTTGCAGATAACACTTCGTATATTATTTGTCGATGACATTGTTTCTTGTTGTGCTGCCATGTAGCTTTGATTGTGGCTATCTGTCGCCGCTGGCTTCAATGAGAAGCTGCATTTGCACTTGGTGATTGTTTAAACTAACTGTATCTGTAGGATTGTTAGAAGTATCCTCTCTGCTATCCATTGCACATTTTTATCTTGTCCGATTTGTATCGCTGACCACATGTTTTTCACATGACTGTAAGAACTAATATATGTTTATTTTAAACATAACTTAAACACATTACACAAAGTAATTAAATTAACAAGGTTATTAAATGTAATTAAAAAGTAATTAAATGAACACAGTATCGTGCTCTTCTTAATTACACACCCAAAGTTTATATACTATGATGGTGTTTTTCAGAAAGAAGCTGAATTTCAGCAGGCCAGTTTAGATGCATCACATGCTGCAAAGAATCTGGAAGAAGAAATTGAGAAGTTTGAGAAGAAGAAATTACAAGACGTTAAGGTGTGGTTTGTTATACTTTTTGTCGTTATACGTGCTAATTGTTTTCATCAATATAAAACATGCACTTTCATTCATATAAAAATTTTCCCCTGTGCATGAAGTGTATGAACAAACTAAACTGGTGTTTGTTTAAATTTTCCGCACTTAGAAATGAAATCTAGATTGTATGATTTGTTTAGTTTCCAAATTCCCCCCTCCCCAAAAAAATCCTTCGTCAGCTTGATTACACTTTCGTTCATGTCAAAAAATCCCTCTAGCTTCATTACACTTTCACTCATGTCATACAAGAATGTGAGGTCATTATTGTAGAGTTAATCCCAGGGCAAGGCAGCTTTCACAGTGTCCGCTTATGCCCTTCCATGTTTTACTAGCATTATTTGTATTTACTGGGGAAAAAATGGATTGTAACCTTTTTTGGGATGTTTTTCACCAACAACATTTGTTGTAGGACATTCTGGGCAACTTTGCAAAGTTGGAATTGATGTTTCACGCCAAGGCACTTGAGATGTACACACAGTGCTACCAGAGTATAGCGATGATGAACGAAGACGAAGACCTCGAGGTAACAGCTTACAGCAGCAGTTGTGACGCATGTTTGCGCTGCTTGTGATAACACAAAGGTCAACAGATGGGTGCGTCGTGCTTGATATGCGCCCTTTCTCACTGCATGTTACTCATTCTGATTGTATTCAACGATTATTTCTAACATTGGCACATTCCTGCCACATGGGCCCTTAAACCTGCACTTGTATTCATGTATTAATCATCATGTATGAGATTATAAACGGCAAGTGTCCTATATGTTTAGCAATGTTAATACAAGAATGGTATGTCACCCATTACATATGGCTGCTGATCACAATGTCATATCCAATGGATATATTCCAGACTAAAAATAGGGTTAATAATTGCAAGTTTAATCAGCATTATGTATGTAGGGCCTAAATTTTAGGCAGGCATAATATTGCAGAATACTGGTAATGAAATAACCAAGTTATTATGTTCCACCTTCACAACGAAAAAATTTACACTGGCGGGAAGTCTGCTGTGATTTCAAACGTGATCACTACTATGGAAATTCCCTACCACTTTTTCCAAGAAATCATTGGTGATTTCCCCTGAAACAAGTACAGGTGTTATTTATTGGGGGGGGTTGTCGTAATATGATGTTAGTGCTGCATGATCATTTGTGCCATTAACTGATGTGTAAGTCACCTCACCCACCTTAAGGGCAATTTTTTGATGGATTCATAGTGAAATGCTGGTGAGTAACTGTAGGCAAAAGAGTGAAATAATTTTTTGAGAGCAGGTTCACGCTTATGAGCTCATCAGAAGTTTAGTGAAACAATAATAATATTAGAGCATCTGTAGCACTCTGTTTTCTGTCGTCAGGAGTTTCGAAGTTCGCTCCATCCGTCTCCAGCACAGTCACGGTTAGATCAGCAACAGGCATCATCGAGAACATTACTGAACATGGCAGGTCAGTCAGGGCCCCCCTCGTATGGTCAGGTGACCCCGACACCGAGACGTAGGTCCATCGAGCAACAGGACGCAGGCGACACACTCAACCAGAGCTCAATGTATACAACTGGACATGTAAGCGCAATTCATATTTTGTTACGTGACAAATTTATAACTAGAATCAAGAATCAAATTAATGTTTAGGTAATTTTTTTTTCAGTATAATGTGTCATATAAAAAACAAACAGGTAGGTTTGATTATAGCAATTGTAACCTGACAAGCTTTCCTGACATGTCATGAAGATATGTTCAATAATATCTTGTGGAAGTTCAGTGGCTAATCTTGTTAATCGCGTGCATTTACATCAACACAATCGTATCGATAATATTTTGGTGTCACAAAAACCTTCCCAACCTGTATAAATCGGGAGTATTTACAGTGAGTTATGTCTATGTTTCTGTACCAAATTATTGTTCTCACACGGGTGCATGCATACACGCATATATGCACATGTATGTGTGCACACACACACACACACACAGTCACACACACACACACAAAGTTTTGCATGGATATGTAAACAATTATGTATATACATGCATTCATGCATGTATATGTATGTACATACGTGCATGTTTGTGCATGAATGCATGCTGTTAGGTTGTCCAGCCGTTTCTTCCATGTGTGTTCCATGCATACAGCATACCTATCGCTATACGGTTACAGTTCTTATGTATTTCCTCTTGAGCAGATTGGTATAATTTCATTGTTTCATTTGTAGGATGAAGAAGATGAAGATGATGATGATGACGATGATGATGAGGAGGACACTGAGAATTCTGACCATATGCAAAGAACTACTGCCAAACAGAAGTGAAGTGTATTTTATACAGGATTATACTGAGACACTGGGTCACATTACCAGTCATTCCTGTTAGTCATGTGATGACTAAGTCATGTGATATGTTGTTGGTGACGTCATCCAGAAGATGGTTCCATTTAAGATGCACACAAACCTTATCATTTCAGTCCACTTTGTTTACTTTTATTTTGTGCCATTTGTAGTCACTGTGTTATGACATTTACTGTTAGGTTATTATTATTTATTTATTTGATGTTGATATCTTACTTATAGTGCGCAACATATAATTGGGAGAATTTGTTATTTGCTTTGCTTGTTGCTTGCCTATTTAATTACAACTTCTTTTATCTGATTATCTTCCTAATGAATTAGTTTTACTATGTTAGATTACCTGCATAATGAGTACCTCATCCAAGTTTCTTGTTCATAGACATATCATGGTATACCTTGATTACTGCACTTATGTAAATAAACCAGATGAGCTGTTCAGAATGCAGTCATTTAATTTTACAATTAGGTTACTTCGTAATGTTGATGTTATCCTATCTGTCAAAAAGTTTTAGGCATTTCTTTGAAAACAAACATCAAAATTAATATTTAAAAAATGATGCTTCTCATGTTTATGTCATTGGTTTTAATGTACTGATTTTTCGTTTTATTCGATTACGGTAGTGATTTGTCACTACACATTGAAAATGTAAATTTGTCTACCATAACTTAAGCTACCCAGTTTAGTTGACCAGTATTTGTAATGTGTTAATGTAATAAATACTGTACATACAGTTTCCAGTTTTACACAGTTGAACAGCTGCTTTCTTCCAAAGTATGTCTGAATATTTATTGGAAACATTTCCATATATATTGATGTTATTTGTGAGATGATGAGTATGTGCGCGCGCGCGCGTGCCGGATATACCATGATTGTATTGGATAAACACTGGACTTGTGTAAGTAAATTCAGTCTTAGCATATAGGCGGCGCCACTTGTTCGTGTTTTTCGTGTGAGAAACGCGGGCAGCCGAAAACGCGAGCGGTTGGATGTTTTGGCTGTTCGCGTTTTTCGTAATTTGCGTACCAACATGCAGCATGCACCACTGCGTCAAATGTGGCCGTCGGTGAGCAAGCACTGTGAATGCAGCTAATTTCGTGTATATTTTATAAAATCGATTACCCAAATAAAATAATGTTTTTAAGTATATCGGAAGCCACCACGCCTGAACATTTCGTGCCATATCTATGGTATATGTGGTATATGTTAGTAGGTCATGTTAGGTGTCAAATTAAAATAAAAAAGTGAAAGTTGCCTATGTCGGTAATCGTATGCTCCCGCGTGACAAGCGATCATTCGCGTACAAATTCGTGTTGGTAGATTTAGTGTTGACCTAGGTCTTCAGGTGGCGTCACTTGCTCTCGTTTCGCCAACTCACGATTTTCGGGCGAAAAACGCGAGTTGTCGCTAAAACACTACGGAACTTGTAGATGCGCAAAAGTGGGTTGCCGGCTATGTCATGTTGTGCTTCACAGTGTAGCATGTTCTCCTATATTGATTAGAGTTTCGGCCGCTGACAAGACTGAAAATCAGCGTGATGGGTGCTACACGAAAAACGTGTTCACTGGTAGCGACGAATGACTGGCACACACCTCTGGTGTGTCATGATTGAAGTCATATACGAGATAAGGGGAGTGATCATGTTAATTGCAAGAATGTAAAGCAATTAATTCCTCAATTGGACAATTGATCGCTCGTGTAAACACGCTCGCGAGACCGATTCGAGTGTGTGTTGCCCAACCGTTTGAACCAGTGGCCAATCAACGATCGCTGCGGTCGAGTGTCACCCGACCAATCGAACAATTAATTACTTGTGTACACTGGCCTTCATATATGCAATGATAAAATCATCTTAAAGGCCATCATCATCAGTGCACAGGAAACCGAAACCGAACAGACCAACTTTTGCATTTATCAACTATTATCAACTATTTAAAGGAGGATGTAGCGTATTAATATGGACGAGAGAAAGATATGGAGATCCCTGGGTAATCTGAATTATTTCCTTCGTATTCAATATCCTGTACTGGTGACTAATGTGTATCTTCTGATATGATAAACACTGAGTTGATATATCTATTTAGGCTTCACGCACTAATTGCATCGTGGCTGAATGCTTCCCAGGGAAGTCGAGTTGGTGTTGGACTGAATATGTGTAATATAATATAACTAATAATAAGATACTAATAATAAATCGCAGGTAGTTATATATGTCTGTATAACTAATAATAAATCAAATATTTATATACGTTTAATATGTGTAATGATGCATGCAGCGAAGCCCTTGTTAGTTCTTCTTTGTACTGCTACACTCCTGAGTCGAAGTCATGACACTCTAAGGGACACACGCCTCTGCTTATGTGCCTACCCACACACTAGACACCCTCTCAAGAATTCATAGTGCGGTACAATGGGATTATTGGTGTCACAGGCACTAATAATCCAATTGTCATGAATTTTATGCGTCCACTCCTTGAAACCACTCCAATTCAACATCATCCATGTACGCACATGAAATTTCGGTGACGTTTTCCCAGGGTTTGGGATGCAACAGGCTGGCATTTTGTGGAGTTTTTTGCCGGCACGCCATGTTTGCAGACTACACGCGCCACTACAGACTTCACCGATAGTCCGCATTCCTTTCCCATTGGAATTAAGCTGAAACATACAAAAAAAAATTGGCATAGCTATCAATGCTATAAGTCTGATATCGAGCCCCCCACCCCCACGTAACGACCCCCACACCCGCGTAACGACCTCCACCCCACGTAACGCTCCGTAACACTTACAGGACACACCCCACCTACCCCGAGGGGTGGTTTAAATGTAATAATGTTTTGAAATGGGCAGCTGATATTCTGTGTAGATTATCACAATGCTCGTATTACACAACGGCGAATACACAATGGTATGATTAAAACAGGTTGATGACATTTGGTTGTTTGTTCCGTTATGGCCACGCCCAAAATCAAATCTTGCATCCGCTGATAATTTCCACTAAGGCATTTACGAATCATATGCTTCAGAACCGGGGGGGGGGGCATTTTTGGGTGGGAGTTCGAGTGTGCTATGCCGCCCCCAATACTCCCCCGATGTTTGGTACAATCCAGGCCTTCTTTACTGGGACAAAAATGTAACGGCCTGAATACAAGCTGCAATGCACGCTGTGCTCGCAACCATTAGCATTAGCACCCATTAGCTCCACTCACATTCAACAGTTTCCAAGGCCTGTGCGAATATGTTCTGTAATGAAAAAAACTGCTATCAATCCTCATATTGTTCATCTTAAATAACATGTATAAGGTGCACAACAACACGCTGTCTCTTTCGAAGCTCTTAAATCCAACTTCCATGTACACTGAACGCTGCAACACGTGAGACAGATTTGTCGCACTCGGCACTCGGCACTAAACACTTGAACCAAACTAAAGCGAACTCATAAAGTTTGTCGAGATTGACGAATCGGCACAGAGAGGGGTCTGGCGCCCGGCACGCCCGCACGCCCGCACGCATGAACACACACACGCATACGCCCAGGTGTGATAAAGGTGCGCGACGCCGCCGGTTGTCCGTGCCACGTCGAAGCGACGGCGGCCGACAGCCAATAGCGCGGCCGATACCTGTCGCACTATGCGTCCGTTCTGACCGACTGCACACGGCGGCAAGGCGGCCTCCACACGACGACAGTTGGGCCGGCGACGACACTCGAGTTCGGTGGCTGTGATCGTCGAGGAAAGTTGACGCGAGCGAGCGAGTAGACACAGTGGTGTAGCCAGGACAGCTACGTCGGCCCAATGATGGCCGCTCCGTCCCACGTTGTCATACTGTTCTGCGCTACGGCCGGACAGAACGGAGAGAACCTCGGCTCGGACGAGGAACAAATCGTGTTGTTCGTCTACCTGCTCTATGACGTCATCAACAACAAGGTAAGCTAACGAACTTCCGCGGCTTTTCAAACTTCTCAAGCCGCTACCGCCGGCGACAGGTAAATAAATAGCCTTGTTGGTAATGTAGGCCAACGTGTCGACGGCTTAGCTTGCGCGTGTGACCGGGCGGCCGCGAGTGCAGCTGGAGTGTTTCAAAGTCTATTATTCTACCTGTGAGTGTGACTGTATCTCTGCTACCTGTCCGGAATGGCCGCCCCGATCAAATCTACTGTGGCCCGTCTTCGTGCAGCGCGTGTCTCCGCAGTTGCAACAAGGTCTGTCGACATTCGTCATCGCAGTGGCCTGGCGGCATGCCCACAATCACGGAACATTTTAAACATACGCAAACAATACTTGACAAAAAGTTATGCTGTACCTCTACGGAGCGAATTGGTTGAAAACATAGGGCCTATGTGGTCAACATATGGAACGTAGTTGAATGACGTGGCATGGGCAATAAATAAGAGCCGCACAGCTGTGTCACGAATACACAAGAATCTGCTAATTCCACCCAACAAAGTCCCATACTGTTGTCTCGCCAGGCTGCAGGCTGACAGAAGTGAAGATGTCTGGTGAGGAGTATTGAAGAAAATGCGTTAACAGAATTATGGACTATTTCAAATGACGACACATATGATATTACTGTTGAATAAATTAAAATAAAAACAATGGAAATAGTCAAAGAAGAAATGTTTATTAACAAAGCCCGACTGTTCCGCATCATTGATTCAGTCCACGTTCTTCCTGTAATCTAATCCCGAGAACGAGGTAAACATCGCATCTGATGGTTCCGCTTCAGTGACCACACCAGAGGGCATATGAAGGAATACACCGAGGCGTGTCGTGGAGCCTGTCCTGTCAGACATGTTCTTTTTTAGTGTTCTTTCGTTAGACCGTCATTTTTCTGTGACGTACACTCACATGGGGAGGTTTTGTGTATGTATAAGTGTCAAAGGATTCTTGTACAATGGCTTGCTTGTTGCTCACTATTGGGCATTTAGTTGAGTAATACTGCATAAATAACATTTCTATAAGATATGCAGTGACGTAAGTAGGATTTCACAAAGGGTAGTCTAGCTAGGTCAAACATTATTTTTCCAAGCTACCTTGTAATGTTGCAACATGTATCTCGCGAAATAAATAAAAACATTTAAACAAAGAGGAGTATGGCCCAATGCCCCCTACCCCAAACACGCCACTGAAGATATGGTATTCACGTAGGTGAACATATTTATATACACAAATACATGGACTATATAGGCACATGCACTAACACATACCTTATTGAGTAGTAGGCCTACATTTATGTCGTTACTTTTGAAGTTACCGTTTTACAACAACACCCATGCGTAGGTGTAGGGTATACACGTTGACACATGCTCACGTTGTTCCTTTAAGACAGTATTCGTCATTAGTGCTGCCGTATATAATTAAGGCACAAACGAAACGTGCATTTCTCCTGCGGCGTTTGCGACTATTATGGCGCCGGTGCGGTCTGGTAGCTCCTCGGCGTCAGGCTGGCAAGGTAAATCATGCATTGTATGCCCACATAGCCCGTGGACGTGTCGCTGGTTGATAGGCGTGTTCACCCACTCAGCTGATCCGACTCGGCGAACCCTACAGTTACACAACTCTTCCTCACCGCCTCGTGTATAGTGCATGCTGGCGCCGTTGACCCGAATACCTGTGCATGAATAGCCGTTGTGTATACACGGGCATCGATCGCTCTGCCTAGGTGCATGTCTAGGGGTAGGACACACGAAACTTAATTAAGTGACAATATAACAAGACATCGGTATGTTATTTTTAGCTGGTGAAAAATGGAGAATCGTGACATACTAAAGTGGTCGCCATCTTTTATTCAGTCCAGCATCACAATGGAATCTTACTGAACACTTCATGTTCTTATTTCGTGAAAGAGAGTGACTGTCTGTCCAATATTTAATACAAACTTCATGTCATAAATGGCACTTTAAATATTGTTTTTTTTTTCGGATAAAACACGAAACACACAGGTCCTATTTGTGTCACGAGAAAACGTTATTGCACCTGTTTGACAAGTGTCATCTGTTGTGAGTCAAAGTCTATAATAGTTTATTTTCAAGTGGACGCACAATCAAAACCATTTCAGTTAAATAATTTCTGGTTTTTTTTATGTTTATATACTGAACTTAATACATTCTCAGAAAATAGTGAAATATCAAATTGTGATCGTAAAACGTAACCAATTTAGGGTAATTGATAAGTAAGTATTAAACCAGCCACGTCTCAGTCTCCCACTAAAAATTCAGAAGTGCTTAATTTAAGGTGGCAACTTCGCTCCTGACTGCACTATTCCCGACATACGCATTGCGTGTTTCGACCATACGATTTCAATCCAATGCTGGATTAAGCTCGCTTCACCAATCTTCCAAACTAGCCTGTCTTCTGTCAATTGGTTCCACATTATGCGACCGGGATCCCTGGTTTTATCTCGCCACCTTCTATTTTACCTTCCTCTTCTGTTAGATGTCCAGTATGTCGTTATGTCGATCCATCTGTTATCTTGTAACCCTTGTTTGAAAGAAAAAAGCGTAATCTAACAATATTAGTTACTATGTATTTTTATGCGTCCTGTAAGATATATAATATAAAAGTTTCCATAGAATGACTGTCAGTTAAGATACTGTAAGTAATCTATTGTTTACATGTGCCTCAAATCTCTCAAGAAATGCATAGCAATATTTGCACAAGGGATTGGATTATCTTGTCTGATATCAAGGTAAGTTGTCAGTAAATAACAAACGCTTTTAGTTAGGAAATTCATACCGTGGACATATCGAGAGTTCAAAGGGATGTTCGCTACTGACCGGCCAGAAGTTGGCCTTTTATTCAACAAATACCTACGTCAGTGTTCGGGTAAATTTACTGAACATAGGAGGGGCCACCGTACTACAGTAGGCTGCGTCCTAACTTTGATCATAGTAAACACAATCTGTATAAAACTTACATGCCTCCGTTGCATTATACGGGCGTAGCTTTGACGTATATGATTTATTTGGGGAGGGGGTGATTAATTGTACCACCTGTGCCGTCAATATTGCTATTGTAGAGTCAAAACAATGGCAGTCCATTTTGGTCTGCATCGCGTGGTTGGTTGGAATATGTGTATATTACACAAAATTCTCAAAACACTCAAACGGATTGTTTGTTTTCCTCGACAATTATGTTGTTCATGGATTAAAAAAATCCGTTTTCGTGTGCTGGAAGATAGTGTAATAAACACATCCAACGAACCACGTGGTGCAAATCAAACAGACTTCCATTGTTTTGACTCTTCAACAGCGATATGCTGATTAGCATAATTGTGCGACTTACATTAATTTAGCTGTTAGCCCGTTTATTTGAAGTACGTGAAGTCCTTTGCGATGCATGTCGTCCTCCACTCCAGTTATGGGAAGACTGGTATTAAAATGTTAACCATGCTTGTAATACCGTAGACTCTCCACGCATGGTTTCACCTGCACCTCATTGTGAAGTGTCGGTCTTAAAAGCAGGCCATTGTAACGTCAGTGGTTGTCTTGTGTTGAGATTGCTGCAGCTTGCACCCACAACACTACACTTATTGCTGGTTCTTCACATTAAAGGTCCACTGTTTGACGATATAAATGCAATTAAATGTGTTATGCTGCATAGTGTCTAACCAATACGTTCGTTAAAACGCAACATTTCACGAGGCACTGGTCCTTGTGTCAATAGTTAAATAATCCAACGTAACATGGCGTTCGCCATATCGTTTGCTAAATTCAAATTTAAATGTTCCTCCTCAATTAAATTTTTCGCTAGTCTCATTTCAAATTCATTTTGCAAAAAAATCGAACCTACCTAGTATCCACTGCAACATGTTAGCTCGTTTTTTATGTAGTTTTTGTGTGAAATCATCAGACAAACTATTAAATTACTTAATGTTTATTCAAACATTAATTGAAGTGAAAATGGAAACGAGGATAGCTCACTTACACTTGTATAATAATTGTATTATTTAGTGTCACTTATAAGTGACAGGGCAAGCAACATAAGCAGTACGTTTCTTCTTACCCTTTTTCAACTTTTCAACTCGTACTATTGATGTTAAAATTCAATTGTGTTTGTATGTTAACTGTTGATGTTGTTGAAATAAACTGTATTATTATATATTATTATTGTAATTTCACCCTTGGTGAAATGTCGTAACTTTGTCATGTGATCGGCGAGAGCTAAAAGTCATGTCCATGATCAGCATTCATCCGCAGTGTTTACAAGTTTGGATATCCACTATTTTGAGCCTTGCCAGATCTACCGACTAAAGTAAATTCTTTGGATGATTTGAACAAATATAGGCATTTTTTATTAAATCGACTGCCGGTGTTACATAAATTATTAGCATACTACATATTTGGACGTCAACAAACTGGATTTCCGATAGGCTATTTAAGTTGAGGGTGGAGTTGAAAATAAAGTAACGGGTTTTCATTCAGGTTATATATTACGCCTGTCCTCAGAGTTTCAAAAAGGGGATTTCTGAAAACAATTGCAGTTAAATGAAATTCTCTCGAAAGGGGGGTTCGTTCGTACCCCCCAGGACGGGCATGTATATGTTGTTGTATGTTGCTGTTTTTAAAACGTTTGTTAGTTGCCATGCTGTTGCTAAACGAAAAAAGACCGGGTTTTACAATCGGTACTTAATGATTTGGATATGTTCATACTCAAGACAACGTGGACAGCTGTTGACATTATCTGCTGTTGCTAAACGAGAAAAGACGGTGTTTTACAATCAATATTCAATGGTTTGCATATGTTCATACCTAAGACAACGTGGACAGCTGTTGACGTTACCCGCTGTTGCTAAACGAGAAAAGACGGTGTTTTACAATCAAAACTCAGTGATTTGGATACGTTCATACTTAAGACAACGTGGACAGCTGTTGATGTTATCTGATATTTATTGTTGACACAAGGTATGTTATTGATCCCAACGCGTTAACTTTAAGCTAGCTTGTCCTTGACAAAGAGCAGTAGTTTTCTAGACGTTCGACACGATGGAGATTATTCATTGGCCCTCCGTTGAAAAAGTTCAATGGAACCTTTTCCACGATGTTTTAGAGTGTTTTGTGTAAACTTCTTAAATTGATCAATTAATTAGTGTTGTTATAGTTTTATATAATGATGGGGTATTCAATTGTTTACATTAAAACAAAAATTCTTAGATATTTTGTTTTTCTAATCGGAACTAAGTATGAAGACCACGGTGCAATCGATTAAAATGCCTCAAACACGGGTACACTTTTGTCAACGCAGTAACGATTCACATTTTGTAGAAATTATTTAATTATTTAATTACTTTCAACGAAATGGTTTTACTTCTAGACCTACTCAACGTCGTTTACTTGAAACACGCACGCACGCACGCACGCACGCGCGCACACGCGCACACACGCACGCACACACGCACACACACACACACACACACACACACACACACACACACACACACACACACACACACACACACACACACACACACACACACACACACACACACACACACGTTCTTCTTAATAAATGCATTTACCTATTTTTAAAGAGTTTTCAAAGAATGTTTGTCATGCAGCATGTGACTGTAGATACTGTTTACTGGTCTTCTTGATTGTAACATTCAACCTCTATTGTTGCAAATCAAAATAAACTTATTATTATTACTGACGTACAAATATACAGAGGTTTTATGTGCATTTCCAGGTCAACTCGCTACAGTTTCACCACGTCCGGCCGGTGACAGACGACATCTCAGAGACTCTGCTGACGGAGGAGTGCAAGATTCAGACTGGTCTGTCGGAGGAGGCGATCAAGCATGCACAGCCGCTGGAACAGGTCCTCGAGGAGGTAGGTAGCCGACTTACTCGCAGCAATGGAGACCCTTAGCAAACAAACATATATAATCATACAATACTCCTATAGGATTTTTGCGGATTCAGAAAATAGTTTAATGTTGTTTTATATATTCTATAATTATGATTATTGCGGACACATTTCTACAGAATTCAGAAAAAAATCTATAGAATTTGTAGTATTCTATAGGTTTCTATGCTCTGTAAAATTCTATACACATGTATATACAATTTAGGTACACGAAAACAAATTCCATAGAATCTATAGTATTAAAAAAATTAATACAATTCTACTATGCTCTGAAGAATTCCACGGGATTACATTGATGTTTTGCTATGGGCAACGAGAAAGTTCGCAAACTTGGGCGTGATACTGTTTTGGTCACTGAACAATGACCGAAACAGTACAGCAGTCGAGAACCAGTCGGCTTCGTCACTTTATGAAGAGAACTACGAGGAACAACAACAACATAACTATGTTTCCCATTTAACACTTGGTTCTGTTTACATCAACCACTATGGGTGTGCCTCGGAAATATTGGTGTAGAAGATGTAAAGGTGTAGACCTGCAAGACCATACTCGTCACCACACCGAAAATCTAATTTTTAATTGGATCCGAATGCTTTAAAGTAACCATTATGAACGTTAAACGTTCCACCGGTCCACGCCTACCTGTGGAGTTCCATTCATGTTAATGAACCGGCCACATAGTTGGTGACAAGAGCTAGTGTGATGCTGCAAGCAACCGATCTTCAGCAGTAATTGGGTTACGTGCAGGTGTCGTGAAGTTCCGCATAACTATACAGGGAACTCAAAACGATGTCACACATAACTAGCGATTGGCCGTTGTTGTAGTAGCTGTCAAATAAAAAAAATGTTCTTCTAAAATATATAGAAGTAACATTATAGCAAAATATGTAACTATGTAGTTAAATTATAACGTATAAAATGATATTGCAATTACGTTTTCAGTTCTTTCTTGTTATGCATAATGTCATAAACCTTCACTTTGGCCTAGACGTTAGGAAAATAAAAGATGAAAATCACGACAGCTTAACATGTAGGCTCTATTGCGATATATTATGATAATCATATACATCATATATATATATATATATATATATATATATATATATATATATATATATATATATATATATAATATAATATATATATATATATATGTATGCATATGTATCATATGTATATATACATCATATATGTATATATATATATATATATATATATATATATATATATATATACATATATACATATATATATATATACATACATACATACATACATACATATACATGACATATATATATATATATATATATATATATATATATATATATATATATATAATTATATATATATATATATATGTATGCATATGTATGCATATGTATGTATATACATCATATATGTGTATATATATACATATATATACATATATATATATATATATATATATATATATATATATATATATATATATATATATATATATATACATACATACATACATATATACATACATGCATACATACATACATATACATGACATGTAGGCTGCGAACGATTGATTAACGTATTACCTTCTGTGGAGTAATGTACTTTTGCTCATCAAAACATGCCACCTCTAAATCTTTAGTTACATAACATCGCGTTCCGGAAAAGCAACAGTAACCACTAATTTATCAGAAATGCCAACTGAACCAAAGAAAGTTGTTAAGTTGCAGTGTAGACCTATAAGACAGGGACCTACACTATGCCGGCCTACAAATGTTTAGAGTATAACTGAAAAGTGCAAAAGCAATAACAATGACAACATCTACTTAATAAGATAGACACTAAATATACACTAAATGACAGTCCTGTGAATAATAATAACAAGATGCATGCAACATTTGTATTCACAAGATAATTAGGAAAACCGTAGTCCATGGAGCGTTACCGCAATGTACCGGTATTTTAAATCTTCGTGTAGCATTAGAATTTGTAATTACTTCTAACGGAATTCGTGCTGTTGTCGGCGCAGTTCGAGCGGTTCGTACGGTCGAAGGAGGTACACCCAGACCACGGCGGCAAGTCGTTCTGCTTCATCACAGACGGACCGCTGCATCTGCGTCTGTGTATGCACCCAGAGGCGTGCAAGAAGAACATTCATCTACCCGACCACTACTACCGCTACTTCGATCTACGTCGCGACTTCAAGAAGTTCTACAAGGTTGATGTCATCAATTGTATAAAAGATATGCTGGATTGTATCCTTTTTTTGTGATTACACGGCAAAAGTTGCGTATCAGGCAGGCTGGTGGATATGTACTGTGTTACCTTGTTAAGGATTACGTTATACGCATATAACTTTGTCAGAAAGAGTCAGACATGAACAATGTTATTACATCCATTTTGGTACTCAATCATGTTATTGAAGTGTGTACTATCTGGAAATATCATGGATTTATAAATGCACATTAATCCCGTTTGTTCCATGTGCTGCCCACAGTTGCATATGCACATGTACTCTCTGTTTTACCTCGCGAAGCTTGGTTAATGACATACATGGACTAAACGTAATACAAGGAGGCTGCTGACGTGTTGTTTGTGTGCACATTTAGTCCACGCAGCCGTGCTACGTGGCAACATCGACATGAATGTCTCAAGCTAGGTACTCGGCGGTGGTGGCGTTTTTGTACATCCCAGCGGTTGTCCGTCGATGGCGTAATAATGCGACGCCCATGAAACGTGGCTATTTGGTGTGCAACAGCTTTCCCCGTGACCACTATTGTAATAATTATGGATAGGCCTTACACTTCATGTAAATCAACTCGTTTAAAACAACATATGGTGCGAAATTGCTGTGAATGCTTCATTATAATATCGGCATGGATGGTCCGTCTAATGTCCATATGGTGACCAGGAACGGGGCCAGGATTTGTCGTCTAGGTCAGAGTTGAGCGTATCAGTGTATGTCTATGTCAGCACATTTTTAACAAAATACAAAAATCGATTACTTTTTGTGGTGTGGGGGTACACGTCGAGAAACGTTAATTATGAAAATAGCGTTAAGAAAACAAACCTTACACTTCGCAGTTTTTTAGGACCTAAACGCGACTGGTATACTGTCATTGCATACCAAGTCCTTGATGAGAAATATACTTGGTTTATTCTGAAAGTTTCACACGCATGGCCTTGTTGCTTACATATAAACGGCGACATGTAAACACACACAGACTACAGTCCTACGAATTAAATACAAACCGTTGTCATTGTATTGGAGTCACTGATGCAAATCCATTGAACTGAGTGACGTCGGACACCTTCAGAGCTATTGTTTCCACCTCCCCCATCGATAACAGCTGCACTTATTGTGCTCACACTCCAACGCTTATTCATCAAGATCCATTTCAACAGAACAGGTTTCATAGTCGCCTACTCTTATGTTTCATAGGTGCTCGTTCCGGCGGCCCTGTAGCAAAATGTTAACAATCACGCGATATTGTGTTACCATGTGTATATGCGATATGAGGAACACTCGAATGGTTACGTGTCTAGTTGCAACTAATGCACATACAATAATACTTGACCAAAAACATCGACATGGGTTTTCCTAAATGTTGAGTCACCTTCGAAATAATATCTTAGTATGTAGGCCTTATGTTTATTTATTTTAATTTTTAGTCATGTTTTTAAAACTAACCAAACTTACATGACCTTGAATAAAATAATAAAGAAAAACCAAAAACCATCACTTTAACGTCCCATTTATTTCAATACATCCGACATTTTTTCTTTATTTTTTATTTTGGATTTTTTATTGTGATGTTTTGTCTCCCAGCTTTTTTTAACAATGACTATTTGTTTTAATTTGGAGATTACCCACATTTTTACACCAACTAGTGTGTATATTCTTACACACCATCTTACTGCAAGGGAGATAAGCATGGATGTGTATATGACATATATGTATGTATTTCATATCGATCAATAAATTTATTTTACCAGTATTCAGTCCTTAACCATACACTTCGTGCAGTTATTGGACAAGAGGAAGATCATTCCGTGGAGTATGGCGTACGACACTGTCAAGAAATGGCCAGTGTAATACATCGACTTATCAATGACGGTGAGTAACATTTCCATATAATTCCTTATTACAATCCATAATAATTAATTGTACCATTTCTACAAAGAAAGCAATGCCGATCATCACTTGGAAAACAAGCCGGATTGTCTCTGTAATAAATACATTTCAGTTACCATCCTATCTGAATAATTATGGATAATTACTAACAGAAATACTAACTACTAACTTTATTTATTGCAGTACCTGTTTATCATAAATGTGCACTAAGATCATGTGTGATTGACACGTGTGTAATTGTTTTCATTGTGGTAACTAAGCACTCATGAACAATATATCTACCTTGATATAATGCGTTGGTAGTAGTTACTCATACTAAATGATCAGATCAAGAGTCATTGAAGAATGTAAAGCATTTTCTTTTCTTTGGCTGCCTTCCATTGCCAGTTGTACCGCAATAATCATTTGAGTGTGTCAGTGACTCCGTGCGTGTGCCTATGTGTGGAACTATTGCGCTAAGTACAGGCGAGCTTCCGAAGGTATCATGGGCACGCGGAAAAGTGAGCTGTAGATACAGGCATTTTATCTAAGCCTTTACAAAGTGTCTAAGATATTGAATACATTTTAGTTGTTATTACCTGAAGTAAACAGTGAACATAAACTTGGCTGAGTGATTATTATGGGTGTCCAGGTGATGTTTAGTGGTAGCGCACATGCTCATCAGTATGTACGCTAATTAAACCAGAAACATGTAAAACCCTTTTAGTGCCCTGCGGACACGGTCTGTTGCGTGTTATTGCATACATTAACAGTCCCACCCCCATGTCGGGTAGTCGGTCGACACACCCATTTTCAAGCAATTTGTGTTGAACTAAAAACACCTGTTTCCGTGAGAACGCTAACACGTTTTGTAGGTTGCTTCTCAGAAGCAATGATTCTTAAAAACAAAATCACTTCTACAACTCCCTTTAACTAATGAGGATATCAACCTCCCATCTCCCACCTGTTTTTGGGGGCCAACGTCCCACCTATCCCACCTACATTTTAGGCCAACTTACCACCTCCCACTATTTTTCAGAACCAACCTCCCACATTCTGCCATCCCGAATAATTGTGCTTGCATGCTTGTCAGAATTTCTTTTACGTTAAAGTTTGACATATTATATCAACAGTGGAGACGCCATTTGCCATTGAAAACTCTTGTCAAGACTAATAGTGGTCATCTTCCTGTCTAAAACCATTTTTCCTGCAAACACTCCCTGCCAATGCCGAATTTACCAAATAATGTACATTTTGTTTAGACTTGCGTGACCGGTGTATATATTTTGTTACGTTTTTCTGCAGGTCACGTATTCAGACAACCGGATGTTGTCAACAGCCGACTAGAACCAGGAATATGGTAAGTCAACATGCTTTGAAAGTAAATCAAATCAATATGTTGGCAGGAATCCTTTTTCAGGTGTTTGAATTGTTTAATTTGAAAGTGATTTTTCCGTATGTAACCTGTTGCGCCGCTAACATGTTGACATGGTAAACTAAAGGGTGACCAAGTTTGCCCCCAATTTGGCCTCCCCTTTGCGAGATCCTAGTTACGTCATTGCCTATACCTACTTATTTTTTAAGAATCGGTTATTGTATTCGTTGTGACCAGTGGAAATTAAATTCACTACGTGCAGTTATGTAACTTGCGGCGCGCAATGCCTTGATGAGATGTCGATATTACATAAACAATAATTAATAGTTTTTAGACATTGCAATATGATACTAAATATTGATGGAATTGCAAATTAAGTTTTAACCATAATTTACTATATGCATTATACCCGGTCGAAACATAATTTGCAATTGTTAATTAAACAAAATAGTTAATCCACTAGCTCTTAAACATATTAACTAAAACACAGTTTGATATGCCTCTTTAATCGAGTTTAATATTTTTCTAGATTAAAAGAAATCTAGCTTGACCAACATCATTAGATTCAAATGTATTTGAATTTGAATCTAAGCCTGCTACGCACACAGAAGTGGTAGATTGTCACAACGACGAAGTATTCAGGTCGCATATGCACCAACGATCAACATTTTAGTAAAATCACAGTTTTGCAAAATATCAATAAACATTCCGGTCAAATAGCATTAACAGTGTGTGGAAAGAGAGAAATTGCATGCGTATACACTGTTAATTGCAAGAAGTGCTATGCAACACATGCGTGTGAGTTCTGCCTAAAACATTTATTTCTATAGTGATGATGTTTTTCTTAAACGTATATGATGCATGTGCTCAGTAAAACCTGTGCTTTGATTAGGCGACAAAGCAGGTGATGTGATGAATGAGGCAGATGAATGGATGACAGTGACAGTACTGCTGTCAGTAGGTCAAGTCACCACAACATGTCAATTGACGTAGACAAAATGTCGCACTTTAGATTTTCACCGGGTGAAGCAGGTGTGTTTATTACCTGCTAGAAAGGGGGTTGGTTAGCAATCTACCAAAATTGCTATTGGTGTGAGTAGACTTGATACAAACAGGGTCTGTTGACTACATCAATTAAGGTGGATCTGTTAACTGTACAAATGTGGGTGGATTTGTTGACTATTCAAATGGGGTGGAACAACTGACTATGCGAATTGGTGGGTTAGTTGACCCTACAAATGGGTGGAACAGTTGACTCTACAAATAGATTGGATCAGTCGAATATACAAATGGGGTGGGTCAGTTGATTACACAAAACTGAGTGGGTCAGTTGATTATACAAATGGGGTGTAGTAGTTGACTATGCAACGAGGTGGAGTAGTTGACTACACAGATGGGGTTAGTCAGTTGATTGTATAAATGGGTGGATCAGTTGACTACAATTTTGATGGGCGGATCAGTTAAGTATACAAACGGGGTGAGCTAATTAACTGTACAAATGGGGTGGGTCAGTTAAGTATACCATCGGGGTGAACTAATTAACTGTACAAATGGGGTGAATTAGTTAACTACACAAATGGGTGGATCAGTTGATTACACAAATGTGTGAATCAATTGATTACACAAATGTGTGGATCAGTTGATTACACAAATATGTTGATTAGCTAATTATATAAATGTGTGGATTGGTTGATTATACAAATGTGTTGATCAGCTATTATAAAAAATTGGGTGGGGCAACTGATTACACAAATGAGTGGATTAGTTGAATATACAAATGGGGTGGATCCGTTAAATATAAAAAATGTTGTAGGTCTGTTGTTGTGTATTGGTATGTGTATTTACGTATAGGCCTATGTCCACTTATAATATAAATTAATCAGTTTCTAATCTTGAAAATGTAAAACAAAAATAATCACTGGTGGCTAGTGAATTGTTTTAATAGTTAAATTAGTATAATAATATTAATATTTGTCGTTGTGGCTCACCCTAGAAATAATTATTAAAACTATGCCATATCATACATTTTATTTAGTCTATAATCCAAATCAGAAGATTAAATATGTTTCATTTGTTCCACATACGGTTCTGGTTCTGCAATGTCTTGCCTCAAATATATGGCATTATGTTAGTTTCAATGCTGCAATGTTTACACAGAGCATTGTGAGCCTTTGCCAGAAGAGTCTTCTGCGAATACACAGCTATCATGTTCCACTATCACTGTTAAACGTGTGTGCAAGGCATGAGGATTTTGAAACTGCGTGTTCTATTATTTTAAACGAAAAGCTGTAAATAACGTCTGTTTCTCAGGTGGCATCACAAAGTGTGTTAATATACAACCTTTGCCTACTTCGAAATATCAGTATCTGCAAAATGTTTCTGGATAGTTGACATTAATCAGACACATTCCTGATAAACACACACCGTGACACATTGTGTGTACTTAATGGGCGGGGCCGATATAAAGCTACAAGCTGCGTACGCCTTCCAGACATCCGCGCTGTTGTCTCTTACAGTACAGCTGCCGCACGTGCCCGGATAATGCTCATCATTCTGCACGTTCCTCTCGCCCACAGCTGCCGCCACGGCAGTCAATGTAGCGAGATAAAAGAAGTTTATAGAATCCTGCAGGAAGCGAGGCAGCGCATTAACATGACAATGTTCTGATGATACCATCACAGATCATAGCAGGGCCATGTGCTGCATGCAGGCTTAGATGTAACAGCCTTGCTGACATTAACATTACCGACATGCAAGGGACGATGTCAATCATTGTAACAGCCCATGCGAAGTGTTGCCGGCTAATTCAGTCCGCCAGACTATATACGCAGTAAGAGACGGTTTAAAGGTAACCTAAACACAACATGCAAATAAATATTGAATACAACATGAAAATAAATATTGTATGCAACATGCAAGTAAATATTCCAAAAGGTGATTCAGTTAAAAAAACCATATGAGCAGATCGGTAAAAAAATACAAAACGGACAAGCGGTGAAATCAAGCATTGTTTACTTGACATACATGTATTGCCTGCATACATACGTGCGTGCGTGCATATAAACTATTACGAGACTAAAATTTCTGTAAACCTATTCAACAAATATATTGAACCTATCTGCTATTCCTTCTACCTTGCCACTGCGTCGCTGAGAACATTGGACCATGCTGCCACTCCCACTGTAAAACTGGCCCGTCAGTGGAGTCCAAAGTGATTACTGCTTTGGCATAGAAAGATTCATGTGGTCGTTTCTGTGAATAACAAAGCATTCTGCGTTATTGCCCAACTGCTGATAATTTATGTGCCATAAAGTTAAGTGAACGCTGGGGTCACTGGGGTAGAACAGGCGTACAGCTTGTGAACGTGTTCCTTACAGCAACAAGAACGACGTCGTTGACGATGATACTGTCATCAGAGCACGTGGGTTGCCATGGCAATCGTCTGATCAAGATATCGCAAAGTTCTTCCAAGGGTTGAACGTGGCAAAGTAAGTTTCATTCCACCTTTGTCTTATTTGTCATTTTCAAGAAAAGTCACATACCACATATCGAATTATAGACATGTCAAACAGATCGGTAGCCAAACAGAACAGTGCTGACATGCTAACAATTATGTGCTGGATCCCAAACAATCCCACATAGACCAACGGTAGTCCTACCAGAACAGGCGGTAAGTTATAAAGAGCAATGTGAAACGACAGAAGATTAGAACAAGAGAAGAACAGACAATCAATAGATCGCAATGTGACACGGTGTCTGTCGTGTTGCGGCAACAAACATTTCTGACTGAATTGTTGTTTGTAGGGGCGGCGTGGCACTGTGCCTTAGCCAGCAGGGAAGAAGAAACGGAGAGGCGCTGGTGAGGTTTGAGAATAAGGAGAACCGAGACCTAGCACTGAGGAAACATAAACATCACCTCGGCCAGCGATATATCGAGGTGTATCGAGCCACTGGCAAAGACTTCGTCAACGTTGCTGGAGGTAGGTATCCCGTCATCACTCCGACCGTGTCATTATTTCAGTCATTTATTCATCTCTATCAGTTCGGATTGAAATGAATTACATGTTTGTGGAACATATAGTAAGTGTACACCATAAAACTAAAAATTCAATAGGAAATGTTTTTGTCAAACGAGATTTCGTGGACGTAACTGGTTGAGATCAAGTCCTAACGCTGATAGGAAACCAATTGTTCGCAATTTTCTACACCTCAGATTGCTAATGCATTTGTCTTCAGTGTGCTGCCCAGTATTGTGGAAATGCACTCATGCACGCATACGCAAATCCCCTCTGTCTGTCTTGCCCTAACATTGCCGCTCATCTCTCTATCCGACTGTCCAAGCTTTAGCTCATTCACTATCAGTGTCAATCTGTATTAATACTTTCCTTTTGACTCACCATATACGCTTAGTAGTTATACACACTTCAGCCGCACAAAACAGAAAGTGTTCCATGTTTGCAGGCAACAGTTCTGAAGCCCAGGCCTTCCTGTCTCGACACAGCGAACTCGGAGGTCAGGTGATCGTACGCATGCGTGGTCTTCCCTACTCGGCCACCTCAGAACAAGTGGTGTGTGACTGCAAAAACAATTATCACTAGAGCTCTAGTAACTGTGTTGTGTCTTGTCCTTATTATACACCACTTCTACATTAGTAGTAGGCCAAAATTCGGGGTGCACATGGTGTAGTTAAAAAGCTAGATTCGGTAACAGTGTCTTTAATTTCTTTGTAATATCCATTACACTCCTATTTTAAAATTTTTGCAACTGTTATGAGTAAACTTGCAGCAGCACAACCCTATTATATTAGTCGATGTTACATGAAGTCATTCCACTAGTCGCCAGGCAGCTTCTTCGTACTGGTTGATTAAAGTCTTTTGGAAATATATTGACATCTATCAATAGGTCACTTACATACAACACCATTGACAGGCTGACAAACTGTTAAAGTGTTGTCGGGGTCATATTAGTTACACACTACATAAGTGTTGTCAGAGTCATATTAGTTTCACAACTGCATAAGTGTCGTCAGAGCCATATTAGTTACACACTGCATAAGTGTTGTCAGAGCCATATTAGTTACACACTAGTTTCACAACTGCATAAGTGTTGTCAGGGTCATATTAATTATACCCTGCATAGGTGTTGTCACTGTCATATTAGCTACATCCTCCATAAGTGTTGTCAGGTTCATATTAGCTACATCCTGCATAAGTGTTGTCAGTGAATTCTGCATTAGATTTGTCAGAATCATATTAGTTACACATCGTAATCTAACGTATAAGTATATATATGTTGTCAGAGTTACATAAGCGAAACACTATTATAATTGTTGTCATAAGTGACGAAATATCAATGTATTCTCAACTTCTTACCAGTGATGTACTGTAAACGTATTGTCAAAATCAAACTACTCACACAAAGTCATATGACTGAGAAATTGCTCTAGCGTTGTCAACATCATATGACTAACACTGTATATGTGTTGTCAGTAACATGATATGCACAATCGAGCGACACGCACATCAATTGCAGCTAACTTGTAATGACAAACTCAATGTTGGTTTGAAGTGCATCAAGTCAACAAAGTCAAACACTATGTCCCAAACGTAGATCTCTTTTAGTATGGCTATTTCTTTGGTGCATTATCATTTCAGCCATTTGTTTAATGCCACATGCCTTGTAGTAAACTAAGTAATCAGTTCGAACCACTAAATTATCAGCCTGTATATGCAATTTTCATTTATGCGCGTCTCCTTTGTGAGTTTTCTTGGTTCTTACAATCTTCATACACTTTTATATATACTCAATATTGCACCTCACATCAGCACATAAAGTTAAGTTTACAATATTTTACCGTGTAGTTGTAAAACGAGCGTTTAAAAAAGACTAACTGTGGATAATGGAGTCCTGCGCATCAGCTGTCACTTCTTCCTATTTTTGTGCTCAATTCTGAGAGAGTTGGCGGCTGTATTCTTTCAGTGTCTTCCATCACAACGAATGAGCTAATTTAGCTGAATCGGCAGCACGGGTAAGTGAAGTGGTCCGGTTGCACTGACTTGCTGCACCGCGTCGTGTTGTCGGCATCAGAGGCACCGCTACAATACGTGGCACCTCACTAAACTCTGGTTCTTCCTCTCACCCCCTCTTGTGTCCCTCTCCTCTGGCAACTGGGTTTATGTTGTTCACACCAGGTGTCACTGCCATGTCGGTGTCAATGGCAGTGGTGCCCCTAATTGGGCTTGCAGGTGGTGTCTTCATTTGGCCACATCGTGGCATAGGTGGAAGGTTCCACAGCACGGGACTGGTTGTAGAACTTGGCTGGGGAGAAGCCATCAAACATGCTTGTCTATTGTGAGGGTTCTGCACTGAGGTTTGGGAAGAAGAGGAACACTCATTTATATATTAGTTGTATGGACAAGGTATACTCACTGCTTGGGGTGTTGGCTGTAGATTCTGTTAGTTGTGGCTTCGTGTGAATTAACACTTGACTATATGGCTCAATCGTCTTCTTCTTGCAGCTGATGTTCTTTCGAAGCGGCGACAATCCATGTGAAGTACTCGATGGCGAGAATGGTTTACTGTTTGTCCACCAGGCCGACGGCCGAGCCACAGGTGATGCGTTTGTGCTCTTTTCCAACGAAGATGACGCAAACAAGGCGCTGTCTAAACACAGGCAGTGCATCAGCACACGCTACATTGAATTGTTCAAGAGCACGACTGCAGAAGTTCAACAGGTAAGACCCAACCGCACAGCGCTGTCACATCGTTGGATTTAACAGGTCATGCCTATGTTGATATTGGGAAAATCCTTAAATTAATTTATATTTTACAATGACAAAGCAATTATCTCTTGCAGGTTCTCAACCGCAGTCTGGATCCTCGCACCCCCTCGGAGCTGCCAGATCCTCACTTATCTCCTCTTATTCCTCATCTGCCGACATCACCCCTTCCCGGGGTAATTCTTCCCCAGCAACTCATTACGAGTGGCACCCAGAGGGATTGTATCCGACTGCGTGGTCTTCCATTCGAGGCTAGTGTCACCGACATCCTCACCTTCCTTGGGGAACACTCAAGGAACATCGTCTTCCAGGGCGTGCACATGGTTTACAATGCACAGGTTGGTTTCACAGTGAAACTCATAAATATGTTATTGATGTAACTTCAACGGTTCATACTTATTTATTTACTTACTTACTTACTTACTTAGTTACTTACTTACTTACTTACTTACTTATGTCATCCACGTAATGTGGTGATATGATGCTTTCTTTCCAGATGTTTTGGTTCTTCATTGCCGCTTTTAGATTTGTCCCGCTGAGGTTCGTGTCTTTCTCTAGTATGTTTTGTAGAGTAGTTGTTGGTCGACCTCTTCTCCGGGGGCCATCGGGCTTCCAGAGCAGGACTTTGTTGGCTGCTTCGTCATGGCGCCATGACACATTTTGAGTTTTCTGCAGCATTTTTGTGTATATAGAAAAACAGTGTTAGTGTTAGTTGTGTGGAGCATGTCAGTTAACTGAGTTACACAAAGTTGTAAACACTGAGGTAACATTAAACGTATAATCAGATATTGAGATCAAACTATACAAAGCGCTTATGAAAGGGTATGTCTAAACATGAAATTAATAATTAGAGGAACATTTCAGTGAAGTAATAATAGTTAATTGTTTGTTTCTCTGTAAGTTCTGAGACTGCACATCTGAGTGAGTAATCAGAATGTTGACTACTGCAGCAATTAATTGTTTTTAAATATTAAACATTAACATAATTTAATAGACACACCTTTAACTCTCATTTTGCTCACATGTTCAATGTATTCCCAC